>JAWZYV010012318.1:0-170067 GCA_038373885.1 Cheiracanthium punctorium | reverse complement strand
GGAGAGTTTTAGCGAAATTTGGCGAAGTCGAATTTTTTCATGATTACAATACTTTCCTTACATGGTACATGTTCGGAAAATAAAAAGCATAAAAAATCGTGAATGATGAGTCATTTGCCCATTGTGTTTTCTTTAAAATAAGGCAGTCATTTTGAAAGTCGATAGGTTTGTTTGCACAACGTTTTTTCACGTTCCTTCTCTTTTGATCTCAAGTAATCGCTGGAGTATTTTTTGAGTAATCAATTTGCAAAAATGCACTATACCCTCTCAAGCTAGTTCCAGTGCCGGATTTAGAGGTGTGGAGGTATTATATAATTTTACTCGCAATTATAACCACCCTGTATACATGAAAAGACTTTCTCGAACACCTTGTACACAAGAAAAGATTTATTTAGAATGCATTGTATACAAGTACAAATATTTTTTTCTATGTACCTTTTGCGTTTTCTATGTACCTTTTGAGTTTAACCCTTTAACGCGCAGTGTTCCCACTCTGGGAACACCAAACTTTGACGTTTTGACTGTTGCCAGTCACGAAGAATAGATTTGATTTCTATAAAAATAGTTGCGGGTGACATAGCTCCGCGAGAATCCTTTAATTTTTAGCACGTCATTTCCCGTAAAAAAATGGCCACGATTATTTTTAACAGCATTGACATCTGCTGAAAAATGGAAGAATGTGAGAACAGCTGGGTAGATTGTCCAATGCTGAAAAAAGGGCAGCCGTTGCCATCGCTCGACTTAACTACCAGCAAGATGGCGGGCGATCGCAACATTCATTTAATGCATGACCATATGCATTAAATGAATGCATATGGTCATGCATTTGACCATATGCATTAAATGAAAGCTTATAAATTTATATTTACATGCATAAAATAAAATTATTATCTATGTAATTAATCATTTGTAAATTAATGCATATAAATACTGTCAAAAGTGAATTACTAGGCTCAAATGGCCAAGCTGAGGGGAAGCTTGGCTTTCAAAGAATGAGAAATTCATTTTGATTATAACAACATTTGGCTTAGTTTCTGCTGACAAGTTGCTCCAGAGTCTTGCCGCGAATACGTTACCTGCTAGCCTAAGTGCTTTGCTGCTACGTATTGCGATATTATAAGCGACGCTTTCTCGCTTTTTTGAAAAGACTATTTTAGAAAGCTGTTTATGAATTCTTCATTGATGTATGTTGAGGAGCAGCTGAGAGCTCTTCTTGAGAATTCCTTTGAGATTTTTGACTGCGGAAGAATTTTATTATTGTCGAAAAATATCATTAGATAAAGACTCTGTGCTCAGCTGACTGTTGTAAAGGGAGTTATTGCTTGTCGATTTCTGTGAATTGTGTAACTTATTGTTCCTTGACATTCTAGAAACAATAAAAATTGTGTTTCGTCCCTAGGACTTTCCATATACACTGGACTTTTAAGCTACGAGTCCGAAGATTAAACGGAGTTTTCTACAACAATATATATATAGTAGCCGTCAAGATGGTCAGCTTCGTCGCCGCATGTCTTATTTTTTTTTATACTCAGTGCAGTGTTGGCCAAATTATTGGACTCATTTCAACAAAAATCCTGCTTCCTTGTTTTAGCAGTATTTTTCCTTAAATTTATTTAGATTAAGGTTGATACAAATTTTAGGTGTCGTGATAAAAGCTGGTGGTGGCCATGGGGGCAAAGCCAAGTACTAACATTGCAAGATGTATGAAAAGATATAATTGATGACATTTTCATTCATAAAATTATTTTAAAAAATCTGCATTGGGTGTTAACGTGTTGTACAAATTCCTACAGAAATACTTCTTAATTGCAGCAGCTGCGGGGTTAATGAGCCAAAGTTAGCAACTTGGTGTCTTATAGTACAGTTGCATTATTTAATACGTATCTTTGGTTACAAAAATATGAAAGAAACTGGAAATGGCTAAAATATGTTTCAGCCCACTGCAAGATTTTTTTAGCACTAAGGTGCTATTTCGCTCAGTGCGAGAATTTTGTCTACGCATTTTTGTCTACGCTATTTTGTCTACGCAATCTTGTCGAGGAGTTTTGTAGATATTAACTGTCTCGGTGAAGATATTTTCAAATGCGTTTGCCTGATAACTTGGAGGGGGGGCGTTAATAAAATGTTGAAACTTATACAAGATTTACAATTTTTGATAATTGATCGATAAATTTGGTGTCAAAATGCGACAATTTATTATAAATATATTTCGAGTATAGTTAGAAAACGCCTGGCGAATATTGTAAAATAGTTTTAGTAGGCGATTTTAATATAGATTTTAATTCCGAAGAAGTGTTTTGTAGAAGAGATGACAAATACGGTACACTCATAGATTATGATACACTTTCCAAATGGTATTTATAAAGATGAAGTATAGTTTGACTATGCCGGGCGAAAATTGTTAAACGGTTTTGGTAGGCGATTTTAATATAGATTTCTATTCCGTAGAAGTGTTTTATGGAACAAGGAGGGAAAACCGGGTACACTCGTGGATTATGATGCTCATTCCAAACAGTATTTAAAATGTCTACGCGATATAGTTGGAATATGCCTAACGAAGATTGTAAAACAATTTCAGTAGTCGATTTTAAGATAGATTTTTATTCCAAAGAGAAGTTCTATGGAACAAGAAAGGGTCGATTCCTATTTTAATGCTCCCACTCTCGCCAACCTAAAAGACCGCAGCACTTTGGCGAGCTTTGCAGTCATGAGTTTCTACGAGTTATGCACAAGTTACAACGCTCCCAAAGGAACTAGATGAAAACTAAACTGAACAAATTAGCGATAAACGCAGCACTTAAGGAATGTGAAGACACTTAATTATTAAAAGTACATTAATTGACAACCCAAAATAAATAAAAATGTAACGGAATGTTGTACTTACATGTTGTTCCAAATCTCCATTTTAATTCTAAATTACGATTGCCACATAAATACAAAAAATCGTCATGGTAACTGCATATGTTTAAATCGCCACCTTGGCGAAAGTCGGGGCGTTACAGTGAAGGAATCAACCCGAGAAAGGCAAACACGACACACTTATGGATTATGATGCACATTCAAAACAATATTTAAAACGGTGAAGTATAGTTGTAATATACTTGGCGAAGATTGTAAAAGAGTTTTAGCAGACGATTTTAAGTACGATTTTGATTCCAAAGATTGGTTTTATGTAACAAGGAAGAAAAATACGACACACTCATGACTAATGATATACTTTCCAACTTAATGGAATAAGGAAGAAAAATAGGGACGTCGCATAAATTATGATACGCTTTTAATATATAGCACTTTAGCAGCTCTTCCGATTTTAGCAGAAGATTTTCTACCACAATCTTACTTTACATTAAAAATTTGGACTTATATTCAAGCCCGAAAGGGAAAATTAATGGTAAAAAATTTTTCGGTAGAGATAGAATCGGATGAGTTGGCGGTTGAGATGGGCGGTTCAACTTATTTCACTGATTCGAATCTCAACTCACTGATTACTTGTGATTCGAATCTCGAGTCAGTTGGATAATTATAGGATTTTCCCCTAGCAGCAGAAGCCGTGCTATTTTAACACCCCTCTCACATTCATCGGGTTTCATCTCCGCTGAGTTCACAGGCAGCTAGCAACTTTCTCTCTTTACTCGGTCGGAAATCAACACCAATACACCCATTTTTGAACAAATGAGTTCGTCTGCTCCATTTCTTAGCTTCCCGCACCGTGTTCGCTCGTATAAGCAAGCAGTAATTTGTTGGTGGAGGGTAGGGGATAAGACAAAGACGAAACGAAATACTAATATCTACTTATACGCTATCGTATGTGGTACCAAAATCAACGATATTATTATGCTAGGAATGTCAACAACTTTCATGTAAACATTATTGTAATAACAATAACACACGCACAAAAATCCAAATTAACAGTTCAATAACATCAAGTGAAGCAATCATATTCGTTACTGGCTACGTATGTCACGCTAGCAAGATTACAAAATAACAATGCATACGCGAAAAGTAAAATCTTTCACATGTTTTCGGATCTTTTCACAGCGCGTTTATCGCACATTTAAAAAATCATAAACACTTGCCAACCTTGTTGGAAAGTGTTAAAAAAGGAAAATATTCTAAAACACTTTCAGATTTTAAATACGCCTTATTATCGCATGGGCAAATCGGGACTTTGGCCAAGGCCCCCGGCTCGAAAGGGCCCCCAATATCAAATTTGTTCTGAAATATTCTTTTTTATATCAAAATTTTATGAAAAATAAAACAAATTTCATAGATGGGGGCCCCAGTTGGAAAATCAGGCTCTGAGAGCTGGCAGCTGTGCACATGTCATGTAAAAGCATCGATTCGAATTTTGCCAGTGCAGGGAACCGATGTTGCCAAACATAATTTGTACAGCTTATAATTAAGGTCTTTTTGTATCTTTAGTATCGAAGTACATTATTATTACATTAAAAACATTGTTATTGTGCGGTGAGATGGTGCACTACCTCCTAGATATAGAAAGCCTAACCGCTGCTACTTCACCAAGACTTTACATTATCAGTTGGCCTTCTAAATGCAACGTCATCACAGATTAAATTTTATAAAGTAAAACTATTCGAAATTTCTGGTGTTTATTCCATGAGATAAGTGGAGCCTTCGTTTGAGAAGATAGTTCTCAATATATTCCCACTTTCAAATATAGGTTTTGGCAATTTCCGGTCATACATAGAAGATATCGCCGAGTTCAGTTTTGGAGCAAATTTTTTAATGCCAATCTTGGTTGTAATTCGAATGTGGCCAACTCCGGCAATTTTTATTATACTATTACGATCAGTCTCGTTGGGGAAACTCCTTAAACAATAATTTTAAAACACGTTTTCCCCCGATTTTTGGAATGACAATATAGTCTGAAAGTGATCAAATTAATTGAGACCATCCCTGAGCTGGGCTTTTTCAGATATTGAAAGTTTGAGAAGTTGTGCTCTATGGTCTCAATTAATGTTTTAGGAAGTGTCGAGCAACTTAGAATATACAATAGCCAGCGCCTTTTACACCTTTCTTTATCGCGAACTACAAACATGGGAAATTAAAACATACCTGCTAACTCTTCCGATTTTCTGGGGCCCCACCAGTGGCATAGTGCACTCAACTGGGAGGCGGGAGGTACCTGGTTCGAAACCAGGTGGCGTCCGTCGCCCAAACCGTATGGAGTTTTCGTAGTTTTCTCCTAAACTTAGGGGGGTTAGGACAGCACCTCCTACACAAAGAAAGCCTAACAACTGAAACTTTGACGTCATCACTAGGCCTTCGAGTAATGACGTCATCACAATTTTAGTTTCACGAAATAAAACTATTTAAAATTTCTGGGGAATGCTACAAATATTAGAAAATATCTTAAATGAAAAATTAAAATTAAAATACCTTTCCGATGCAGAATTATTCATTCCGATCTATATCCTTATCATAATATCTAATTAGTCATGCTTAAAAACTGTCATTTGTCATAAAATTATTTTTAATCTCAAATTATTAAAATATTGCTATATATATTAATAAATTCACCAGAAACTTTTTATAGTTTTATTTTATGAAAATACAACTTTTAAGTATAAGCCTAATGATGACGTCAAAGCTTGGTGAAGTAGGAGTTGTTAGGCTTTCTTTATCTAGGAGGTGTTGGTTAAGACCCCTTAGAAAGAACCCCCCACAGAGGGCACCCCTCGCAGACCTAGATCCCTTGTGCAAAAAAATTAGCCTTAATCCCACAACAACTACCGGATGAGGCAATTCATTTTTTCTTACATTAAGTAGCTTGTTAAAATTTCTGGTTGTTAGTAAACGATTTTTATTACAGATGTATATCTGTTTCAATGTTACATGGAATGACGATTTTTGGAAAGACAATATAGTCTGAAATTCATTGAGACCACCCTTGAGCTGTGTGCTTCTGAATAATAATAATAGTAAAGGAACTTGAAGACCGCTTCATATGCTCATTAGCAGGTTTTGTTCTCTGTTTTGCAATTAAAAACAGAACGCAATTTTGTGTACAAAAAATTGCGTTCGCTTGTTTTGTAAGATGAAAACAAGTTGTATAGACAGAATCTTATCTTTTACACGTATCGTATAGTTTTAATGGGTAATTCCTAATAGTAAATGCAGACCATGTAAGATTAAACGTATAACATCTGCTCTTCGCTAAATTAATCGACGAGCAAATTTTTCACGACAACATTTTGACAAGTATGGTGACTGCACGTTGTGGTTTAGTTGTGTGATTATTGGGTATGGTATTAGATTCGTTATCCTTATTAAATACCTAAACGCATCGTCAGAAGCTCACAGAGAACTTTAAGTTAATTGACAAGAATAATGAGTATATTTTACTTCCCTGCGGTTATTGCACATCGCATTAGTACGGTCTATTTGAAGCGTTTTCAGATTAGCAGAAAAGTTTTAAATGAAAACTTTTAACTTTTATTACAAACACTCAAAAAAAAATTTAAAAAATTAAGAAACTTTGAAATAAATGACTTTTAAAATATGCATTACATGAGTTAAAAAAAGGAGGGAAGGCGTAAAATGCTCCACTCGCATAATATATTAGGTATTACATGACAAATGCAGTCGCCAACATGTCTGGGGAGGGACTTAAATTCAAACAAAAGTCGTCCCCGATTTTCTATGCACATATATTCCTGCCTATGTCCATTCTACGTCTACCCTTAAATTCGGCTCGCGGCGGAGCAGCGCTTGTTCGTTCATTTCGCAGTCTTGAAACCTGACCCGAGTTGCAGAATGAGAAGTGGCATCAGGCATGTATATATCTATTTCAAACGGATGCTTGTAACTTTCTTCTTTGTTCGGTACACAGAAGAATTTCTTTTCTCAATTTTTAAAATCGTTAGGTACTGTTGAATTTCTAAGAACAGAGTATAATTTTAACATTTCTGCAGCAGGGTATAAATAGTATCCCTGGCAGGAATCAATTCTTATTTCTCTAGTAGGGATATTACATTTTTCAGCAGGGGACAAACATCGGAATCCTCTTCCCAGTCAATTCGCACCCTGCCCTGCTGTGAGTAGAGCGATTGATTGCTGTCTTGGTCGGATTTTCCTAGTCACTAGAGCGTGGCTAACATTCCGCTAAAGGTAGCAGAAAAGTATCCATGACTGAGAAATTCAGAATATAACTCACCACTTTTTAAAAATAATATTTTCTAACAATCGTTTTATAAGGGTTCATATAACCCAAAAGCTTATAGTAAATGTTTCCGCTCTTGCGAATTTAAAAGTACTGTTTGCAAAGAGTGGTTACGCACTTTAAACGGAGCACAACTTTCTGCCACTTTTTGGGGATTATTGCCACGCCCAGACGTCTCGAAATCTCCCCAATCCAATCAATGTGCAGGGTGGCCATATTTAAACTGCAAGTGCTCAAGGGGTGCTGCAGAGAAAACTACCGAGAATATTCCAGTGAAATTTGGTATCTACACGTTTAAGAACATGCGCAAGTCAAATATGCAAAGAAAAAAATCGTCATTTTCACCAGATAGGTGGCGCTGTACCGTATTTCAAAGCTCACCGGTGGCATATACAACTTCTAAAACCGATAGACAGAGCATAGTGACATTCTAAGAGACATATAAACAATATAAAACAGCATTTACAGTTTATCAAAATTCCATACAATTCGCTTCAGTAATTAAATTTTCACAGTAACATGTAATCAAAAATTAACGTAAATTAAGATCACAAATTAAACAATTCATAAAGACGCTTTGGAAAACAACTAAACCATTATTTATTCTCATTGACACACATTGGACCTTTTCTTAATCGTTTCATACGCCGATATTTTTTCAGAGTAGCTGAATAATTCCTACTATTCTGACAGATTATCTTCACTAACAATGCACGTTCCTTCTTATTCAGAGTCATGATTGACCATTACTCAATGTGGTCCTGTTTTTATACTGTTCGATGGGCTTAAAATTTGCATATATGACGCCCATAAGCATTGAAACACGATATAGCGCCATCTATCGAATAAAAATGGCGATTTTTTTTAATTGCATATTTGACTTGCGCATGTTCTGAAACGTGCAGATACCAAGTTTCACTGGAATATTCCTGGTAGTTTGCTCTCCAGCACCCCTTGAACACTTGCAGTTTAGTTGTGTGTGATTACGGCAACGCTACACTAAGGCGATCTGTCAAGGGGTGGGGGGTGCCTTGGTAGGAAGACTTTCTAAGGGGTTCTAGAGCGTATTCACGTTACATCTGGAGAAAACCTACCAAAACTCCAGACCGTTAGATCGACAGCCGCGCGATGGGACCCGAACCCGGGACCTTCACACTTCGGCCATCTACCATTTTCAGTGGCATAACCACTGTGCCATGGTGAGGCTAGCAGTTTAATTATGGCCACCCTGTAGACCAGGGATGGGCAAACTACGGGCCGCGGGCCAAATCCGGCCCGCCGGAAGGTTTTATCCGGCCAGCGGATGGAATTTTAATTTGCTGGTCCGACGGAAATTGAAAGAATATATATATTTATATATTATAAATCCATATTAAGAATTATGAAGATGGCTTGAAAAAAGTGCACTTCGAGTTCGAACGCATATTTCAAGATTTCAGTGCCATTCAAACAGAATTGGATATTTTTACCATGCCTTTCAACGTAAATTGTAAAGCAGTCAGGTCAGATTTGCAGCTTGAATTAATTGAATTGCTATCTAACAATCATCTCAAGCAGCTGTTTCTAAATATGCCAAAGTTAGTTTTACAAATCATTATCGAAAGTAACTTTCCCAAATTTAATATCTCCCGCCCAGAAAATCAGTGTAAAGTTTACTTCATCTTATATATGTGAAAAAGTGTTTTCAATTATGAACCTTTAGAGAGAATTCTTTCAGAAGTAGACTGACAGATGAGCATTTAGCCTCGTTCCTTAGAATCAATGAATCTCGCTTTGAACCTCAATATAAGAAACTTTTAAAAATGAAATCGCAATTTCATTCATCTCTTTAACACATTTAAATTGTAAGACTTGTATATTGTTTTTAAAATTTTAGAAAAATTTATCTTGGCCCACTAAACTTTTTTTTTTCGATTTTTGGCCCGCGAACGAAAAAGTTTGCACATCCCTGATGTAGACTGTTACCGAGACAGCAATCCAGTTTAGCATATACATCAATCAGTACAGCTCATCATATGATGCAAATAAATTTACACCAGCTGTTTAGAATATTTAGTAACTGCCAACAATTCCAGAACATTAACCCATTAAGCGCCAAAGTTCCCGTTCCGGGAACATCTATTATACATTTTTTTTTCTTAAAATGTTTTAACGCAATTTACGAAATACACATTTTATATAAACATTTACACTATAGGGTGTGTTGTATAGTGTATGTGTTAATATAAAATGTGTATTTTGTAAATTGTGTTAAAATATTTTAAGATAAATAATAGATGTTCCAGTAACGGGAGCTTTGGCGCTTAATGGGTTAATGACGTACTTTTGCAAACATTACTTTTAGTTCTATATATTTTTATTGTTAATACATTTGCGTGATCCATCTTTGAGTAACAATTTTCTTTCTGCTAAATGTGAAACTTTCACATTTCTTGAATCAGTTAGGTTTGGTTTTCTTTTTCGACGCATGCACATTCATGGCATTCGTATGTATTATAACATTAAATGAAAATCCTGTGATTTTTCTCATTTGATAGTGCTTTAATCAGGTACCTGCCGTTATTCAGAAAGTTCTGAAGTCTTGATTGTTGAATCTGAACTTTATGATCTCCATTCGATGATGAGCTATCTGATTTTCTGAATTTTCCACTCAGAAAAAAGATTTTTAAAAGCAGATTTTAAAAATAAGCGAAAGACCGCCTCAAAAGCGCGTAAAATAACGAAGCACAGCTTCCCAGCAGAGCTCAAATTTCTCTGCTAGCAAGACAGTGGACAAACTACAGGCTGACTCGACCGGGGCAACTCGCTCTCCTACTTATAGGTGTCGTCGAAGCTAGCAGAAATTTCTCGAAGTTTCCCCTTAAATCGCGAATTTCGATTACGTCATAGAAGAGTAACAATAGGCTATAGTAGTAATAGGCTATTATGAGATGATAATGTCGGAATACAGCCTTTACAGGCCCCACTGGAGAAATCGCGCCAAATGTCCTAGATGTCACTAAGCTTGGCGACGTTTTGGCGAAATATCGCCAAATTTGGTGCCAAAAATAAGTACCTATAAGTGAGGTCAGCTAAGACCTACGGCCAATATTTCTCGAGATTTCTAGAACACTCTAACCATTGAGGAAACCCAAAATTCCAGTTAATCGATTTTGATGCAACAAATGCAAAATTAATTGACGCGCAGAATACGAATATTAAACTAGTTTAAATCCCATATATATATATATATATATATATATATATACATATACATAAATGTGTTTTGTGTGTGCGTGTGCATATGTAATTTTTTTCTAAGTTTACAAAGTTTCTACGATCAATAAAAATATTTGTAGTTTATGAAAAAAAAAGTCACTCAGATTTTTCCTTTTTACAGAATATATTTGTTATTTTATGTCAATGAAGTTCAGAATAAAAAAATAAATGATTTTATTGAAGAAGATTTGAAAGATGCATGTAGTGAGAAACCTATAAAACAAATAATGGAAAATATGTGCAAGTCACGATATGCAATGTTGGAAATCCATTGTTTAAGTTTTATATTCACAATGGGAGTGATTCAATGACTCACCTGTTCGAAAAGAAATACAGAAATTATTGCGTAAAATTCCTTGTTTACACTCTTCCTAACGTGAGGGAATATGCAAAGTCAATACAGGATTAAAACCTTTGTGAATTTTTTAATTGTGTTCTGTATATAAAACGATGTACTGTCTGAATTCAGAAAGGATTGGAAAATAGTTTGCTTATAAAAGCCTGACCAAACAATACATAGCGACAAAGGATGTGGTTCAAATATTATACATATATTAAAGCGCGCATATATATTTTACAAGCTTTTCTTATTCTTGCTCTGGAAGCAGTTGAGTAAGTTTGGGACTACCTTTCCAGGTCTGCAAACGGACTGTTCAGTAGTAATCAGACAACAAATTTTAAATTGTTAAAGTCAATTTAAACTTAAAAACTTAAAAAATACGTTAAAAACGTAACGCTAGTATAAAAACGTTAGTTTTTAACACGTTGTTTAATGGTAAAACAAGTATTACCATTAAGAGAACTGTTAAAAATCTAAACATATTTCAGCCAAGAGTAGTGGGCCGTCATCCGTCAACGAAACTGCCGTTGTCTTGCTTCACATTTCCTCTCTCTTGATACCGATGAGGACTTTCTATCAACGCCTCCTAGATATAGAAAGTATTACGTCACCAAGCTTTGACGTCGTCAGCAGTCCTACATTAATAGCTCTTTTTTTTGTTTGTTTGTTTAAATAAAAGTGTTAAAAATTTCTGGTAAATGCTACAGATATTAGAAAATATTTAAAATTAAACATTAAAATTAAAAATAGTTTTCTCATACAAAATTATTCATTATGTTCTATTTCCTTATCATACTATGTAATTAGTCATGGTTAAAAACTGCCATTTGTTATAAAATTATATTCTTTATCTCAAATAATTAAAATATAGCTATTCATGGGTTAATTCAATAGAAAATTTTCATAGTTTTATTTTTTTTAAATAAAACTTTTAAATGTAGGCCTAGTGATGACGTCACAGCTAAGTGACGTAAGAGTTGTAAGGCTTTCTATATCTAGGAGGCGTTATACGTCATCCGAGAATTCGTGCACTGTGTCTTTGGATGGCTCCATCTGTCGTCGATATTTCCAATGATTCGCTAAAGAACGCGTAAGTTATATTGTTGTAAATTGCATTTTTTTTTTTTAATTTTTGAAGTTGATATTTATTTTACGTTTCTCTACTAAGCAGTAGAAAGCAATGCTAACTATCACAGGCAGCTACATGGGCCGACCAAACGCAAAATCAAAGAACAATACATGAAAACATGAAAATATAAATAAAAGTAAATTTAATATTCCTAGTGAACATTTCTTGGACTATTTATTTATTTATTTTAAATTTCCTCTTGTTCACATTGTGTACAATCCATGTGCCATAGTCGATGGTAATCCACTCTCTCGTTTCAGTGCATGCAACTGCAGAACACTGCTTATAGGGGTAAACCACCCAAGGCCTGGTTACTACACTGGGCAACTAACCCGTCCTCAAGGGATTCCAAGTTCTAAGGGCGTCAAAAGGATTAGATAATTTTACTTCTATTCTTAAAATAGCATAAAAAACAGTAATGACAACAAACTCATACCGCAATGCCAAATTGTTTGGTTGCGCTGTAGTCAGGGATAGAACAAGCGCAGAGCAGACTTCGTGCGATTACACGGCCATCTGCAATTGATTGCAAGAAATAATATGGATTACGATACGACTACAAACATTTTCCAAAAAGATTATGGCTAGTGAATGTTAATTTATTAAAATAGCAGTAATCTTGATATTAAAAAAATTAAATATTAAAAGAATTCGATAATGATGCAATTTTATCATAGCATTTTTGTAAAATATGTAAAATAATATTTTAGTAATCGACTGTAATCTGCACGAAGTCTGGGACGATCATTGATCAGACGGGCGAAATAGCGTCAGCCTATTAAAAAAAATACTCGATCCCCTTTTTAATAATTAGCTACATAGGCGCCCTCTAGTGCTGCAGATCGGCGAATCATGTTGCAGTCTACTACTAACGCATGTATGCCTACAACATGGGCTTAATGATTACGACTCACAGCGCCATCTTACAGGCAATTTTGTTTAGCTCTTTTAGAATATGTCAATGGTTGTCCCATATGGAAGTCGAATAAACGTCTTTTCTAAAACATTCTACAATTTAGCATTCACCGACGTGACGTCATTTGAAGCATAACATTTGTGCATTAAAAATATTTGTACATACTTGAAAAATTTTGGACAAGTTCGTTAGGGGCGATGTTTGAACCCCTAAATCATTCTTATGTATGCCACTGCGAACACATTTTTGTACTGTGTGACTGTCAACAGTTATGACAGAATTGGGGTCTCCAAAGTAAAAGGCCCAGAGCCTCCGATTGTTTTAATCGGGCCCTGATTATTCCCTATTACATTCTGTGAGACATGGCTATGTTGTCATTATAGCAGACAACTTACGCATTTATTTTTTATCTGAAAATTTTCATATTTTAAATACGTACTAAAGTGATATATATTAAAATGGTATCATAATCCATGCGTCATCCCTATTTTTCTTCCGTATTTCATTAAGTTGGAAAGTGCCTCTTTATTCATGGGTGTGTTGTATTTGTCTTCCTTGTTCCATAAAACACTTCTTTGGAATTGAAATCTATATTAAAATCGCCCACTAAAACTGCTTTAAAATCTTCCACAAGAGTATTCTAACAAGTCCTTTATAAATACTGTTTGGAATATGCAAGATAATCCATGGGTGTGCTTTGTTTGTCTTTCATGTTCAATGAAACACTCTTCAGATTTGAAATTTATATTAAAATTGCCAACTAAAATTGCTTAAGAATCTTCGTCTGTCATATTCTAACCATACCACGCTTTTATAAATATTATTTAGAATGTGCATCATAATCTATGAGTGTACCGTATTTGTCTTGTTCCATAAAACTCTTCTTTGGAACTAAAATCGATATTAAAATTGCCTATTGAAACTGATTACAACTTTCGTGTGGCATATTCTAACTATACATCTCTTTTGTAATAAAGTATAGCGTTTGGGATTTTATCGCTAAATATGGAAGATATCGACAATCTAAATTTAGTTTTGGGGACTTATTCTTTGGCGCCAAACTTGGAGATAAATCATCAAAAATTGCAAACCTTGGAGACTTTCAACACTGGCAACCCTACAGAAAATTGCAACACAAACGAGTCGACGCAAATCAGTCCACAAAAATATGTCGACAGAAAAGCAATGAGTGAATAAAATAGCACTCTTGTGCTAAAAACATAATAACGGAGCACTTAAATAAAAAATAGCAGGGAAGTAATAAACCTTTCTGAAGAGAAGTTAGAAATGAAGATTGCTAAAAAAGACTCGATATGGCCAAGTGGTAAGACACTCAAAATAGTAGACTTTTGAAGTGTTAAGGCGCTCGGCTATCGATCTAACGTTCTGGAGTTTGGGGCGGTTTCTCCAGGTGTAACGTGAATACACGTTAGAATTGCTTAGAAAGTCCTCCAACCCCCCCCCAAACCACTCCCATCCTCGGCAGATAGCCCGCGTAGCTTACCTTAACAACGCAAACAAACAAACAATACAAGATCACTTAAAAAAAAATCTCGTGCTTAAACTTTAAAAGTAATAAAGAACTTTGCGTAAATAATACGCATCCAGAGTGTCGACTAAAAGATTGACCCATTTTGAAAGTAAGTAAAAAAAAATCACACGATTTGAGAAGAAAATGCGCCGTTAGCTGACTTTTATTAGAACAGGAATAAATTCTGGAAAAATAGAGCTCGGGTAGCCCCGAATTTCGACACTAGGTGGAGTTGGTGGCTGTTAGCCCCTCGCTAGTAGCGACCTTTTGCTGCAATAAACTTATGATTTGCAGGCTCAGTATGACTTCTCTCTGTGACGATAGTTGAAATATAAGGTGTATCAGTTGAAACCACGAATTCTTGCCGACATTATGACTTTTATGCAGCCCCGCTGTGGCCTAGTCGCTGAACTCCGTTCCCGTAAGAACACTTGAAGTGAAGCAGCCCGGCTTTGCAAGCGTTTGGGATGGTAAACTCCTCTTTTTGCTGGACTGCTGTGATACGGTGTACGCTAATGGGAGATGGTGCACTTAAAATCGGTCATGGCTCTAATGTCCTGCACGTTCAAACGATACCACTGAGGGTCCTGATTTCAGGTGTTAGGTCCCTCATCCGGAATTGGTTCAAAATTAGGAGAACACTCATAGGGGACAACGTTGGTCTGCCTAATAGGCGCCCCCATAATGAAATGACCAACATATGCAGCCCTCGTTGTAGTCAAACCACCAGTAGGCCGCTGACATGGCCATTAGAAAAGAAAAAAAATGACTGTAATGGGTGCCAGCCTAGGCCTTCGGTAACTTCACCTTTGGAGACTTATTGTTGGCGCCAAATTTGATGATATTTCACCAAAAGTCGTCAAGCTTGGCGACATTTTGGGCATTTCGCATGATTTTCTCAATGAGGCTTGTAAAGCTACTTTTTCTGTGTTAACATGCATAATAGCATATTATTTCTCTTCTATGACGTAATAAAAATTCCCGTTTTATGTGGAATCTTCGAGAAATTCTTCTGGAAGCTTCTTGTAGCTTCAATGTCACCTATAAATACAAGTATGAGAGAGGCCCCAGTTCAGTGTGAATCGAGCTTCCGATGAGTACGGTGCTTTGCTCTGTGAACTGTGTGATAGAAGCGCTGTTTTCACATTTGTTTATGAAGCTTTGTTTTTAAATGCTGTGTGTAAATTCTTCATTACTGAGTCTTGAAGGACTGTTAGTGTTATCTCTCGCATATTTCCACTGAATTTTACCTGTGGAAGAGTTTCATTTTGTGTGAGAATTACAGCATTTGTGAAAGCTTTGGTACTGAGCGGACTGTTATAAACCGACGAAAAACGGAGGAGGTTCTCAAGTCGGCGCGTTTTTTTTTTTTTTTTTTTTTTTTTTAATGCATGATCACGCATAACTTTTTATGGAGTAATTCGAGTTTGATAATTCTTTTTTTATTGGATAGGGTATACCTCGAAGGTGGTCCCATATAAATGTGGAAAAAAAATCCTACCCTAAGGGTGGAAAATAGGGGTGATTTATTGTTCACTCACAGATTTTAATGCTGAGTTGTGTATTACAAAGTAGACCTCTCAATCGCTGCATTTCTGCTAAAGCTCATTGATCGTGAGCGATGCGCGGAGAGCTCATTTTTTGGAATGTTAATGTTTATCGCTGGAGATTTCACGTTGCATTGTTAATTTGGGGGTATTTATTGTTCACTCACAGATTTTAATGCCGAATTGTTTATTACAAAGTAGACATCTCAATCTCTGCATTTCTGCTAAAGCTCGTTCATCGTGAGCGACGTGAGGAGTGCGCATTTTTGGGAATGTTAATGTTTATCGCTGGAGATTTATAGCCACAAAAAATTATAAAATAAAAACTTTTTAACAAAAAAATTAAACCGCCGAAAAACTAAAAAGCAAAAAATAATAAACCTTTTTTAATTAACCTTAATAAATAAGTTTTTAAACTGATGAAAGTATACCTAAGTAATTTTGAGTCGGTGCCAAACAATCAATGAACAAAGATCACTAAATTACCTTAAATTTAAAGAATTAACCAAATCAAATTAACAATGCAACGTAAAATCTCCAGCGATAAACATTAACATTCCAAAAAATGCGCTCTCCGCATGTCGCTCACGATCAACGAGCTTTAGCAGAAATGCAGAGATTGAGAGGTCCACTTTGTAATACACAACTCAGCATTAAAATCTGTGTGTGAACAATAAATTACCTCTATTAACAGAGATTTAGGCAATTTAGTGATCTTTGTTCATTGATTGTTTGGCACCGACTCAAAATTGCTTAGGTATACTTACATTAGTTAAAAAACTTATTTATTAAGGTTAATTAAAAAAGGTTTATTATTTTTTGCTTTTTAGTTTTTCGGCGGTTTAATTTTTTTGTTAAAAAGTTTTTATAAACGAGCTATTGGTCGTTAGTGACTGTGAATTTTGTACCGATGATTGTTCGACGAAGCTCTAAAGTTTGTACTCCATCCTGACAAGTGAACTCTTTTCTAGAACTTTCTACACCTACTGAACTTTAGAACGACGAACCCAGAAACTAGCAGAGTTTTCTGCAACAATACATACTAGTTAATTTTAGAGAAATAAATGCCACACTTTACTATGATGACAACTTAAAATATTTATTGCAAGTCCTAAATTCAGTAACAAGTCAAAATGCACAAAGAACGAGCTGGATGCAATTTGTCAGATCTGATGTTCCAAATCGGAATTTATCCGAAAGCTCCCATACTGGGGGGTTTCATCATTTTCGGATCTGTAGCATGCTCCGCCATTCTTTCTGGATTGTTACATACACCTTCTTTCGTCCAATAATCTATAATGTTTTCCAGATTTTCCTGAAAGAGAAAAGCAAATAATATACAGTCAACTCGGAATGCAGTGACCTTTCGGCTATAGTGAAAGCAAATCGATAGTGTAGCTGTATCAAGCAGAAGGATTGTAGGACCTCTGTTTTTCGAATCAACTGCTGATCTCATTCTGTATGCAGGGAACTTATCCAGCAATTTATTGCATTGTCAGAAGGGAATGAACGAGATCGTTGGTTCCAACAAGATGATGCAACATGCAATGCAAGTAATGAAACCATGGGCATACGTTAAGATTTTCTCGGGGATCGACTCATCTCAAAAAATCTTTCGCCACCTCGATCCCCTGATCTGAGCATCCCGGACTTCTGTGGGGATATTTAAAGAACAGGGTTTATCCAGTCAATCCTCAAACAATAGATGTTCTGAAAATTGCCATCACTCAAAGTATACAAGAAGTCACTCCCATCATGTTAAAACGCGTTTCTAAAAACATGCGCAAACAAGTTCAGCTTTTGCTTTCAAGAAAGGGGTGGACATTTTGAACATTTATTATAAATGTAAGTTCAATATTTTTTCCTAAATGATGTTAAAAAGGGCTTTTTACCATTGGCATAAAAATAATCTTTTTTTGGTTTGTTATTTTGTGAAAAATAAATAAATATGTCGGTCGACAGTACGGGAACTTTTAAGACACTCTGTAGTTTTCAAATTCACGTTTTTAAGGGCGAGGAGTGAGGTAGGAGACCAAAAAGTTCTTTCCATATCTCTAAGGACAGAAACTAAACAGAAACTAAATTCTTGTTTTAAAATGTCTCTAACTTTAATCTATAAAAATTATTTTGTACGAATTAGTGTCAGTAACAGCTTCTTTTTCTCTCACTCCTTTTATTTTATTACTACTTATTTCACCGTCTCATTAGTTTCGTTTAAATTAAATTTTATTATTCTTTAAAATTGTGGCCTTAAATTAAAACTGCGTTTTCACTTTTAATGTAGTTTTTTTTTTTTTTTAAATCTAATTTTTGTAAACGCCGACCGGATTGTATAGGGGTAAAGCATCTTACTAAGGTTTCGGGTTCAACTCTCGGGGTTCGATCCCCGACTGGGCGTGGCTGTCATTGTCCGTCCCTTCATAGGGGGTGACGTTGGTTCACCTACTAGGTGCCCCCATAGTAAAGAGGCCAACAATTCCGGCCTGTTGTGGCCAAAGCCTTCAAGGCAGCGGCCGGCCACTGAAAAAAAAAAAATGTAAACGCATTTCTCAATTTTTGCAGTAACACTTTTTTTTTTTTTTTTTTTCGTGCAAGAACTTATTTCTTGCTTGTTACTTTTATTAGGTCAAATGTTTGTTTTCCAATCGACAAAGGAAGGATTCGTAAATGTCTTTTTTCTTTCTTTTTTCGGCTGGGGCTGTTGAACTACCCTTAGGGAAATACCATCAATTTTATGTTCTTCGCTCAGTATGGTAGAAAACTAGTGGCTTTGAGTACTGTCACTCAAATTACGCAAAGAGGCTTTTTTTTCCCAATAAATACAGTCCCATTTTTGACTACAGGTGACAAGTAGAAACCGCGCGAAACTCGGTTTGAAGCAAAGCACAGCGATTACCTTTCTACCCCTATTGAATTTTGCGTTCGCGATTAACTTCAATTGGCGGTTCAACCGACTGTTCAGTAACTACCGGTTGGAAAACTCGATTGGTCAGTCCAAGATTCATATTCACCGTTAAACTGAAAGAAAAAGTTACTGAACTTGTGGTAATTCAAACTATGTTCAAATGGGGCCAATCAACGGGGTTCAAACGCGGCTCCGTTGAAATCGGAACGCTCATTAGTCAAGTTTTCACATAGTCACATATACAAAGCATCGAGATGTTTACATCACGCGGAAGTTTTTTATTTCGCAACTCTCCATGTGACTCCACAATTGGTCTACTCCCCCCCCCCCCTTCACATATCTCCACAGACCTCAAAATACGAGTACATATAGATTGGACACCCTTATGCTTTCTCTGTGACTAGAATGATCGGGAGCAGTAGGAGGGTCTGAGAACTGCCATAGAATCCCAAAGAATGCTCAAGTTCATGAACAAAATATTGGTACTTTTCCACTTCGGAGAAAGGGAAAAGCGCGACACCTTCCCCCGAAGGAAGAGAGGTGAATTTGCCAATATCCATCTTCGGCACCCTCTGACAGCTCCCAGCCACTCCTACTGCTCCCGATCATCTTAATCACAGAGAAAGCATAGGGGTGTCCATATCTCTTTCGCCTATATTCACCGTATACCTCGATCGCAAACTCTCGATCGAACGCTCAAATGGCATCCACCGAGGACTGGTTTGAGGCTAGCCTAGCATAATATCTAAGTTCAAGACGAGAAACTCAACCTTGCTGCAGATCAAGGTTTTAAAATAACAGAGCATGCTCAGTTACGACTTTCCCCGAAATGTTAGCTTCCTCCTTCTATTCCTTCCAAGAACTGGTCCACCCTTTCTTTTCAGACAAACAGACATGATAGGAAATATTGGAGAGGGGAGGGGAGCAGAACGATTGTGGGGTCACTTGGAGAGGCGCGAAATAAACAACTACCACGTGATGGGAACTTCCATTTCTTTGTGGGCACTTGACCAATGAGCGATTCGATTTCAACAGAGCCCCGTTTCAACCACGCTGATTGGCCCAGTTTCAACCTAGATTGAGTTACCACAGATTCAGTAACTTTTTCTCGCCGGTTAATGGTGAATATGAATTTTGGACTGACCAGCCGTGTTTTCCCAACCGGGAGTTACCGAACTGTCGGTTGAACCTCCAGTTGAAGTTAATGGAGAATTCGGGCGTTTGTACAAAAGGGGGGGGGCTAGTTAATTGAAGGGATGGATGGGAGGAAGCTAATTTTTCGGCGAAAAGTCTTAATTGAGCAGCATGCTCGGTTACTTCGATCCTAGCTGTGCAGCAAGGTTACGTTTCTCGACTTGAACTTAGATATTTTGCTTGGTTAGCTCCTGCACGGTCGTTGGTGAATGCTATTTGAGCATTCGAACGAGAGTTTGTTGCAAATCCGGGTCGAGGTAGATGGTGAATTTAGGCGTTAGAGGAAATGAAATTACAACGAATTTTAGGTCGGAATTCGTGATTGTGAGGATATTCCAGAAGACTATATGGCTGTATTGGAATGAGGTACTTTAATACGTGTGTTTTCCGAATTATCGTGCATGAAAACTGAGTCATCCAACGAAAATAAGCCTTAGTATGTTTTTGGAGCAAAAATAAACATAAGCCCGGGTCTTATTTTCGGGGGAACACGGTAATTGCTGTAGGGACGGGAAAAAATCAGAATAATTCTTCATAAGCAGCACTACACACTGTAGTGAAAGAAAAAATGTATGCTTCTTATGAAAATTCCAGAAATATTTGAAAACAAGGAACTGCACAAGAACATTTTTGATGTTGAAAAATTTTACGAAATTTTCCATTTTTAAGAATTTTTCCCGTACGTTTTCATAGCTGATGCAGATTTATTGTTTCTAAAGTGTGTAGTACCACTTTCAAGAAGATATTCTAAAAATTTTTAAGTCCCTCATATAGTTTTTTTTATATTTATGCACCATTTTTTTTCGATTTACCGTCCTCACGTTCTAGTATATATTTCGCACACAAACGTTCTGGTGTATATTCCACAACCTAAAACTTTGTAAAACGCCTTTCGAAAATGTTTGTATATATTTGAAATATATATGCAAATCGCAAATCCATAATAAGAAAAAAAAACAACTTACAAACAACAGGAAATAACAGATACAGTAATCAGTGTCTTCTATTTCACAGTTGTGCACCTATAATTATAAAAAGTTTCTTTCAAAATAAATATTCTTTTGAAGACAATTCTAACAAACTCTAAAGAAAAATGCATGCTTGCAAGCGATACACTTCATTATTTGCTTACTTCGTAATTTTAATTTAATTTGAATTATTTCCTGTTTCCAAGAAAACAAATTTTTTGTGGATATTAATGATTCTAAATTTAACTTACACTCAAACATTTTTCTACTGCTTTATAAACAATGAATCAAACACTTCACTTGTGTTTCGATTTTACATACTTTCATGGGCACCCGTATGATGGTTTGTACGGAGGTGGGTTTCAAGTCAAGGTCCTCCCAAGAAGATACTATATATTAGTGTTGAATCACTTCTGCCTTAACACCAGTACGTAAATGATAACGATAACATGAGAACTAGGAGGGGGTGGGGAGATATGGCCTCTTCCTGCCCATAGGTGTGGGCGCCATGCATTCTTTGAACATCCTCATCAGTTTGTGCACAAGAAATTATAAAATTATTTTTCCATTAAATTTGTGAAATTAACCCCAAAATTGAGAAATCTGCATTGAACAACATGCGCCTATAAAGGAAAACACAATGCAATAACAACAACAAAAAAAAAAACTACAGCAAAATTTGCAACACCGGAATAATATTACAGTTTTTAAGATTAGGAATTACTGAGATAAAGGTGTATTTTAATTAGAGATGGGCGGTTCGACTCATTTTACTGATTCGAATCTCGACTCACTCACTACTTCGATGAACCCTTCACGTATTCATCGGGTTTCTTCTCCGCTGAGTTCTCGGGCAGTTAGCATCTCTCTCTCCTTGCTCGAGTAAAACTAGTGTTTAAACTGCCCGAAATGAAAATACAGGGGAGCTTCGTATGACCCCCTGGGCCTGTAAGATTAAAAGGTTAAGTTTGGTGTCAAAGCATTCGAAATTTTATGCAACGATGGGGGTTCCTAAGGGGGGTCGAGAATCAATAAAAACGCGCTCCGATGGAGAGTTTCCGGGATATACGTTAATTAATTATGGTAATTAGACTAATAAACCATGGAGCTGTTTTTTCCGCGATCCGGCATCGTCATCAACGGAGAGAAAGCAGTAGCAAAAGCTGGTATTGATCTCAGGATTTTCTTATCGCCGGCCTCAGAGGCGTAGCCAAGGGGGGGGGGTTAGGGGGGTCATAACCCCCCATGAGGAATTTTTTGCCATACAAAATGTATATTCTTCACTACATTATCATACACACGTATACATATATATGAGTTGCAGTAGTCATAACCCCCCCCATGAAAAATTTCTGGCTACGCCCCTGGCCGGCCTGTATTTTTGCCCTTTATCGAATTCGAGATTTCACTGAAATGAAAATGGGAATATCGGATATTTGATGTTGAAATAAAACCGATATGTCGATTTTTGGCCCAGTCCTACTGAGAGGCTGCTGCCCCCCCCCCAAAAAAAACCCCCGAAATAAAATCCTGGCTACGCCACTGTCAATAACACTAACTACGCCACTGCTTTAGACCCTATTTTGTATTTCTCTGAATTACGAAAGAAAATAAAATCATTCCCCTTAAACGAAAAACAAGGTAAAAAAAAAAAAAAAAAAACGAAATCTGCTGCAATAAAGCGAAATGTTATTTTGCTTACTACAAAGTCCTTTTGTGAGAGCGCTTAATACCGCCCCTGTATCCTTCATTAAAAGTGACAAGCACAATCCTAAATTTATTTCATTCTATTTCCCTTCACATGAAAATCCACCACCATGTAAACTTAACGTTCCGTTTTTTTTTTTTTTTTTTTTTTTTGAGGGTGGGGGCAGGGGGACATATATTGAAGTTAAAAGTAGAAAAGGGATGTTTCATTAAATTTTAAACAAATATTAAATCAGCCAGACAAGTTGGAAGGAGGGATTTTCTTAATTTTTTTTTCGGGGGGGAGATTGACCCCTCTTGCCCTTAAGAAGTAACGCCTATGCCCCCCCGCCAAAAGCAAACGATGTTCGACCCACTCCACACCCACAGACAGATAAAACTTTAAATCCGACCACCAACCAAGAAATGAAACACCAAAGATTCGAAAAAAAAACTTCAATTAAATGAAACATCCTTTCAACTCTTTTCGGCTCCTTTCGACTCTGAGTCGATAGAATATTCGAAAAAACCCCTCCAATTAAATGAAACATCCTTTCAACTCTTTTCGGCTCCTTTCGACTCTGAGTCGATAGAAGATTCGAAAAACTAACGAATCTCAACGATAGTATACAATCACCGAAACAGAGCGAAACACTGAATCAGTAAAGATTCGTTGCTGCACCAACTCAGTGACCAACTCACCCACACCCACTCATTTACTGTTTCAAATCATCTATCGACTCAGAATCGTAAAGAGTCGAAAAGAGTCGAAAAGAGTAGAAAGAGTAAGGGAAAATCTCTGGGAACGGCAAAGGGAAAATAAGTTTTTCTTCCCTTCGCACTTGGAATGTATTTCCCTTGAGGGCTTGAGATTCGAATCAGTAGAGAGTGAGTGTAAAGACTGAGCCACTTAGTACCAAGATTCGAATCACTGATTCGATTCATCGAATCATTGGCCATCTCTAGTTTTAATATGACAAACTAGAAATTCATTAAAGGGAGGATTAAGAATTCAAAAAATCGATCTTTCAATTTTAATTTTATTTGAAACCTTAGTTGATCCTGAGCATTTTGACCGCGATTTCATGCAATAAATCTAACTATAACAGGAGATAGATTAAAAAAAAACGTTTTATGAACGTTTTATAAACGTTTATGCGTTTGCTCAAAACGCATTTTTATGAACTATCCCATAAGATAACAAAATTCTATGATTGGTATCTTCACAAAATTTTGTATAGTTATAACTGGTATCAGTATCTATAGAATGAATTAATATTTAAGAAAAATATTTAAATTAAGAATTTTAAAACTGTATTTTAAATTGTGAAATTAAAAAAAAATCTTACTTTTCCCCTTATATTTCTTAAAATTTTCAAAAGCTTTTCTCTCTCACTGTATGATTAATTCATTCTATAGATACTGGTACCAGTTATAACTATACAAAATTTCGTGAAGATACCAATCATAGAAATTTTGCTATCTTACGGATAGTTCATAAAAATGCGTTTTGAGAAAACGCAGTTTAAAGTTACCTTATTGCGTTCAATTATAAAGCTTTCATAAAACGTTTTCATGTGCATCTCCGGTTCTAGTTGGAATTATTACATGAAATTAAGGTCAAAATGTTCAGCAGTAATTAAGTTTTCAAGTGGAATTAAAATTGAAAATTTTTTTTTTGAATTCTTAATCCTCCTATATTACGCCTTAACCTAGAGATGTTGAGATAAGCATATTATCGCTTTTAAAAAGTAAAGTATCTGTAGCTGTTGCTGTTAATTTCGCCGTAGGCCAGAAAGGTAATTCCAGCGGTTTTCGATAAACCACGTCCCATTTCGTGTAAACTGAATGTCAGGCTTAACTTTCAGAGTTAACGCTAAAATTGTATTCGACAAACGTCATCGTAAACCTTATATTTGAGGTTACCATTTAGTATGGTGAATACCAGTTTCTGCCTGACCATTGAAGTAACTCTCTCTGCTGAATTAACTCAAGGTGTTAATGTTTTGTGAATACAGCCATTAGAGATGTATTCCAAGTATTGCAAGATCTTACTAAGAAAAATTTTGAATACAGGAATAGGAAGAAAGTCGCCTTACGGAATAACAACTGGATAGATTGCTTAAGGGGCCCGACAGCCGAAAAAGTTCAGCTTTTGCCATAGCTCAATTCAATTACTAGCAACACAGCAATCGATTGAATCGCCAGTCGTATGCCACACAGCCAAAGAAATTCTTTGACACAGCCTGGCAAAAGCTGTACTTTTTCGGCGGTCGAGCCCCTGAAGCAATTTACCTATTAAATCCAGTGATGTCTACACTCTACAGTCACGCTTTTTCACCATTGAGCAATCCGCCCAGTTGATCTTCCTATATAAATGGTTTTCTGGCTTCGCCGAATTCGATGGCGAGGAACTAGAGCCCCTAACAGCACAGCAGTCGAATGGAGAACTACTTGGAACACATCAGGAAAATGGTTATGGCATACATAACGACGGGAAAAGCGTCTAGTGGCTTTCGCCATGTAGAGCAATAGAGACGGAGGAGGAGCATAAGGGCTACCAACTTATGTTCCTGGGGAAGAAAATAATTTAAAAATTTACTTAAATAAATGTTTTAACAAAGAAAACTACAGCGGAGTCTTGACTTACGCGAAGTGTGTTTTTCAAGGCCCCCTCGCGAAAGGGAAAATTTCGCGTTGTGAAATAGGGTATATATACGATTTTTGAAATACACGTACAGTTACTTTAGCCCCTATAAACACCCCTTAAACCGAATTACACGATTTCCTAACTATATATTATCATTTCCTACATAAGGTAATAAATAAAGCCAAACTTAGACTGGGACAGTTAGGGTGCTTCCGCCTTCAATGATGCTTGAGTGATGAAATACCGTTGGTTGATTGGCTCTGTTCTTCAGCAGCAAATCACGAAGACGATACTTGACCCTCACAACCCGCACTTCTGTTTGGGCTTCTTATTTTTATCGTAAAATCTCGTATTGCGAGGAAAGACAGCGCGTTACCTCTGAGATAAGCCACTTGCGAGCAAGACAGACCGCGTTGCAGTTCGAGCCTACTGCACATGAGCTACACAGTATATACGACGGTAAAGTACTATTAACGTAAACAAAAACATACTAATAAGCACTTGTTAATATTATAAAATTGGTTTTTAAATTAAATTTCATGAAGAAAAGAAACTGTATAAATTCTAAAAACACATATGTACAATAAATTTTATAACTCATTAAGAAATGCAATAGTAAATATGCGACTGTACCAAAAAGTAGCGGCAAAAACATAAATGAATCTTACAAAGCATTAGACAGAAGTCTGAGAAAATGTGATAATTCAACCGGGAGGAAATGTAGAACACTGCACCATAGGATTTTTTAAAAAAATTCTACATTCGACTGCTTGAAGGACGGATTCTGAAATGACGCTATCTATTGTACTCGCTTTGTCTGAATAATTTTGGTCTTCAAGCTTTCTTCAATCGATAAAGAAAAACGTTTCTGTCGTTATTTTTAAAAGTTCTATAATTACGTAATAGAGGATTTAGTATAGCATTGCGTTGTACAGGATGGGCAAAAAGTCCGTAAAAAATTTAAAAATTCATAAAACCGGAAAAAATAACCAAAATAAAAAACCATGACCTATCAATGCTAAAACTGTTGCAGGTTTAGAATTGATAGGTCATGGGATTTTTTTTTAAAGATAAAAAAAGTAATGATTAAAAAGACAACCGGTGGCGTTTCCTACATAAGTGCAAGAAAAGACACGCAAATAACAAAGATAATATTACCAAATCATTATTATGTTATCTATTCCAGTGGAAGAATTCCTGATACAGCAATTCGGGGAAGAGAGAATCATTAGCAGACGTTGCAAGATTCAATGGCTTCCTCGGTATCCAGATCTGATACCAGCAGACTTTTGGCTATGAGCGTAATTAAAATCCCGGGTGTACCAATTCCTTCTATCCAATCTGCCGGAATTGAAAGGAGCAATTCCTCCGAGAGCTGTCATGTGCACAGCCGGATTTGCTGCACTCTACCGTTGCTGGATTTGATTCGCCTTCAATTTGTTATCACCTGTGGCGTTGGACATGTGGAGCACATAAATGATTTGGTAACATTATTTTTTATATTTGCACGTCTTTTATTTCACTTATGTACGAAGCGCCACCTATTGGTTGTTTTTTCTGATCTTAAAAAAAAATCCCGTGACTTATCGATGCTGAACCTGCAACCCTTTCTTTCGGGTTTTATGAATTTTTAAAGTTTTTACGGGTTTCTTACCCACCCTGTATTATCAAAAACAAGGAAAGGAATTTTTGGGTGGATATTTCATCAAATCCTAGTGGGTGTGCATAAAAGTTAAAGAAATGTTTTTAATTGTTCACAGAATTAATGATTTGGCATTGTATGTGCCTTACAAAGTGTCGAGTTTGAGAACATTGTCGCCAGGTTAAATACAGTAGATTCCCCTATAACACGGTAGATGCGTTCCTTGTTGTACGGGTCATGAGCTATGTTCCACCTGGAGTGTAAACCACGCTTTTCAACCGCTGCACACCTTATTTGAGCAATTTATTTCACATTTCCCTTAAATACCTACACGATACTACATATACACCAGAGAAAAATAACTGATATGCACTTCCTCTAAATTAAATCGGGTTTCAATTCGCAGATTTATTTTAATAAAAGGATGTATTTCTCGAGTTGAAATACAATAAAATAAATCATACAAAAGTTCCTTAGAAAAAGAAGACGACAATTAGAAATTAGAAAACAATTAGAAAAAGCAGACGATATACGAGTCTCTTTTAACGTGTTATAGGGAACCCGATCGCAATTTTTTTCGCCGTGTTCTAGGAATTCGTGTATGGAACTGTGTTATTGGGGGGGGGGGGGTCTACTGAAGTTCAGAAACATGAATTGTTCTGGGAAAATGATGTTGAAGCAGTATACATAGATAATATTCAGCATTTATAAAATAAACAGGCTTTCCCAAAACTTTGGTAGTGCGCTTTAATTCTTTATTAGAGATAAGTGGGCAATGTAATTTGAAAAAATATTCCAAGTAAGGTAGGGGAAAAGGCTAAGTTTAAAAAAAAATGTCCTCTGATTTATTTCCAAAAAGTTTTTAATTTTGTATAAACCCCGTAAAAAAAATTCCCAATTAGTAAAATGCGTCCCATACAATAATATGGTGATGTAAAAATTTTCAGCCTTTCATCATGAAACTTCTCACAGATATCTTAAAACATAGATGTTCAGGTGCTATATAACCTGAATTTGAATGTAAACGTTTATTGCTAAAGAAGAAAATTTTCGTTCCGTAATTTTTGTACGGCCCCTGAAACGCGATCATATAAGGTGACTTTTTGCTTTCAGAGCCATTAAAAAGCGATTCAAGTCAGCGTTATATTTACCCTCATATCTCTCAGACGTTTTATGACAAAAGGCTGAAATTTTGTACATCATCTCATGAGTTTATGGGGTACATTTTACTGAGTAGCAATTGTTTTTTCGAGAATCGTACGAAAATTTAAAAAATGTAACTATTAGAAAATTAACAAGGGGAATTTTTTGGTAATGTAGTCTTTTTCGTAGCTTGTTTTGAGCATATTTTCAATGCACATTGCCCACATATCTCTAGTAGATAACGACTTAAAGCGGTTTACCACCTTTTAATGACACTCTGTATATTAAAGTAGCGACTTTTAATCACACTAAATAAAATGGATTGTGATTACCGTAAAATCCTCTGCGATCGTCATTGCCATTTCTTTCATTTCGTCCATCTGTTAGAAAAGATGTACAAAAAAAATATATTGGTGGTGTTGAAAATTAAACAAACATCCTTTTAATCCCAGTTATGCCATAATGTATTACATTATTGCATAAGAATAATACAATTATAAATATAGGAGTATTTCAGATGCAAAACAAATCAGAAAACTTTTGAGAATACTGTGATTCGCAGTTGACATCACAAGGACAGTAAAGGTTAACAGCAAAGAAAAAAAAATGCCAGTACTAAAAAGTTTTTAAATACATATATGAAACAATCGGTCTGCCGGGAAGCTCACTTTCCACACTGTGCTGCGCCAATACCTCTTAGATATAGAAAGCCTTAGAACAGAAGTCTTTACGCCATCACTGTAGCTTTCGAAGATAACCAGTTTAACAAAGTGAAACTATTTAAAATTTCTGGTGAATGATAGCATTTCAGAAAATATTTTAAGTTGAAGATAAAAAATAAAATACCTTTCTAAAAAAAAATAATTTATTAATGACTCTCTGATTATCTCTAAACACCCTTCATTGAAAAATGTCTCCCAAAAAAGCGACATAAAAAGCGACATAATTTTACATGTATTTAAATACTATTAGTTCACAACAGCTTTAATCTATTGTTACACTATTTCGTAAGCTGTAGAATATGCGTCACATGTATATTTTAAATATATTTAAATACTATTAGTTCACAAGAGCTTTAATCTATTGTTACAATATTTCTTAAGCTGTAGAATATACTTCACATGTATTTTTTTACATATATTTAAATAATATTAATTCACAACAGCTTTAATCAATTGTTACAATATTTCGTAAGCTGCAGAATATGCATCACATGTATTTTTCTATAAATAGGTTACACTCATAAAAATTTCAACATAGGGTTACCAGGCGGAATATTCGAAAGATGAGCGATAAAATGACATAGTCAATGAATATCGTTTTAATATGGCAATAATGAAACTAAAAAATGAGGGGGGTTCAGAGGGGTCTCCCCCTGACGAGGCTCGAACAGCCGAGAATTTTATTTATTTATTTCTATATTATATTACTTAATTAGTGACAGTTAAATTTTCCTATTTGTCGTCAAATTAAATTTTCTATACGAAATCATTAAAATGTTTTATGCGGGAGTAAATTCACCACAAACTTTGAATAGTTTTACTTTGTGAAAATAAATGTGTAATAGCGTCTTTTCGTGGACCTAGTGATAACACAAAAGTATCTGTTCTGTGAAAATGATGAATGCATTACATAAAGTGACACAAACGTAACATTAATAGCGACAGAAAATAGCTTATGAATTAAAAAATGTCTGTGTATTCATACTCATTTTATTCCACACCTTACCCTCATGATTAAAAATAGTTATGATCATCGCTGAAACAATTTCGGTCATAAAATTAACCACTTTTTGTAAACAGCATATTTTTATCTAATTTTTTTCAGAAGAGTAACCAAGCCTTTCACTAAACTCTTAGAAAGCGATTTGAAACTTCTATTTTCTAAGACAAAAATTACTGTTTACAAAAAGTGATCAATTTTATGCCCGGAATCGTTTCAGCTATGTATGATAATCAAAATTACACTTTTAGCTGAAGAACAATGAAGTAGAGCAGACTATTGTGCAGCGGAACTTCTCAAATGCGGAACCGCTGGGACTATAATCATTCCGGATAACAAAAATTTCCGGATTATAGAAATCCTGTAATATGAATCATAAAAATCGCACTAACCACATATAGTGTTATATATGTACGGGATGTCCGAAATTAAACGACCCCATTTTATAGTTGCGTATAGACGAAACTATTGGTGAGAAAGTTATGAATTTTTGGTTCGTACATAATGAAGGTATGGGAATTTGTTCGAGAATTAATAATAATAATAATAATAATAATAATAAAATAAACTAAACTAAACTAAAATTATTAGTTTAAATTTTCGCCACCAGGGGATGTGTTTGATGAATGACACATTTAGCATACATTTATGATTGTTTACAAATATTACAACAAAACATGTTCAAAATGATGGCCATCATTGTCAGCTACCATAGGGGATCGTAAGAGAGCATTTTCCACAGCTGACCGCAGTGAGTTTGGGGAATTTTACGAACATGCTGTAAAATGTTGTCTTTAAAGACCAGGCAAAGCTCTTGGATTATCACGACTTGCCAATGTTTCAAATGCCTTTATGCTAATCACATGCTTATGAATATGCTAACGCATTAAAAACGCCCCTGGTGGCAAACATTTGAACTTTTTTGCTGAAATAAATTCTCATACCTTGATTATGTCCTACTCAAAATTTTATAACTTTCTAAACAATAGTTTCGTTTGTAGATAATTTTAAAGTAGGGTCGTTTAATTTGGAAAATAAAATACGCTTATTGAGGAACTATATGCAACAGTAAGATGTCACTTATTGAATATTTTTGCAATAAATGATGTAGTTGCTAAATAATTATTGTTATTATTTTAAAGCCGATTTACAGAAATTCTGGAGTTTGGCAGTTCGCATGAGAAGGTCTACTGCACGCTCTCGGCAATAATCCATCCTTTCATTGTTATTCCTATGAAACTGCTGTATCTTCAGAAATGCCAATAAATAATACAAACGAAATCGGCATTCTTACCCTTTCGTAAAATGGCCTGTCGCAAAGTTTATCATCAAACGTTTCGAAAAAGACTTTGGGAGGATCCACATATTTCTCTTTGACGACCCCAGCGATTTCGGAATACACCAAGTCATGTAACTGTTAAAAAAAAGAAAACCACATTGTCATGTACTTAAAGTTTACTTGACCAAAAATTTTAAACCCTGCAGGCATAGCCCACCTTTCTGGATCTCTTCCGGAGATTTTCCACCACAATTTTTAAACAGTTTTATTTTAGATTAAATTTTTAGCGTTATTTCAGTTAAAATTGCTAGACCAAACTTAATAGTGGAAAATCTCCCGAAGAAATCGGGAAGGTTGGCAGCTATGCCCGCAGGTTTTTTCCGATATTCAAGTGGAAGTGTCTGTAATAGTCCAGGCAAATTAGACCAAAAAAACAGCAAATGGGGAAAAAATTATATATTTTTGAAACTTCGGGAAAACAATAATTGGGTATATAGTTGTATGAAACAGAAAAGTTCCCCCTCTCGGGGTGCCGCGTCCCCCCTTTGCCCCCCCCCCAAAAGGTCACTTTTTTACATTTTGACTTCTATCTCAAAAACCGTTCGTCTTAGCAAAAAAATGTTAATTACAAAATGAAAGCTGATAAAATTTCCTACAAGATTGTAACTGGTTGTTTTTTTCTATATGCAATAGCTTTCGAGATATGTTTTAGACAAAATCGCAAATTTTTGGAAAACGCTTCTTTTTATCCAGATTTTTAACCAATTTTGTCTTTTAAGTCTTCAACCCTCAGTTTTACAGCAATTGTCTTCATAACAAAGCTGTAGAGTATTCAATTACCTTTAAAGTGAGTTATTATTTTTAACTTTATCTTTAAATGATCAAAAGTTATTGCAATTTGAAATTTTCAATAAATTTAGCAAATTTGAATGAAAACTACATTGCGCGTCAAAGTATGACAAAATCTAGGAAAAAAATTATAAAGTTTTGAAACTTTGGGAAAACACTGGTTGGGATATTAGTTGTATGAAACAGAAAAGTTCCCCCCTTTCGGGGGGCACGCCCCCTCTAAAAGAGGTATTTTTGGGATTTTCACTTTTATCTCGAAATGGGTTAAAGAAAAGTTTTAAAGTATTCAATTGCCTTTAAATTTAATTTTTATACGTAATTGTATTTTTAAATGATCAAAAGTTACAGCAATTTGAAAATTTCAATACATTTTAGGGAATTCGAATGAAAAGTGCATTGTGCGTCAGAGTGAAAGAAAAAACAAAGGAAATAGCTTATAAACGTTTGAAACTCGGGGAAAACACTGGTTGGGTATGTAGTTGTATGAAACAAACTCTAGGGGTGCCGCGTCCCCCTCCTCCTCAAAGTTCCCTTTTTAGATTTTCATCTCAAAATTGGTGCTTCTTAGCAAAAGCATGCCAATTACAAAATGAAAGCTGATAAAATTTCATAGAAGATTATAATTTTTATTTTTTTATGTATTGAATTATTTATTATTCGATATCTTTTTAATTAGTATTTTTTTTTTCTATATCGAATGTTTTTTTCTATATCGAATAGCTTCGAGATATGTTTTAGAAAACCTCGCAAATTTATGGAAAACGCTTTTTTTCATCCCATATTTCGATTAAATTTCCTTCTAGCTGCTGATTCTTAATTCAGAGAATCGAACAGTCGAATTATCAAAATTTTCAATCTCCTTTTTCAAGAAATTCCCCCCCCCCTCTTCTGTTGCATTTTCCTTATCTTTAAATCATTGTCCGAAAGTCTGGGAAAATTCTTCAAAAGACGGCCAAGTGAAATGAGTGGGGATAACAAAGAACAATTTGGAACCCAGAAACTGGGGGTGGAGAAAATTGAACTCATCGCTCTCTCTAGTTTATATGAAATGAAAACCAGCTCCAGAAACAATATTATTATTAATTTCATGAGAATGCATTCAAACTTGCGGAAAAAAGTGCACGCGAATGAAGGCCAATTTGCGCTGTACAGCAATGTGCAGGAAGACTATGAGGATACATTGTTATAAAAATAAAATTGTTCCATAGGCATGGGCGCCGGCAGAATATTTCCCAGGAGATGGGGTGGGGCAAAGACTACTCCAGGGAGGGGTAAAGTCTACTGAAGGGGGGGGGGGCAAAGACTACTTTAACGTATGGTTACCATGTTGGAAAGAGCAAAAAAGTAACGGAAAACACAGCATACAAAAATCCAGGGGGGGGCATTGCCCCCCATTGCCCTATGCTGCCGGCGCCCATGTCCATAGGTTTGTTGCACTATTATTGTACAGATGTTGCACAAGAGAAAGTAAGTGTGCTATAATTATGCAGTATTTTTTTTATTAATTTTGCTGACATTATTAATTCTGATGCTGAATGATCACTGAAATGCAAATGTCAAAGTACATAATATTGAACAGATGTATTGCATTACAGAATTCTATTGATGTAAAAAATATCACTTTCAAAATATATTTTGGGGGGTGGCAGAGGGGGGTTAATTTAGACTTTAATACTAACATTTATGTGTTAAATATGCGTTATATACGAATAAAATGTAACTAGTTCAGCAGAAACAATAGGAGGAAGAAATTAAAAAGAAAACGAAATAAAACTAAATCGTACGCTTATGTAATATAAATTATTATTGAAAAAAAGAACCGTTTCGCATAAAAAAAAATTTGGAGGAAAGGGGGACACATCCTTCCCCCAAGGTAGAGGAACTTTCCTGTTTCTTAATATTGTACCACCTACAAGTGTTTTCCCCAGGTTTCAAAACTTTATAAATTATTTTCTAGATTTTGACGTACTTGGTCAAGCCATGTAGTTTGCATTCGAATTCTCTATTTATTGAAAATTTCTAATTGCTATAATTTTTTATCCTTTAAAGATAAAATTACAAATAATAACTTATTTTAGAGGAATTAAATACTCCTGTAAAAGTGAGGGTTAAGAGCTAGTATAACGCATAGTGGAAAATTGTTATTAAAAGAAGCGTTTTCCTTGCGATTTTTTCTAAAACTTATATCTCGAAAGCTTTTGTATCTAGAAAAAAATAACCCCCAACAATCTTGTAGGAAACTTCCTGAGCTTTCATTTTGTAACTGACAATTTTTTGCTAAGACGTACGGTTTTTGAGATAAAAGTGAAAATCCCAAAAGTACCTTTTTTAGGGGAGGCTAAAAGGGGGACGTGCCCCCCCCGAGAGGGGTAAACTTTTCTGTTTCATACACCTAAATCCCCAACCAATGTTTACCCAAAGTTTCAAAACTTTATAATTTTTTTCCTAGTTTTGTCATACTTTAACGCGCAATGTAGTTTTCATTCAAATTTGCTAAATTTATTGAAAATTTCAAATTGCAATAACTTTTGATCATTTAAAGATAAAGTTTCAAATAATAACTCACTTTAAAGGTAATTAAATACTCTTAAACTTTGTTATGAAAAAAATTGCTGTAAAACAGAGGGTTGAAGAGTTAAAAGACAAAATTGATTAAAAATCGGGATAAAAAGAAGTGTTTTCCAAAAATTTGCGATTTGGTCTAAAACATATCTCGAAAGCTATTGCATATAGAAAAAAATAACCAATTACACTCTTGTAGGAAATTTTATCAGCTTTCATTTTGTAGTTGACATTTTTTTGCTCATACGAACGGTTTTTGAGATAGAAGTGAAAATCTGAAAAAGTGACCTATGGGGCAAAGGGTGGGACGCGGCACCCCGAGAGGGGGAAACTGTCCTGTTTCATACAACTACATACCCAATTAGTGTTTTCCCCCAGTTTCAAAAATATATAAATTTTTTCCCCCATTTTTCCTAATTTGACTGGATTATAATATACAACTAGCGTTTCGATCCTTCCAGCAAACCGATTTTCGAGAAAGATGAAATTTGAGAGGGCGCTGCCATCAATCATATCTGAATTATCAGTAGAGCATTTCGACGTGACGTTTCAATGACGACATCTGAGTGACAGCCGACTGCACATCCTTTCTGCGCAGATTCTCCTACTGCCTTCCTATTGTATTCAAACGAGAAAAGGGATATTAGAAATATCAGCTTTAATTGCCCTTAATCACTCCAAAACATAAAAATCTGGAGTGACTCCACTCGAGTTTCCGAACACTTACGATTAAGATCATTACCAAGCATTTAAATAAATTTTATTCGATGAATAATTCAAACACGTATACCAAATTGAAGCTCAATCGAATGCGCTGTCTAAACGCTAGCGCACTTCCAAGAATTTCTCGCCATATGCCACAATGTAAAAGAAATCTTTGTCGTAGCCCTGTAGAAAAACTATAAGTCCTATACTCACCAAAATCAATATCGGTCTTGCGACGGTCGTTTATAACAGGTATACCCAATTTGAGCTCTATCGAATGCCCCGTTTAGGAGCTATCGTGTTCACTCACATACACACAAACGCACATACACACTCGCACACATCATACATCTCGTAAAAATAGCATGAATGAATTCAGAAGACCTCAAAACGTGTAATTACACCAAAATCTCGAAGTCGAAATTTTTCATGATTTCAATACTTTCCTAACATGGTACATGTTCGGAAAGTAAAAATGCCGCTAGAAAATCAAAGTCAAGAATGCTGATCAATTCAGTGCATTATAACGATCCAAAAACTTGAATTTAATATTTTTCTTGAATGTTGAAAATTGGGTTTTTCCAACACCTCCTACATATAGAAAGCCTAACAACTGAAACTTTGACATCATCACTAGGCCTTCAAGAGATGACGTCATCACAGTTTTATTTTCACAAACTAAAGCTATTTAAAATTTCTGGTGAATGCTACAAATATTAGAAAATATCTTAAATATAAAAAATTAAAATTAAAATACTTTTCCCATACAAAATAATTCATTCCGATCTATTTCCTTATCATATTATCTAATCAGTCATGGTTAAGAACTGCCATTTGTCATAAAATTATATTTTTTATCTCAAATTATTAAAATATTTTTATTCATGAGTAAATTCACCAGAAACTTTTTATACTTTTATTTTGTGAAAATAAAACATTAAACTGTAGGCCAAATGAGGACGTCAGAGCTTGGTGACGTAAGAGTTGTTCGGCTTTCTTTATCCAGGAGGTGTTTGTTTTTCCCATTGAAAACCGTTATGAGAATCCAAAACTTTTACGCAGGAGGGGAAGCCGTCGCAGAGAGGCTAGGCTCGCCGAAATGCTCTACAGGGCGTATTAGTACAGCATTTACAGAGACCTTGCAAAAGAACTAAACGTTTATCTACTTATCGTACTTTGTTGAAATAAGTTGAATTTCTCTAAACCGCCGTAGACGGTAAGGTATTGAAATTCATTTGAATGCTGCTGTAGAAGAACTATTAATGCTACATACACTATTCTCAATAGGGTACATGGGTACAGTGCATAAGAAGAGCATGTATAAATGTCGTGGTAGTCGATGCATATCTACATTGGTTAGAGCGCGGACAAACAAACCAAAAACTAAAATAAAATGAAATAAACTGCTTTCTAAAGAAAGAGGCTGAAATCAGTCGTTTCCAAATGGCGTTCCGTAGGCCACCTGCGGCTTTCGCGGCTTCTTGTTTGTGGACCGCGAAGCCTTCTGGGAAAAAAAATTGCAGCACCAAATTAAATGCACTTTTTTTAAAGATTAAAAAATATCTGTGAAAATCCATATCAGTTTCAAACGCTGTTCATTCGCGAACAGATTTGATTTTTTTCGGTTTACACGAAATCTAGTGCGTCCACTTCCATTACTGGAAGTCCGTCTAACTCTCCCGCACCCTTCCTTTCCCCTGCGCTTTTTGAGCTCGTTGACTTCCTTAAAGCTGTTCTTTTTGGAAATCATGCAACTTTTGCAAGAGCTTTTTAAAGAATTTAATTGCAAAAAATTTAGAATATCTCTTTACAAGTTGTACTGTGAACTGTTACAAACAATGAATCTATAGGAGTTATGAAAAATTCAGGAAAAAATGCTAAGCATACGAAATTTCGCGATATTTTCAAAAACATATAACTCTTCCGGCCATTTTTGAAGTCAAATTTTTGTGCTTATAAATTTTCTGGAAGTTGCATGACATACAGCTTAACTGTTAGCCTATAGGTGTATCTGGTGAAGAAGCTTCACCAATTTTTTCAAGTGTTTAACATCATTGGTTTATTTTGACAGTTGTTCCAATTTCCTGCGACGACAACCGCTCTTCAGATGGACTGCCTTTAATCTCAAGGAGTCAGCTCCCAGATTCTTCTTTAATACCTCTCCTGGGACACTCAACAACACAGCTTGAGGTTGACACTAGGGAATCCAATACCGATTCCGCGGGAACGGGATCCTACTGGATAACGCACCAATTGAATCAAACGGTACTAATCAAACGAGACTAGTTTGTTGGACTAGTCTCCTTTGATTAGTACCGTTTGATTCAATTTTCCGCCGCCTTCACAATTATCAGTTGAGCAACAATTTTGCATATTCATTTTAGGGATTCTAATCCATTATCCCGCATGAACGTGACCCACTATTCGAATGAAAACGAAGAAAAAGGGATAAAAATGAGGGCCAGTGATCATGGGCATCCATGCGGTAAATAATAGCAGAAGGTGTAAATAACTAGCGGATACAGCAAGACCACGGGCTAATAGGAAGGACTTCGATGATCCATTCCACAAATACCTGAGGAGTGACCATCACGCCATCTAGCAGCAGGAGTTCTTGTCAAATTATTAGACTCAAAGACTCGTATTAGACTCATAGATCAAATCAAGAAAGACATGAGTTCTTGTCAAATTATTTATCTACTTTTGAATTTCGGAAGTTTTGATGTTACATTGAATGGCATTTGTTGCTTACAGAACTTTGTTCTAAAAAATAAATTAAATATTTAAAATATTCATCCGTAACTAAATTCAGTAAACAGACTGAAACGTTTTTAAATGTATTTTCAACTATGGCATACCTAAATTTTACTTCAACTTGTGAGGATTGATTTGCAATTTTTTTTTTCGGTTTAGTGCCAGCTACAGTCCTGAAACAGAGAAAAGTTAGTAAATCTGAAACCAATCAAATGCTAACAATAATTGCCACTACCAGATGGCGCAAGAATAGTACCTCCAGCATTTCCTGAGTATTTGTGGAATGTGGAATGCGTGTTTTTAACCCTAATCGCAGGGATAGTCGCACATCCTATTTATTAGTCCATGAGCAAGACGCTTTCGACAAGAATTTAAAAAGTGAAATTTGAATGGGAACGAGGGAATCAAATTTTTGTTGTATACTTACTGCAGCTACATCATCGTGAGATCGACAGAAAAACCGCAATTCAATCATGAACACTGTGAACTTTATTGGGAAGTTTTAAAAGATAGACACATGATTAAGAACTTACTTCCGTGCAGTTTGAAGGTACCATTTCCGCAAACTCCGTTGCCTTTCCTGAAATTCAAAAAACAAAATACAAACTCAGTTTCACACACACTTCCGTTTAGTATAAACAAGCAAGAACGGCAAATCATGCTGTAAGCACTTCAAATACTATCTACAAGTCTTACCGCAAAGCTTTAAGGAATAATTAACCTGTTTATTCCCTTTCACACAAATACTCGATGTGAACTCGTAGTGTTCTAGATGGTGGAAGCTCGGCTACCATTAGTACATTGAAAGTGGCTGACGAGATATACAGACTACGGTGCTTACACTTTGGTTACACTCCTTTGCACCCGAAAAGTTACGTAACCAAAGGGGTATGAACATCTTAGTCCGAGATCGCCCATCTAAAATGGTCCCAACTCCTTGGTCGCATGATTCTTGGAGTGAAAAGAGGTGTGACCAAAGTGTCAGCGCCGCAGCCTACATATCTCGTCAGCCACGAACACCGAAAGTGAAGCAGCACTGGCTCCAACCATAAAGAAGATATAAGGGATTGAGAGCGCTTTGGTAACCCTAACTTGAGGCACTTACTGTTCCATCAGCTGACTTGAAGTCAGCTGACTTGTGTCAATATCTCACGCTCATAATTCTTGGACATCCAACTCTCCTTTGTTTTCTACGGAGCATTTGTGGCCAGCGCGCTAATTTCGGTTCTCAAGTTCGGTTATTTTTAGGGAAAACTGGTGCATAGCTGCTCTATATATCGATGCAATTCATGCTGTGTAGAAGGTTCTTGGCATTTCACATTACAGTGGTTTTTTTCCAAATTTTTAAAACATACTTTTTATAAATGAAGAGTATTTCACTGTATCCACATACATTAAAGCTTTACGATATTTATTTTACGCCAAGAGTGTTTGTAATGTATATGTTCACAGTAAATTTCGCTTGTAATTTACACTTACCAATCGCCCAATGTGGCAATAAAGCACGCCTTTGTTTCTCTGCGCATTTCCCCACCTCAAGTCACATGATACGTCTTTCACTCTTATCCACAACGAATTTCCCATGGCGATGCCATCTCTAGTACTTTTCTATTCTCTAGCTCTAACCAGTGCTTGGGAAGATGACTACCTCTATCAAGTGACTGCGGCGTGATCTTATGCAAGAAATGGAGCATGTGCACGTAAAATTTGTCCGTAGCTCCACTGCCTAGCACGCTGAAATGATACCTCTAGGAGTGACAATCCATTCCAATAATATATAGATGGATATCTTTCCTGATGTATGTCACTAAACACCAGCCGTAACGAGGTTGAGGGTACAAGTCCCCATTCACTGGCATGGGGACTTAAGCATGTGTTTGGACTTAAGGACTAGCATGTGTTTGGACTTAAACACAAGCAAAAATCCCTGTCACCTCATTTTTTTTTTCGAATGTAGTAGTAAATTTATCTCAAAGAATGTCAGTAATTTATTTAAAGAAGACACTGGCCAGGGAAAAAACTGGCTTTTAAAAACGTTAAAATCAATTTAAAAAAACTTCGTAAGGAATACACAAATAAAAAGGAGTACAAACGTTCCTTTACAGACGCATTTTACAAAGTGTATGACATTACGTTCTCGTGTCAGAACGAAAATGGCGGGAGAGAATGAAATGACATTTAGTATTAACCGATAGACGGTCGGGTTTTGCTGCTGAAAAAAGTATCCATACTTTGTACCATTCGAAATGTAGGTACTGTGTCCTCATTTCTGTGCATGTGTGTTTATACGAAGTTATTTATAAATGAAATGACCAACATGTGCTGCCCTCTTAGAGGCCAAGTCTCCAGTAGGCCGCTAACCCGGCCATTAGGAAAAAAATTGTTTCAAAATAAATTCACTTATTATATATTCTAATTCGTGATCATTTATGTTAAACTTAGTTAATTATCAAAATTAATTAATTATCTTGATTATTATTAAAATTGGTTCATCTATGCTCCAAGAATAGACATTTACAGGACAATGCAATTGCTCTTTGCTTACTCTACTTACTTTCGAAGCAAGTAATTTCTTCAATGCAAGTGAAACCTTCTTCTGCTTTGCGTTCAGTCAAATCATCAGATCCGTACCGCTTATAAGCCAGAAGTGAAGGCAACACAACAAGTAAAGCAAATATCCTGCGGATCATAGCTAGACAGTTTGGTACATCCAACAAGATCTTTCTTCAAAATCCACAGTTCCAGTGAAAACGGGATGCTTTAAATGCGTATGATTTCTAAACGGTCCTGAGGCCCGAAATTTAACAGATCTGATGATATAACGAAAAGCTACGGAACACCGCTTAATTCAGTGTAATTTCGCAATGATTTAATGAATCAGCTGGCCGAAGCAATAATTAGATGTGTATGTGTGTGTGTTTTCCTTATTTACAATTGTTTTTCAATTGTAAGTGCATAGCTCACGTCGATATTTTCCCCATCTCTTATTGAAATTAAACAATTCGCCCATTGTTCAGAATATGAGCTTCTGCAGAACAAAAGCTAACATGCTTATAAGCATCTATTCATAAAATCCATTTGCATGCTACGGCGTCAATAAATTAGAGGAAGTTATACTAAACATCATGCTATAAGTATATCATAGGATAGAGGTGAAGAATCTGGTTTCCACTCGTTATTCGCGTGCAGGAACACCAGCTATGACTAGCATTTCAGTGCAATATTCAGCAAGCAAACTAAATCATGCTAAACGCATCGATTATAAAACTCTTTCCAACACAATAATAGTTTTGTTCCAAATTTGCCGATGTATTGTACTTAACGAGATTTTAGTTTAGTGGTTAAATCAAAGTGACTCGACGTACACAGGCGGATTTTTAAAAATTTTTGGTCAAAACTTATAGATGGATTTAAACATTTAAAAAGCTAAAGAAATCGAAAAAAAGACGTGATTGGCTTACACTAAAAGCATATAAAAAGTCATCTGTTAAATCATCCTCAACACTCAAAAAACTTTTTACTTTGCGAGAAAATTTTCAAATTTTTTATGATTATCTTTTGAATTACAGTCTCTATAATATTCAATTAATTGTCCACGACATAGGACGACATTCTCAAAATACCTCAAAAACCTAAAAAAAATGTAAAAATTAAAAAAGAAAAATATTTTAGTGTTTTTTTAAATTGTTATTAATTATCTAATAATTAGGAGAGTAGCAAATATTAGCAACTACAATTAACACAAACGTTAAGCTTTGATGAGGAACTTTATTGTATTATTTATAACGTAGCCTGATTCTAGTGAATTTATAACTTTCCAGCTCAATAAAGTCAATCATTACATTAAATTTAACTCAAATATTTGGGGGTTTTTTTGTTTTGTTTTTTGAAAAAAAAAAAAAGAAAATTGTTAAAAAAAAAAAAAAAATAATAATAATAACTCTATTTTAAATACACGAGTATTTACCCCCATTATGAAAAGTTACACCAAACACTTATAAAACACGAGAACTTTTATTTTTAATAACTTCAAATTTAAACAATAATCATTTGTTATGTAGGAGACGGCAAACTTTTTAATAGAGGTTGACCGTTAAAACTTACCATTCAAATGTTATGCAGGCTGTCATTGGATTCAAGAAACCAATAAGAATCGAAAAAATAAGTAACTTGACTGTCATGGATGACTTCGTATATTGAAGTTTTGACTGCGAATATTTGAAAATCCGCCTGTGTGCGACGGTTATCTACTTAACCTTTTACAGCGCAACCCTTTCCCAATGCTGAAAAAAGGGAAGCCGTTGCCATCGCTCGACTTAACTGTGCTCACAGCTAGCTGTCGTCATAAAAGGGTCTCTAAATCTGTGGCACGCGATGAAAGTTTCGAAGGGTAGTACAGTTTGGTTATTTCTCGCAGTAGTTTTTAAACGGAGTAATATTGAAACATACAACGTTGAAAAACTCTCACTTGCAACAAAACTTACAGAAGGATTTAACCCTTTGAGGCGCAACCCTTTCCCAATGCTCTAAAAAGGGCAGCCGTTGCCATCGCTCGACTTAACTACCAGCAAGATGGCGGACGGTCGAAGCTGGCTGTGCGGCACAGCCAGCTGCGTCAAAAAAGGGTCTCTTCATCTGTGGCACGCGATGAACGTTTCGATCGTCCGCCATCTTGCTGGTAGTTAAGTCGAGCGATGGCAACGGCTGCCCTTTTTTCAGCATTGGGCAATCTATGCAGCTGTTCTCGCATTTTTCCATTTTTCAGCAGATGTCAGTGCTGTTAAAAATAATCGTGACAATTTTTTTACGGGAAATGACGTGCTAAAAAGTAAAGGATTCTCGTGGAGCTATGTCACCCGCAACTATTTTTATAGAAATCAAATCTATTCTTCGTGACTGGCAACAGTCAAAACGTCAGAGTTTGGTGTTCCCAGAGCGGGAACACTGCGCGTTAAAGGGTTAAGTGGGTATTACTTGGTCGCAGTATCGTTTTAGGGGTTTCTAACGTGTATTCACATTACATGTGGGGAAAATTGCCCAAAATTCAGACCGTAAGATCCTACCGACGGTAAGATAAAATACCTAAATTTAAGCACAAAATCGCTCCAAAAGAATTAAGAAAACATCATTATAGTAAACCAAATTGTCACTATCAATTGATATCTTCCCAAATCGTAATCCTGTTTCTTCTAACATTAGAAATGAGCAAAAGATAAACAGTCAGTTGTAAATTGAAAATTTATTTACATTGCCTCGTCTTGACGAAACAGTCACTGTCAGTCCACAGATTCATAGAGTACTAGAAGTACAATTTAAAATACCTACTTGCCCAAAATCGCTCCAAAACGAGAGAACAGAATTACAGTATCCCAAATTGTCTTCATCAATTGACATCATTCCAAATAGTAATCACCCTTTCTTCTACGATTCAGCATTAGAAATGCACAAAAGATAAACAGTCATTTTTGTCATTTTCTCGTATGAAAATAGTTAATGATGTGATACATCAATTATGTTAAAATAGCGTTTATTATGCACACCCTCGAAATAAAATTTTATGACTTCAATTAACGCAGCGTTTACCGAACTCATCCTCTACTCAGTGGATTAATGATTCAGGCATTAAAAGCCAGTCTGAGAATTTATGTTAATTTTTATGCTGTTTACAAAATGTCCATTAATTTAACATTTCCTGTCTTTATCTCATAGAGGATATTTTCTGTAATATTATAATCATGATTAAAAATATCTGAAACCTTGAAATTCTATTGAGGTATATGGTTTGAGAGACTATTAATAAATTTATCTGTAAAGTTGGAAAGTCTGCGACAGCTTTTAACTTTCGTTATCGGTTTCCAGATACGTAATAACATAAATGGATTAGAAATATTCAAATAAAAATTAAAATATTAATGCTTAAACATATAATCTTGTTTAAAATTAGTATCAATCGGTATGCAGTTTTTCATTTTTTTAAAAAAATTCTTATTTATTCAACTTTTTCGAGAAGCAACGTACGTTGAAAATAGATTATAGTCAATGGATAATCGACATATTTGTAATAAGTATTCTACTACTTTTACTGACAGCGTGTTTCTAATTAGTACTTAATACCATGGATTTATGATCAGACTATCTGCGTAGCACGGCCGCATTAGGTGTTAGGGCATAATATGCCGTATGTATCACCATACGATTAAACGAAGAATGCTTGTATTGTTTGTTATGTTTGTTATTTTCTCCGAGCAACTTCGGAAAACGGCTCTAACGATTTTCTTAAAATTTTACACCTGGAGGTTTTTCGGGGTCCAGAATCTCTCTCGATTGCGCTAGGTCACTTGACTGGAAAAAAACCCCTCTCTAAATGGCTTAGAGCATAAAATTTAGTGTTTTTGATGGTAATGCCATCTATTGATCGTTTTAAAACACAGTGTTGTTTTAATGGAATAATACGTAAATAATTCAATTATTCTTCATCAGTGGTTATTAATATTGAACTCAACTATTGGTAAATTTTCTGCAAAAAGTGTCTGCATTTATTATTGAAGTGTATAACTACGAATTGGAAGTTGGGGTACAATGAAAAATACCATCTAAAAGCAGTAGGATTTGTCTTAGATAGTTCTAATTCACACGCCTATTATACAAATATATGTTCCAGTTTCTCATGCAATTTGGAGACAATCGCATTTTTACAACCAGAGCAAAAGACAATTATTGGTTTTTCACCATTGAAATTAAGTTTCACTACTAAAAGCAATTTTTTGCTTTACCTCCTTCTTCTCATAATTATTTATTTTTCAAATATTGTGATCCCTTTATTATGGTCTTTATACTCGGAAAGCCAGAATTAAAAAAATAAATATAAGGAGTTAGTAAAAATGTATTTATTTTATAGGCTCAGTGCGGGGTACAGTGAAACACTTGTAGACGAGTTACGATAAAACATGCTGTATTCTACCCCGTTACTCCCGCGTGAATGCATTCACTGAAAATAAAGATGTTACTATTAAGTATTTAGATAGACAGCTCATAATGTTAACAAAGAATTGTTTTTAAATCGTACTCCAGACTCTGAAGACGGTGACAGTCTAGATTGCCTCTCAACTAACAGTGTGCTTATTTTCTTCCACAAAACGGGACATCTACTGTTTTTAAGGTAATAGTGTAGGGAGACAGGATTTCAAGTGTGGGTATATTTTAGTTGTTAAGAAAACGCGCAAAAAAGCTTGTGTTAATGTTAATTTCAAAATAAAATGAAAAAAAAAAACCTTTGTTAAAACGCACATATACTATAAAAAATAGTGCAAGATGTACGTTTTCGGTGGTACAAGGGGTAGGCCCTTCTTCGACTTCACCTTCCGACACAAGGCAAGAAGTAGGAAAGTGAGAAATGTAAACAAAAGGCCACACAGAAAAAAGGAAATTGTCATTCGGAAGGAAATTTTTTTTTAGAAAACCAGAGTGAAAAAGGAAAATAAAGTGGAGATCGTGTGTGTGGGCGGGGGGGGGGGGATAGGCAAAAAAGGAACATGACATTAAAAAAAGAAATAAAAATTAAATAAATTGAAATAGTTGACAAAAAAGGAACATTAAAAGAACAAACACAAAAACAATACATCCCCCCCATCGTTTTCTTTCCGTCTCGGGAGGGGAGGGAAGGAGGTTAGGTTTTCTTTTTACAGACACTGGCGTTGGATGATTTTAGATTTTTAGCGGCTTTATTGAAATCGTTACCATGGGTTGCTCTCTTTCTAAAAACGGGACATTGCAGGGGACATTTTCTAAATACGGGACACTACGGCGTCCCAAAGATGTGCATAGAGACAACGGGACAAGCCAACTAAAACCGGGGCTGTTCCGTTTAAAACGGGACGTATGGCCACCTTAAGCCTTCCTCATATAACATCTATGACATAAGCAGTATCGCTCTAAATGATTATGTTTTAATCAAGGAAAATGAGTTTAAGCGTAACGAAATGCACTCTAATGGGGAAATAATAAACTTAAATGAAAGGAATGTGAAGTTCTTAACGTCAAACGACTGCGTCCTGGCTTCAATTTTGTGTGTTTTTCGTAATTATACATTTAAAAAAAACTCAAATTGTATAAAAATTACCACCTCCGGTTCCTTCAGATGGTACAGAAAGGAAAGCAGAAATGCTGACTTTTTAATTCGGCTTGAGTAAATTTAATATAAAATAAAGAACTATAGGCTAACCTCTAGTAAAAGTATTAAGTTTTCATCACAAGCTATAACAGTTGAATTAATTTTATTTTTATCCATTTAAATTTCATATTTATGTCTCACTGATGTTTATTATAAATGTAATTAAAACATATATGCTGAAATTTTTATTTTGACTCATTATTTGAGTGTTCGTGAAGTATTTTTACGTGTTTCATTGTACCCCGGTATATGGGGTATAATGAAACAATGAAGAACATTTACTTTTTGTAACTTTTAAGTGTGAAAATGCTATTTACAAACCGATTAAAATTCATTTAGATGGGGAAAAGAGTATGTTAAAAGTGCCCATTAATTTTATTTTTCTACGCGCAGATTTGTGACTGGGGAAAAAAAAGTAAATGTTGTTTCATTGTACCCCTACTTCCCCTACTGTTCATTGCAAATGATAACCGTTGCATTAATATACAGAGACATACAAAATATTTCCGATCTTTTATGGTCTGCTGTCGATAGTAACAGGAGAAAACAAATTAATGTTTCTTTATGGAAGTGTATAACTATGTATTCCTCATTCAAAATGATAAACCTAGAGTTAATATACAGGGATACACAAAATGTTTCCGATCTTTAAGTGATAGTAGTGATACAGAAGAAAATTAATAGTTATTACTAACGTTTTTAAGTACTCTTCATTAAAAATGGTAAACGTTTTATTAATATACAGGGACGCGCAAAATATTTCCGACTTTTTAAGTCTATTGGCGGTATTAGCTGTAGCGAACAAAATTGATATTTTTTTATTGAAATGTATAACTATCAGTGGCGTAGCCAAAGGGGGGTCACAACCCCCTATCCCCCCATGAAAAATTTCTGGCTACGTCACTGTCCATGGTACTAATAGTACTTCCATCCGTCTGGTCCATCCTAATTCCTTTTTTTTATCGGAAAAAACTATTTCTATCCAATGGTTATCCCGGGTCAACACTTGCTGGCTGAAATTCAAACAATCTATTTTGTGCTTATGCAACAACTGAGGCTTAGCCAATTTTGCTGTATAAATATAACGGCAAAATTTGCTGTATAAATATAACAGCTTTTTCTGAAATTATAATTGTGTTATACGCCGTTTTATGACAAACATTTAAACCAGTCGCTGGACTAAGTTTCCTAGCTGAGTCTTTTCCAGTAGATGCAAGTCTGCAAGCTCTTCTTTCATCAAGCGAAGGCAAACGCTAGGTCTTCCCACTGTATTCTTTTTGCCATAATTTTCTTTCAAATTTAAAAAATTGTTGACTATAGTCTTTCATCTTCCTATTTTTATTGCAATAGTACAGCTATTCATTCCTGTTGAAGAAAAATCGCCAATCTGCCTTTTTTCATGATCTGTTAACTTCGTACCTGTCGCCATCTTCACAAGGAGCTCCAAAACTTCGAAGAAATGTTGGACAAATTTGCAAATTTAAAAGTTCTCACAATCGAAGCAATTTTTGTAATATTCAAATCATCATATGTATATTTATTTTTTTAAAAAAATACTAGTGGCCTAAAAGTACTCAAGCTGAATATACCAGTTTTGTATATGCTACTTTTTTCTGATTATATTTATAATTTATAAATTATATTTGTTGTATTATTTCTTAACAGTGAACTTTAACAATTAATAATACAAATATATATATATCGCTCTTATTTCATTTTTCCATTTTCTGAAAATTTTTTACTGGCAAAATTTTTACTCAGATTGTGTATGACGACCGAACGATTAACCCATTCGTGCCTGGATATTTTTGCGACTTTCTTCGATTTTTGCTAACACCAGCAGTAATTGATAAATTTCTGATGTCAACTTTTTGAACAAGGGATGATTTCATTTAAAATCACTATGTATAATATTTGAAATGTCAACATCCTATTTGGCCATATTAAAATATTTTGTGGAATTGAGGTTCAATTCTTGCGAATAAAGGCTAGGAAAAATAAATAACCTTTTCCGACTGATAGCGAAAATGCCGTCCCAAAAAAGGGACGCTAAGCATAAATGGGTTAACGATCGAGGTGTTTACAGCTGCGTTACGAACAGTAAATCTATTATAAACAGCTCATCCAAATCAAAATCCGGGCATCGAATTTAAACGTCCTCAATATGGACAGATATAAAATGTGTCCGAAAACTTGCCACATTTTAAAAATTCACAGAAAAGCAACAAATTGTTGTATGAATATACGGTTCGCACATTAATGCTTCACGTAATCAAGAATTTATTTTTCCATCTTAAAACAAATTACTTCCAAAATGTGTTCATAGATGGCGCAGATATGTTTTCAGCAATGAGAGCCAATAGGAATTTTTCGTGAGTTTCGATCAGCATTGATGGTGCGGGAATATTCATTCTACCTGAGGCGACTGCAACTGAGAAAGCGCATTGCGTAGGTTGCAATTTCAAATCAAAATCCATAACTGGATTTCTGAGAAAGTTTCGTAGCATGTTTAAGAAAAACACTCCATGTCGAAACAGCATTTTGGCCTGTTATGAAAAGGTTTTAGAGCCTGGAAGTGTCTTAGGCAGGGAAAGAAGTGGTCGGCCACGAAGATCGAATGAGACTGCACATGACATTCGGACAGCTTAGAGTGACGGTACAGCGCCACAAAAAACAAAAAAAAAAAAACAACAAAAAGAAAAAATCGTGAACTGTGAAGTAATATTGTGCAAACCGCATATCCATACAATAATTTATTGCTTTTCTATGAATTATTTTTAATGTGTCAAGGACTTTTCGGACACCCTGTATTTCTGAGATAATCAAGACGCTGTCAGTGAATGCATGATCAGTCCCCATAGTGTCAACGGAGATTTGATTACTTTGTTAGACTATGTACTAAGATCTCAAAATCCTTGAGTGGCTTCATAACAATGTGAGAAATAGAATTATCTAATACCCTCAAGGAAGCTGGACACCTTGCGTTAAACTACTCTTTGCTCTATCCTGGTGGCATCAATCATCGAAGATGTAACATCCCTCTTCAAAACAAAATATGCACCATTTTAACATCGAATTCGGACAAAAGTTTTCCTGATAATGAATGAGTTATATGAAAGAGATGTAAATCTTTGGTAATCATGGAGAATATTGATAATCTAGTCGAGGCATTTAAGTGGCCATTTCTTTACACTTAAGGAACTTTTGGATTCCCAGCGTGGTTCGGTAGCCAGGTGCAGCTATTGTAAAATATCGAAATTGGAGAATGTCGACTTTTACCGGTGAATGTCAAAACACATACCAAACATATCGGTGAAAGACAGCATATTTGATTATATTCTATTACATTCAGACTACCACCGGTGTATGCCGACAAACACAGATATGCTCAGTCGGAGGCCGAAAAGAGGAGCCGAGGTGAAATGAAAGTCAAAAACGTAGCAAAAATATTTATTTTCTGCTGAAGAGGTTTTTCTTCCCCCTATGAATAAATCGTTCCCCATGGTTAAAAAAAGAAAAAAATCATTCCGCTATAAATGCCAAGTTCTTTATTGGCTAAGCGTAAAACTAGATGCTTAATATTTAATGTTTATCAAAGTACAACTTCCATTATTAATAAGAAGGCAAGGAATATGGAGCATAGTTTATTCTTCGCAAGCATGGATCTAAAACTGCATGTCAAAAAAAAAAAGTGAGAAAGAAAAAACAATTCTTGTCTGCCTTTTAAATCTACCAAGGCATATAAATCCTCCTGTGTTCGTCCCATGGTGAAAGCTCATCTACAAAGTAACGAACCCCTCTCCTCACCATGATTGGTCCCTCCTCTCAGCAGGGGAGACAAAAACTTTACGTCACCCTTGGAACGTTTTATCGCACCTGAAAAAGAAAGAAAATGCAAATCTTTAATACATTCAACATTCACCATTACTGTATATTGAATGCCAACATTTGCCGGCCTAAGTAAAAAGTAAAGATATTCAGCAAATATTTTGGATATACACCAACTAATTTTGAGTTGACTTTTAGATATTCAATTTTTCATAATTACAGTAGTGGCCAAATTATTAGAAAATTTTAAAATTTCCTATTTTTTAACACTTGCTTATCCATAATTGCAACTATAATAATCAATTATTATAGTTGCAATAATAATCAATTAATTCAACTCTAATTGTTGCAACTATAGATAGAATCAATTCGATCTATAGTTGCTTATTATAGTTCTAATCAGCAACTATAATAATCAATCAATTGCAACTATAATAGCAAGCAATTTTAATACAAAATTTTAACTTCCCGATTATTTAACGTATATGTATACATCATTTCAGATCATTTTATAGAGGGCGCTGCAAAAGAAGTTTTGTTAAAATATCTTCCAACTCGTATTTGGCAAAAGTGTCGCATTTTCAGTGAAATGTTATTGTTCAAATATTTCGATTTTGGCATTTTTTAAGTACTTCTCTAAGATATTATTTTTTTATTTGCATGTCAGGCCACTATTTTGATCCAAAAATAAGAAATAATAATTATTTGAGTGTGGCAAGGCCTCTAAAAATATGGGAAAGCAGATTTGTCGCCACGGAAACGTAGTCAGATACAGACTTTGCTGGAGAACTCATCATTGAAACAGTGGCATTCTATTCTAAAGGGCTTGCAAGCGAAATGTCAAAAACGTGTGCCATTTTAAGCCTAAGAACTGTACGACAGCGATTACATGACGAAGGATATAAAGCCTACCGCCCTAGAAGGAAGCCCACGTCAACGTCTAAAAGACTGACGTGGGCAAAAGAGTTCAAAAATTGGACAGCAGAGGAATGGGAGAGGATAAATTTTATGTTTTAGTGTCCATATTTGCATAATAAAGCATATTTTTAAACATTAATCTATATATATACAATGCAAGTAAAAAGGCATAAAAGCATTTACGAGAATTGAAAACCGAGTTTTTAGTAATACAGTATTACCCTCACTGTGGGTATGCTTTTCTGATAAATCCATCTTAGAAATATTAGAAGATACAACTCATTATGTCAGAAGAAAGAGAGGAGAAGAATTTCGTTCTCATTATGCTGTTGAATCGGTCAGACACCCAGCATTCATTAAGTAGTGTTTTGGATCATCGTATCCGTCGAAAGACCTGACCATCTCTATCCCGTGGAAGGTATCATTGAACAAGTACAATACAAGAATGTCCTTTAGCTAAGGCTTTTACCTCAGCTGTATGACTGATTCCCAAAGGGAAAATGCATTTTCATACAGGATGGGGCTCTCTTCCATACTGCCGACTCGATAAAGCGATTCTTGGATAGAATAGTGCTCCCATGTCTCCAGAAAATGGCCCCTGGTATGAATACGATTGAAGAAATTTGGGAAGAACTCAAGGATAAAGCCAGCACAGTCATCTGTAACGAAAAACAAATGCTCATTGAACTCCTGATTGAAGTGTCGGTGAGAGATCCAGATATACCACGTCTAATTCCAAATCATGTTCATCCTGTTAAAAAAAATTAAAACTTTTTCTTAATGCCAATAATTGGACTAATAAATTAAAAGAAAATTTTCCATAGAATTTCTAATAATTTGGCCGCTACTGTATTATAGTTTTCAATAAACAACGCGACATTTTAAACAAAATTATAAAAAAGTGAATGCATGTTCAAGATTATGATATGTTTTTACGTTACTACTCCGCTACTATCCCTTCCGTACTGTAAATAGACTAGCAGTCACGGAAACAATTTTTCCTCCTTTTCTCTCAGAATAAAATGAGGCCCATGTGTTAATCAGGGGCGTAGACAAGGGTAAGGGGGTGATATAGGGATATATCCTTCCGAGACTTAACATAAACTTTAAATCATTCAGAAATTCCGTTATTTATTCACGACTTATTTCGCATTCCCCTTCAAATACTTCCTGCCTACCTCCCTGGTTCAAGATATCATCAATCTCCCTTCCAAATTTCATCCAAATCCATCCAGACGTTTCAGCATGAAAGAACAACAAACATGCAAGCTGATAAACTTTCGCATTTATGATATAAGTTGGCTTATCTTGTTTACGTGGTGTGTTCAAAAAGTATCTAACCTTTGGTTGGCAAAAATACATTTATTGATTTGAAAATCCAAAACCTAATCCCCCTTCAAAATAGTTACCTTGGAAGTGCACACACTTCTTCCAGAACTTTCGCAATTGTTGGAAACAATTCTGCAACTTGGTTTTGGGACTGGCGAGCAACTGCGTGCCGTGGCATTTCGCTTGATGTCTTTTCTTGAATGACGTCATGCTTGCGGTAACGCTCCTGCCTACTCTGGGGATTTGATTCCGGCTTTCCTTGCCAAGCAACATTTTTGGGCTTCGTCAAACTCCTTACTCACGCGACATGGCTCCATTAAACTTTTCCCTATTTTTCGAAGCTGAAAATAAGAGAGGCAGTCTGCGGTGTTGCAATAAATTCAGTGTCAGAATACAAAATTTTGTTTGTTTGTTTGTCTGTTTTTTGAAAACGCAAAACACTTTGAAAATGTATTATAAAAATATTCTCAAAGTACGTTGTTTTTAGGAGTAAAAATACAAAGTACAGTTACAAATGCATTTTGAAAATGTAATTCAAATACATGTATTTGCAATACTGCCCAACTCTGCAGCGAAAAAAAAATCTGAATCTTCTGAACAAGGCAACCAGATAGAGTTCACTGTATTCTTTTTCGAAAGCTATCAGAATGGGACAATGTTTAGTAAATTTTACTGATTTTATCTTGGACGATATTTCAGGAATTAGCCTTCAAAATTGTTGGCAAATATTTCATTTTGCATTTTTCAAGTTTCATTGATTGCAACTCGCCATCGTATCTACAAATTGAAACGCATGTTATTTCGTAAGATTGTTTTCTGCTCTTCCTAAATAATGGGTTACTGTTTGTCTGACGTGTTCAGAAATGAGGGATTTATTAAGTTTTTAAACTTTTTCATTCTGTCCGTGATAGTGGGAAAACAGTTGGAGATAGAACAGGGGTTCTACATTGGTTCTTTCGAGACACGAGCTCTTCTATCACCACCTAAAACAGCGTTTCTCAACCAGTGGGGCGCGCGAGAAAAAACAAAGAGCAAGTAGTGATGCATGTTTTTGAAAAATCATTTTTACTCAAAAATATATACCTATTTTCGCTTAAAATGTTTATACAAACTTCACTGATAACATTATTTTGTAGAAAATTCGACTAAATGCTCATTATTAAAGATTAAAAAACTGAATGTATGCTGAAAAATGTGAGGGGGCGGAGCGCCCCCGTAAGTTAGCCTTTGTTGGGGGGGGGGCGTGACGTTAAAAGGTTGAGAACCGCTGACCTAAAATATTGTGCAAGTGTTCTGAATAACCCTGTATATATGATTAGCTTGAAGTAAGTTCAAGAGTTATTGCATTAGAATAAATTGTTTTCATCTGCTAATGATATTTTGCTTTGGACCTATGAAATGTGATAGTAAATAAATATATTTTTTGTGTGTACCGTTGATAGAAGAATATTATTAATCTTAGGTATCAAAATTTGACATTTTAAATCCCGTTTTAAATAAATTCTGTTTCTCAGTACCCGCTTTAATGCTGAAATGTTGATAAGTTAATTTTCATCTGTTCAACAGGTTTTATATTGATTTATATTTATTTTTTGAAATTAATTTATATTGAATTGTATCAGGTGATAGTTGCATAAAATCTTTCTATACATAAAATGTACCTGCTAAAGGCATTTTTAATTAGATTGATTTTTTTTTTAATTTTCTGATTGCAATTCTCCGAAAATTGAAAAGTATTTGTATTTGCATAATATATTCCATGATAATATCCTACTCAAGCTTTTTATCGTATATGAAAGTGGTATAATTATTATTAATTTGCTATATCGTCTAGTATTTTTACCCTCCGCTAAAGAGGGTAATAGTTTTGGGCAGAGAAAAAAAGTCGTGGATGATAATTGATAGTAAATAAAATCTTACAGATCTCACGGAAATTTGAAACACACCAAGATCCGACACATGATTGGAATAATGGATACTTGAAAAATTTCAAAGTAACGTCAGATGAAACAAAAGGGGAAACTGTAAGATTTTGTCAGAGCGTCTGCGACTGGCTGTCAAGTTCCCGAGGTTCCGATTTCATTTTTCAGAACTTGGATTTGTTTCCAGAGTCGCGTTCAAACTTTTGTCCCTCCTCGGAGCAAGTGGTGGTGTTCTGTCGTGGCATTTCTAAAATTTTCATTTTTGCGGGATCAGTGTGAAATAGCTCGTAGGCTTGGTATTTCACGCTCTACTGTTCAGTATTACATCGTTAAATATCAGAAGAATATACCCGGGACTGTTGTTCAAGGCCGCGCTGGCCGTCCTCGCCAGTTGTCTAATCCGGAAGAAAGTCATCGTGAAACTAACCGTCTATTTATGCAAAGAAAAAGGGAAGATCCAGATTTTCGTGCTCAAGAAGCGGAATTCAAATCCAGAAGACAAGACAGAAAACGTTTACGACTCTGTCTAGATATACCATCGAAAAGACCAAGAACAGATACTGATCTAAATGTAAGGTGTGAAGAACTAGAATTTCGTAAATTAGCTGAGAAATTTTTCGAAGCTGTTGCTGATGGTCCAATCCACCAATGCTATTGTTGTGATCGACTGTGGTTCAAAAAGTCAATAAGAACCCATTCCAAAACAACTTTACTGTCCAAAGGAGCGACAACGGACTTTATAAAACTAGTCTTTTACAAAGATATCGATGATATTGGCAAATTTTGCAAAACATGTTACGATTCTTTGCCATTACGCATTGCAATACGGTTGCCATTAAGGAAGCTCTCCATATATATTTAATTTATGCATACAGCGAACTCGCGATTTTGCGACACTTCCCGATTTAACGACCCTCTGATGAAGTCCTGACCGTTTTCCAATACCTTTTCTAAGCTTTCGATTTAACGAATATTTGATTTAACGTCCAACTTGCCGAGGTCCCGTGGAGGTCGTTCTATCGTGAGTCGATGTACATAAAACGTGCGCAGATGTTAATAACCTCCTACAGAGGCTAGGATAAATTATCGTTATCGTTTGTTATTATCGTTTGTTAAATTGCAGATACTTTTCAGGTAAAAGTGTGTGTTTCTTTTAGCAGAGTGAACAATTCATAGGAGATAGAGATAGGAGTACATAAAAATATTCCAAAATTAGAAATTTATTGGAATTAATCATACATTCACATTTTGATGTAGAAATAATGGATTTATGATTGCTTTAATAAACATTTTGAATAAAGAAATAAATATTTAAAATGAATCCTTACAAATGTTATTGGCTAGAGACAGGGGCGTAGACAGAAATGCTAAAAATTCCTCATGGGGGGGGGGGTTATGACCCCCCCCTAACACTCCCTTGACTACGCCCCTGGCTAGAGAATAATAGGTTCTTTTCGAAAACCTACAGTTTATTTTAGTAATGCATGTAAAACCACCAGAACTTGCATTCACTGAATAATTGAATTAGAATTTGCAAGGAACTGTCCGACTTTATGGAATGAAAGAAACCACAAAAATATATAGAATATTTCTCTTTTGAAGATAAAAAAAGGTAACATGAGTACTGTCGGCTCCTTCCTCACCGATCTAATAAATAATTCAGCCGCGCAATTAAAAACTGCAGTGCCTGTCATGAGAGAACTATAGATGCCTTATGACAGAGGGGAAGTTTATTTCATCGATAACGGGACGGGACCTAAAGAATCGTTTCGAGTTTCGCGCTGAAATGGTCGCGCCGAACCGGCAGCGACGAATAGCTCCCATCCCGGCATGAAATAAGTTCAAGAGTTATTGCATTAGAATAAATTGTTTTTATCTTCTAATGATATTTTCCTTTGGACCTAAGAAATGTGATAGTAAATAAATGTTTTTTTTTTTTTGTGTGTGTGTGTGTGTGTGTGTGTACTGTTGATAGAAGAATATTATTAATCTTATGTATCAAAATATGACATTTTAAACCCTGTTCTAAATAAATTGTGTTTCTCAGTACCCGCTTTAATGCTGAAATGTAGATAAGTTCATTTTCATCTGTTCGACCTGTTTTATTTTGATTTATATTTCTTTTTTGAAATTAATTTATATTGAATAGTATCAGGTGATAGTTGTATAAAATAGTTCTATACATAAAATGTTTCTATCTATAAAATGCTCCTGCTCAGTACATTTCTGATTAGATTGATTTTTGTATATTTTTCTGATTGTAATTCTCCGAAAATTGAAAAGTATTTGTATTAACATAATATATTCCATGATAATATCCTACTCAAGTTTTTTATCGTATATGAAAGTGGTATTATTATTATTATTATTAGTTTGCAACATCATCTAGTATATTTGCTTGGTTTTTCAAATTAATTTAATGCGTGTAAAATAACATCTGTTAATAAAATACTTTTGCTGTTCCTTTTAAAAAAGGTTTCCATTAGGAGCCAACTACTGCATCACTTATTGTCAATCACAGGAGCCAAAATATTTTATTGATTACAATTACTGGTGTCGCCACCATGACAACACAAGAACTAAGAAATTTTCAATATTCTGTTATACCCTACACCAGTTGTGAAAATTTACTTAGGTTATGAAAACAAATGCCTTTTTCAGGATAGTTTGGTAATCAGCAATTCCCAGTAATAGCTCTTAAAGTGTCAGTTACTGATGCAGATATCGTACCTATGTTCTTTATTTATAAATTTAGTTTGTTAAATTGCAGACAATTTTCTGTTAAAACAAGTGTTTCTGTTTTGTCAGTAGAGTGAACAATTCATAGGAAATAGTGATAGGAGTACATAAAACCATTCCAAATTTTGAAATTTATTGGGATTAAACATACATTCGCATTTGAGGTAGAAATAATAGATTGATGATGTCTTTAATAAGCATTTTGAATAAAGATTGACAATGAATCCTTACAAATGTTATTGGCTAGGGAATAATAGGTCCTTCTCAAAAACCTACAGTTTATTTTAATAATGCATGGGAAACCACCAGAAGTTGTTTTGATTGAATAACTGAATTATAATTTGCAAGAAACTGTTCAATGTTATCGAATACTAGGGGCCAAGGAGCCCAGACTCCGTACGCTCGCTTTTTGTATGAGGCATTCGGCCCCTAATAAGGCTAATTTGTAAAAAAGACATAATTTCAACAAACAAAACCCGCAGATTGGAACAGATAGAATGTTACTGAGCTACACATTGCTTGGTTCTTGCATGTTCATTGGTACATAAAAATTTAAACTTCACGCTACAGTAGACCCCCTCCCCCTCATAACACTGAAGATATTTTTTTATGGGAATCCGTGTTTTACAGGTCCTGAGCTATACTCTACCTGGAGTGCGGACTCCGCTTATAATCGCTGGAAAAATTATTTGCACTCCTCAGAAACGCAATGATATTTAATGTTGCCATTCAAAAGTTATATTAATTAGGAGCTAAAGCATAATAAAATCAGAACATCTGTTTCAGCTGTATTTTTAATAATGTAAAACCTATTGGACACCTTACGAATTGGCCACCCATGGCGTTTTTTCATTATTCGGCGACTTGCGTACATGTGAAGTTAATAAAAGCTACGGAACAGATAGGATAGCTTGCCACCAATGGCGACTTTTCATTATTTGGCGATTTACACATGCTCACAACTTATAATTACTGTTCATTTAAGGTTACCGGAAAACCGTTATCCACATTTTCATTTACATAATCGTTTGCAGATTGGCGTACTTAGCACCACGAATTATACCATCTTGTCGCGCTAGCAAATATCCAAAGTGCTGCTAGTAACTGTTATAATGGCATAGTTAACACCCCCAAATATTTCTATTGGTAGCTAATAATCCAGCTGGACCGAACCGGCTTTAAAATAATCTGCATTTAATTATAATTCATTTACAAGATATTATTTATTCTGTTTTGGAAAAACGAATAATCGCTCATTCTAAACTCCTGTTGTCTAAGCGACCTTACTATTTGAAAATTGTCAACACATTTTGAGTTACTTATTTCATATAGTTTTTATTTTGGCGTAAAATGGGTCTATTTCTATTTGATGTTTAACCATTTCACGTGATACTACATACTTCGAAACGTTTTGTTGCAAAGGAATGAATAATTTTATGCCAAATCTGGGAACCATTCTGTTTATTTTTTCAGTTTTTTATTCATATCTTATAAAATAATTCGATTTTCGAAATTTAAGTCAGCTTATCAGGCTCCTCGGAATTTTTCGAATCTGTGGGCACCTTAGTCGAAACTTAAATCACCACAGTTTAGGAGGAGATAGGCCAACAAGCTTTGACAACGCCAGCGGCCTGTACTTATTTTTAGAATAGACAGAAAAAACACCACAAAAATATATCTTGTATTTCTGATTTGGAAATTTAAAAATTTGTAAAGACTGTGCGCCGCTCTGCAGTTGATAATGGATTAAATAAGTCAGCTGCGCAGTTCCAAATTGCAGTGGCTGTCCTGAAATAACAATAGATGACTTACGACTGAGGGTAAGTCTATTTCGTCGATAACGGGACTTAAATGATGGGATAGTCGGTGGCTGTGGGGAACTTGAAAACTAATTTCCATCACAAGACTTCCCCTCCCCCTCTGCTGAAAAGTTGCTTCCTAAGAAGCATTAGAAAAGTAATAGAGGCAATTACAAAAAGCAATAGCAAAAATTAAAAAAATAGCAGTTTTAATAAACCTCCTATTTATTTTTGTCTGTAGTAATGTATTATAATTTTGTTCTGCACGTCATCTTCTTAACTAAACTGAGAAACTACAAACAATGTAAAGAAAAATACCATTACCCGTTCTGCTTATTTTCCTGTCACTAATTCAAAGAGAAAAATAGCAATTAATACTGCTGTTTGAAATCTTGGAATTTTAAAAACAAATTTTGTTTCAGCAAGGTTAAGTAATTTGCTCCATTTTCTTTCTCTTATGGACTTTCAGACAAGGGGAGGAGGAGGGTATTCGCAGTACATCCGATTAAAAAAAAAAATTACGACGAAAATCTCAAAATGTGGTACAGGCTTTTTTATCTCATACTTTGCACACTTTGTGAACAAACTATGGGATATTTTGGAAACCTATAAATAAAATATTACTCACTAGTTTAGATATCTCCAATAAGTTCTTTTGCAGATATAAAATTTACTTGGAAATAAAGACCATTGTGGAGTCAATTACAACGGCCGCTAGGAAAAATATTTGTGAAAAATCTCCCTACACTCAACATGTTTAATCTTTGCCCACTTAAAATAAATAACTTCATATTCAATTTTTATTACATACTGAAATCGGAATTGCATACTCTGTGGATACTCTTCGGATTTCGAAGATTTTGTTATGAAGAGCATACTCAAAGTCAAACTAGTTCATCTAGAAAAACTATTTTAAGCGATTTGGGATCAAAATCATCCCTTCAAAGCCTAATAACTTTCATCGCAATGAAAACTAAATAATTTCAACATGGGAACAATAAATTCTAGTTTGTTTTAAAATCGTTTTAAAAAAATGTTAATTTCTAAAAGTAAAATAAACCTCGATATATAACATTTATTATTTATTGATTTCAGTTGAACGTTTGAACATATATATTCAGCTAAATCACAACCTATTAAAAAATTCAAGTTTTGACTTTGAGTTTTCATTTAAATATAGAGACAAAATTTCGAAACATTTTCCATTAAGAGTTGCACAAAATTTTTCAAAATCATCTAGAATGGAAGTTTGATTCATCCTATAATATTACGGGAAGCTGCAAATCTAATGATCTGGTGTTTAGGGTGTTTTACCCCATATGTAACGCGAATGTGCCTTAAAATCCCTTAAAAGTTCCTTCACCAAAGACACCAACTTTTAAGGACCAACACCAAAGACAACCCCCCACCCTTAGGCAGATAGCCGCCGTATAGCTTAGTCCTATAACCCCAATAACACAACCACAATAATACTACTGAAGAAATAATGACAGCCTTATTTCTCTGTAATTTAGCAACACATTTCAAATTGTTTATAAAGTATCTTCAAGACTCCAATAAATTTAACTCAGACGTGTTTTAGCTTCATTTGCCTTCATTCAGAGCGTGAAACTCAAAACATTTCTGGGCTAACGTATTCCTTTAAACACCATAGGTTACCAACCCTTTTGAACTGACGCCCCCTTTTCTAATGAATATTTCAATACCGCCCCCCTCCCACTCCAGAGAAACAACAGCACACATAATGCATGGTAAAAACAAGAATTAAATTTAAAAAAAAATTACTTATAGATATAATATTGTTGGAATTGAAACGATACTGAATTTCTTCTTTATTTAAAAAAGTAGAATAAAAGTTTTAGCTTACCTGTTATAAGGACAGGTAGGGGTTTTGATGATACGAAGTAATAGATAATAAACTATTGCTTTCTAAATAAATAAATTGACAGTTTCAGAGAACAATCAAAACGCATACTTAATTATATTAAAAAGTATTTTTATCAAAATATTATCAGCGTAATTTTTAAGTCTCTTTTTCAGAAACTTAAGAAATGAGGGATTAGTTTTTAAACTTTTTCATTCTATCCGTGATAGTGGGGATAGACCAGGGGTTCTACATTGGTTCTTTCGAGGCATGAGCTCTTCTATCAGCACCTAGAACAGTGTTTCTCGACCTGTGGGGCGCGCCCCAAGGGGGGCGCAGAACTTTTGACGTGGGGGGAGCAGGGGGGCGTGAGAAAAACAAAAGAGCAAGCAGTGATACATGTTTTTAAAAAATCATCTTATTTATTCTCATTTTTAGTCTAAAATATATCTATTTCCACTTAAAATGTTCGTTAGAACTTCACTGATAACAGTATTTTGTAGAAAATTCGACTAAATGTTCATTATTAAAGATTAAAAAACTGAATGTATGCTGAAAATGTGAGGAGGGGGGGGGGGGAGAGCGTCACCTTAAGTTAGCCTTTGTTGGGGGGGGGGGGGGGCGTGAAAAGGTTGAGAACCGCTGACCTAAAATTTTTTTGCAAGAGTTCTGAATGACCCTGTATATATAATTAGCTTGAAGTCAGTTTGGTACTATTCGGCGCGGCCGTTTCGGCGCGAAACTCGGAAATATGCTAGCGGTGGCCCTTTTGCGAGACCAAAAAAAACATCAGTGGGTCCGGCCATTGCTTCAGGTCCCCCCCCTCGAAAAATGCTAACGCTGGCCCCTTTGCGAAACACCAAAAAAAACATAAGTGGATCCTGCCATCGCTTCAGGGGCCCCCTCGAAAATATGCTAACGCTGGCCCCATTGCGAAACAAAAAAAAAAAAAAAAAAAACATCAGTGGGTCCGACAATCGCTTCAGTGAACCCCCTCAAAAAATGTGCTAACGCTGGCCCCTATGCGAGACACCAAAAAATACATCAGTGGGTGCGGCCATCGCTTCAGAGGGCCCCTTCGAAACAATTTGGTACTATTCCGAGAGGCCGGTTTGGCGCGACCGTTTCGTCGCGCCCGATTCGGCTCCGGTAGTATAAAATAAATAACTACAAACCTTCATATATTAAAACTAAACACATGAGTATCGTTTCGAGTTTCGTGCCGAAACGGCCGCGCCGAAAAGGCTGCGCCGAAATGGGTTTCGTGCCGAAACGGCCGCGCCGAATAGTCCTATCCCTGCTTGAAGTAAGTTCAAGAGATGTTGCATTAGAATAAATTGTTTTCATCTTCTAATGATACTTTCCTTTGGTCCTAAGAAATGTGATAGTAAATAATTTTTTTTTTGTGTGTGTGTGTGTGTACCGTTGATAGAAGAATATTATTAATATTACGTATCAAAATTTGATATTTTAAACTCTTTTCTAAATAAATTGTGTTTCTCAGTACCCGATTTAATGCTGAAATGTAGATAAGTTCATTTTCATCTGTTCGGCCTGTTTTATTTTGATTTATATTTCTTTTTTGAAATTAATTTATATTGAATAGTATCAGGTGATAGTTGTATAAAATATTTCTATACACAAAATGCTTCTATCTATAAAATGCTCCTACTCAGTACATTTTTAATTAGATTGATTTTTGTATACTTTTCTGATTGGTATTCTCCGAAAATTGAAAAGTATTTGTATTTACATAATATATTCCATGATAATATCCTACTCAAGCTTTTTATCGTATATGAAAGTGGTATTATTATTATTAGTTTGCAACATCATCTACTATATTTGCTGGGTTTTTCAAATTAATTTAATGCGAGTAAAATAACATCATTTAATAAAATACTTTTGCTGTTCCTTTTAGAGAGGTTTCCATAAGGAGCCAATTACTGCATCACTTATTGTCAATCACAGGAGCCAAAATATTTTATTGATTACAATTACTGGTGTCGCCACAATGACAACACAAGAACTAAGAAATTTTGAATATTCTGTTATACCCTACACCAGTTGTGAAATTTTACTTAGGTTATGAAAACAAATGCTTGTTTCAGGATAGTTTGGTAATCAGCAATTCCTAGTAAATTTTTATATTGCTCTTAAAGTGTCAGTTACTGGTGCAGATATCGTACCTATGTTCTTTATTTATAAATTTAGTTTGTTAAATTGCAGACAATTTTCAGTTAAAAAAAGTGTTTCTGTTTCGTCAGCAGAGTGAAGAATTCATAGGAAATAGTGATATGAGTACATAAAAGCATTCCAAAATTTGAAATTTATTGGAATTAAACATACATTCGCATTTGAGGTAGAAATAATAGATTGATGATGTCTTTAACCCATTCGTGCCTGGATATTTTTGCGACTTTCTTCGATTTTTGCTAACACCAGCAGTAATTGATAAATTTCTGATGTCAACTTTTTGAACAAGGGATGATTTCATTTAAAATCATTATGTATAAAAATTGCAATGTCAACATCCTACTTTGTCATATTAAAATATTTTGTGGAATTGAGGTTCAATACTCGCGAATAAAGGCTAGGAAAAATAAATAACGTTTTCGACTGATAGCGAAAATGCCGTCCCAAAAAAGGGACCAAAAAAGGGAATAATAGGTCCTTCTCAAAAACCTACAGTTTATTTTAATAATGCATGTGAAACCACCAGAAGTTGTTTTGATTGAATAACTCAATTATAATTTGCATGTAACTGTTCAATTTTATGGAATACTAGGGGCCAAGAAGCCCAGACTCGCTGCGCTCGCTTTTCGTATGAGGCATTCGGCCTCTAGTAAGCCTTATTCGTAAAAAAGACATAATTTCAACAGACAAAACCCGCAGATTGGATCAGATAGAATTTTACTGAGCTACCCATTGCTTGTTTCTTGCATGTTCATTGGTACATAAAAATTTAAACTTCACGCTACAGTAGACCCCCTCCCCCTCATAACACGGAAGATATTTTGTTATGGGAATCCGTGTTGTACGTGTCCTGATCTATACTCCACCTGGAGTGCGGACTCCGCTTATATTCGCTGTTAAAATGATTTGCACTCCTCAGAAACACAATGATATTTAATGTTGCCAGTCAAAAGTTATATTAATTAGGAGCTAACGCGTAGTAAAATCAGAACATCTGTTTCAGCTGTATTTTTAATAATATAAAACCTATTGGACACCTTGCAAATATGCCACCCATGGCGATTTTTCATTATTTGGCGACTTGCGTACATGTAAAGTTAATAAAAGCTACGGAACAGATAGGATAGCTTGCCACCAATGGCAACTTTTCATTATTTGGCGATTTACACATGCTCACAACCTATAATTACTGTTCATTTAAGGTTACCGGAAAACCGTTATCCATATTTTCATTTACATAATCGTTTGCTGATTGGCGTACTTAGCACCACTAATTATACCATCTCGCCGCGCTAGCAAATATCCAAAGTGTACTGTAACTTCTATAATGGCATAGTTAACGCCCCCAAATATTTCTATTGGTAGCTAATAATCCAGCTGGACCGAACCGGCTTTAAAATAATCTGCATTTTAATTATAATTCATTTACAAGATATTATTTATTCTGATTTGGAAAAAACGAATAATCGCTCATTCTAAACTCCTGTTGTCTAAGCGACCTTACTATTTGAAAATTGTCAACACATTTTGCGTTACTTATTTCATATAGTTTTTATTTTGGCGTAAAATGGGTCTATTTCTATTTGATGTTTAACCATATCACGTGATACTACATACTTCGAAACGTTTTGTTGCAAAGGAATGAATAATTTTATGCCAAATCTGGCAACCATTCTGTTTATTTTTTCAGCTTTTTATTCATATCTTATAAAATAATTCGATTTTCGAAATTTAAGTCAGCTTATCAGGTTCCTCGGAATTTTTCGAATCTGTGGGCACCTTAGTCGAAACTTAGATCACCACAGTTTAGGAGGAGATAGGCCAACAAGCTTTGACAGCGCCAGCGGCCTGTACTTATTTTTAGAATAGACAGAAAAAACACCACAAAAATATGTATTTTATTTCTCATTTGAAAATTAAAAATTTTGCAAGGAGTGTGCAAGGTGAAAAGATTGTAATGGATTAAATAAGTCAGCTGCGCAGTTCAAAATTGCAGTGGCTGTCGTGAAATAATAATAGATGACTTGCGAGTGAGGGTAAATCTATTTCGTCGATAACGGGACTTAAATGGTGGGATAGTCGGTAGCAGTGGGGCACTTGAAACCTAATTCACATCACAAGACTTCCCCCCCCCCCTCTGCTGAAAAGTTGCTTCCTAAGAAGCATTAGAAAAGTAATAGAGGCAATTACAAAAAGCAATAGCAAAAATTAAAAAAATAGCAGTTTTAATAAACCTCTTATTTATTTTTGTCTGTAGTAATGTATTATTATTTTTTTCTCCACGTCATCTTCTTAAATAAACTGAGAAGCTACAAATAATGTACAGATAAATATCATTACCCGTTCTTCTTATTTTCCTGTCACTAATTCAAAGAGAAAAATATCAATTAATACTGCTATTTAAAATCTTGGAATTTTAAAAACAAATTTTGTTTCATCAAGGTTAAGTAATTTGCTCCATTTTCTTTCTCTTATGGACTTTCAGACAAGGGGAGGGGGAGGGTATTCCCAGTACATCCGATTAAAAAAAAATTACGACGAAAATCTCAAAATGTAATAGGCTTTTCTATCCCATATTTTGTACACTTTGTGAACAAACTATGGGATATTTTGGAAACCTATAAATAAAATATTACTCAATAGTTTAGATATCTCCAATAAGTTCTTTTGCAGATATAAAATTTACTTGAAGATAAAGACCATTGTGGAGTCAATTACAACGGGCGCCAGGGAAAACATTTGAGAAAAAACTCTCTACACTCAGTATGTTTAATGTTTCCCCACTTAAAATAAATAACTTCATATTCAATTTTTATTACATACTGAAATCGGAATTGCATACTCTGCGGATACTGTTTGGATTTAGAAGATTTTGTTATGAAGAACATACTCTAACATTTCAGTGCATCATGCAGCGAATCATTTTATTTGTTAAGAAAAATCAAACTAGTTCAGCTAGAAAAACTATTTTAAGCGATTTGGAATCGTAATCTTCCCTTCAAAGCCTAAAAATTTTCAACGCAATGAAAACTACATAATTTCAACATGGAACTATGAATGCTAGTTTGTTTAAAAATCGTTTAAAAAAATGTTAATTTCCAAAAGTAAAATTAACCTCGACATACAACATTTATTATTTATTGATTTCAGTTGAACGTTTGAATATATATATTCAGCTAAATCACAACCTATTAAAAAATTCAAGTTTTGACTTTGAGTTTTCATTTAAATATACAGACAAAATTTTGAAACATTTTCCATTAAGAGTTGCACAAAATTTTTCAAAATCATATAGAATGGAAGTTTGATTCATCCAATAATATTACGGGAAGCTGCAACTCTAATGATCTGCAGTTTGGGGTATTTTACCCCATATGTAACACGAATGTGCCTTAAAATCCCTTAAAAATTCCTTCACCAAAGACACCAACCCCCCACCCTTAGGCAGATAGCCGCCGTATAACTTACTCCTGTAACCCCAATAACACAACCACAATAGTACTACTGAAGAAATAATGACACCCTTATTTCTGTATAACTTAGCAACACGTTTAAAATTGTTTATAAATCACCTTCAAGACTCCAAAAAATTTTACTCAGACATGTTTTTGCTTCTTTTGCCTTCATTCACAGCGTAAAACTGAAAACATTCCTAGGGTAACGTATTGTTTTAAACAAAAGTATGATAGGTGGTATAATATTTCAGTGCAGCATGCAGAGAATCATTTTATTTGTGAAGAAAAATCAAACTAGTTCATCTAGAAAAACTATTTTAAGCGAATTAGTATCGTAATCTTCCCTTTAATGCCTAATAACTGTCAAAGCAATGAAAACTAAACAATTTCAAAATGGGAACAATAAATTCTAGTTTGTTTGAAAATCGTTTAAAAAGTGTTATTTTCCAAAAGTAATAAGTGAAATAAACCTCGATATATAACATTTATTATTTATTGATTTCAGTTAACGTTTGAACATATATATTCAGCTAAATCACAACCTATTAAAAAATTCAAGTTTTGACTTTAAGAGTTGTCATTTAAATATACAGACAAAATTTTGAAACATTTTCTATTAAGAGTTGCACAAAATTTTTCAAAATCATATAGAATGGAAGTTTGATTCATCCTATACTATTACGGGAAGCTGCCACTCTAATGATCTGGAGTTTGGGGTGTTTTGCCTGATATGTAACGCGAATGTGCCTTAAAATCCTTAAAAATTCCTTCACCAAAGACACCAACCCCCCACCCTTTGGCAGATAGCCGCCGTATAGCTTAGTCCTATAACCCCAATAACATAACCACAATAATACTACTGAAGAAATAATGACAGCCTTATTTCTCTGTAATTTAGCAATACATTTCAAATTGTTTATAAAGTACCTTCAAGACTCCAATAAATTTAACTCAGACGTGTTTAGCTTCTTTTGCCTTCATTCAGAGCGTGAAACTCAAAACATTTCTGGGCTAACGTATTGCTTTAAACCATAGGTTACCAACCTTTTTTGAACTGGCGCCCAATTTTCTAGTGAATATTTATATATCGCCCCCCTCCCACTCCAGAGAAACAACAGCGTACATAATGCATGGTAAAAACAAGAATTAAATTTAAAAAAAAATTAGTTATAGATAGAATATTGTTGGAATTGAAACGATACTGAATTTCTTATTCATTTAAAAAAGTGGAATAAAAGTTTTAGCTTACCTGTTATAAGGACAGGTAGGAGTTTTGATGATACGAAGTAATAGATAATAAACTATTGCTTTCTAAATAAATAAATTGACAGTTTCAGAGAACAATCAAAATGCATACTTAATTATATTAAAAATTTTTTTTATCAAAATATTATCAGCGTAATTTTTAAGTCTCTTTTTCAGAAATGAGGGATTAGTTTTTAAACTTTTTCATTCTATCCGTGATAGTGGGGATAGACCAGGGGTTCTACATTGGTTCTTTCGAGACATGAGCTCTTCTATCAGCACCTAGAACAGCGTTTCTATGTTTTAGCTTCTTTTGCCTTCATTCACAGCGTAAAACTCAAGACATTCCTAGGCTAATGTATTGTTTTAAACAGAAGTATGAAAGGTTTTTCTTTCCCTTTACTGATTAGATATATATAAAGATCACAATAGATACTAACACTTCTTCAGTTTCAATACCACGTGTCATTGTCGTGCAGCTTATAAATTACATGAAGAGGAAAATGATTCTTTAAGGGACTCAATTTCATTCAAAATTGTTTCCAACAACAGGGGAGGCGTTTGGAGAAGTATGTGCTAGAGGAGACTATTTGAAGGATTTAGCGTTTCTGATTCCTAAATCAATACATCTATTTTTGCCAACCAAAGGTTTCGATAATTTTTGAACTCAACCTCTTACTTTGAATTGTTTAAACTTGCACAGAACGTCTTCAAAATCACTGAAAAAACTTCTTTTCTGCAGCTTGATAGAAGTATGTGCTAGAGGAGACTATTTGAAGGATTTAGCGTTTCTGATTCCTAAATCAATAGATCTATTTTTGCCAACCAAAGGTTTCGATAATTTTTGAACTCAACCTCTTACTTTGAATTGTTTAAACTTGCACAGAACGTCTTCAAAATCACTGAAAAAACTTCTTTTCTGCAGCTTGATAGAAGTATGTGCTAGAGGGGACTATTTGAAGGACTTAGCCTTTCGGATTCCTAAATCAATAGATCTATTTTTGCCAGCCAAAGGTTTCGATACTTTTTGAACTCAAATTTCTACTTTGAATTGTTTAAACTTGCACAGAACGTCTTCAAAATCACTGAAAAACTTCTTTCCTTCAGTTTGACTAACCCAAGCTTTTAGCTACAAACACTCAGGCCTGCAAATGTAATCTATTAAACCAACCAATAAATAATATTATTACGAATTTTCGGGGCAACCAGCTGTTCTGGGGGTTTAAAGTAGTTCAAAATTAGTATTCTAAGCGTCAGATAGTTAAACTTTGCTTTTTGTCACATCAAAATCGGTCAATTGGATCCGGGGATCCGGAGGTTTGCGTTTTTCCATTGATTTCTATAGCAATTTCTAGAAATCTCGAGAAATATTGGTCCTAGACCTTCGGTAACTTCACTTTTGTCCAAAATAAGTCCCAAAGGGGCTTGTAAAGTTAGTTTTTCTGCATTAACGATTATAATAGCCTAATATTACTCTTCTATTAAGCAATCATAACCGAGTCTGTTCTAGTACGTACCACGGATGGCTCTCTCTGGAACTTGCCACGGTGTTCGTCCCAGCTTATAAAAGCGGCTTTCCCCAGTTTGAGCTTAGTCTTGCTTCTGCTTCCGTCAAGAGCAGATGTCCGTGAAAGCTTAAGGCTTTGTATTGATGCTATTGAAGCGGTATTATCGCTTGTTTATGTAGCTTTGATTTTAAGTGCTGTGTGTAAATTCTTCATTGCTGAGTCTTGAGGGACTGTTAGTGTTATCTCTCGTATATTTCCACTGAATTTTTACCTGTGAATGTGTTTTATTTTATGCGAGAAATACAACATTTGTGAACGCTTCTGTACTAACTGTTAAAAGCATGCTACTGGCTGTTTGTGCTTGTGAATTTTGTACAGCTGATTGTTCGACGAAGTTCTAGAAGCAATAAAGTTGTATTCCATCCTGACAAGTGGCCTCTTGTCTAGAACTTTCTACACTTACTGGACTATAAAATGACGAACCCAGGAAACAAGCAGAGTATTCTGCAACAATACCCTTTTTTAGGGGATGGTGGACAAAGTTTTTTTTTTTATTTAATAAGATAGGATTATGAAATTTTGTATCTTAATAAATTAAACTAAAAGTATTATAAACAACTGAAAAAAATTTTTTAAAAAAATTTAAAAATATTAGTAATTAATTAAAAATTAATTAATTTTTTAGTTTCGAAAAAATGCTCCATGCGTTTTAATTTTAACTTTTTTTAGTAATTTTGTTTTATAATAGCATAAAAATATATTTTAAAAAGTCTGTATATCGGTTTTTGATTCGACCGAGTAGTTAATTTTTTACAAATATTTTCATGGATATATACCAAATTTTCCCGAAATTTTTCAGTTTTCGTAAATAAAAGTGAAATTTCACAATCGAAATTTTGACCCTATTTAAAAAGGATACGCAGATTTATTTTAATATATGAGAAGAATGTTTGTAGTCAATTTTGTACAATTCAGACCAAAATTAAGTAGCATGGAGCATTTTGAAGGCAAGAAAATTGCAAAAAACTTGATTTGGAGAAAATACAGTTTAAAGTGTAATTTTCCATTTACCTTTAATACCGTCTCTTCTGAATAATTTTATTTATGATTTTACCTTAACAAAACATATTTTTAAAATAATTCCATTCGAGTATTAGCTTGTTTTGTAAAACGTTCTATAAAAATTGTGACGTGTTTATTTACCCGTTTGTTTGCATTTTTGTGGACATTTAACTGTCCCTTTTAATTTTTTCAAACCCTAATATCTTTTTTAAAAATTGCCGTAGATATACGTGGTTTTTTCTCCATGGTTCAGCTTTAACTGTAGAATATTAGTATGTGAAAAAGAAAAAACACATTTTTGGGGGCCAATTTTGATGATTTGGGTGTCCACCATCCCCTTAACGCTTTAACTACTTAACATTATATATATGAAGCTTTGAGCTATAGACTTGGAAAACACACACACACACCAAAATTATAATAAATAAATTTTATCAGTTCCATGGATCTGAGCAATTCCGGAATACCATTAACTACTTTACATAAACAGTAATTTTTGTCTTAGAATAAAGCAAAATTTCTGTACTTGTTCAGCATGAATTTCTATTTCAAAAAATAGCATCGTTGTCAAATCAATATCTGCTAAGTGCAAAAAGTTTATTCATTATTACCAGTTTTTATTTCCCGTTATTATTTGACAATATTCTGGTTTAGTCACGCGGCATAATTTTTTTAGCATATAATTCATAATAGTCAAAATGTCGACGTCTCCAAAAAGTGCACATAGCAGATATACATTTGACAACGACGGTATTATACTGTTTACAAAAAGTGATTAATTATATTGTTATTTGCAGCGCAGTCCATTTTTAAAAAAAATGATAGATCAGGAATAATAAACTTGTTTTTATGAAACTGCTATTGAATATGAATAGAAAAGTCACGAGATATGCACTGTGCATGTAGCCTTCAGTCTACATCGCTAATTATACAGCTGCACATTATGCATATAATTATTCAACTAATTCCTTGTGCATTATATGTTTTCATTCACTGTGGAGACAACACCGTTTCGTTTCGAAAGCGTTTCATTATGCGAAAAGGAAACGCTTTTGTGATAAAATAACAATAGTTCTTTGATGAATCGAAGATGATTTTACCATACAAGTAGACTGCAAGTACAATAACTATAAATTTGTTGAAATAAAAAAAGCTCTGTATGCATTCTTTTGTATAACATTTTACATTAGTAGATGATCTACTACAGCGGATTCTCGTACAAGTTGATCTAACTTTATTTTTGCAACCGCTTGTTCTAGATGCATACTTCCAGTTACAAAAATGGTCAAAATTAGAAACAGAGGGAAAAAATATAGTCTGAAGTGAAAAAAATATGTAGGAAAAAAATAATACGTAAAAAAATCTGAAATTCTTCCAGATTTTATTTACGCACTTGAGAGCTTTTACTCTCTCTCACACACACACACGAAGCCATCAAGATTTTATATGTCAGTTCCAAGTATGAAGTATGCTTCACCTTGGCGTCCTTGGAAATGATAGACAAGCGAAGCGTAAAGCGGATCCCATCGCGCGTCTGTCAACCTAACTGAAACCACCGAGAAAACTCTCCCAAGATCTTAAGATTTTATATGCCGGTTCAAAGTATGAAGTATGGATCACCATGGCACAGTGGTTCTGTCACCTTAGAAAGGCCCCAGGGAAGGCACCCAACCCTTGAAAAGTGATTCTAAAATAGGGTAAAAAAACAACATACCAAGGAAAAAAACCACATAAAATGTAAGAATATAGAGCGTAAACTAAAGAAAACCCTACACAAATCCTTAAAAAAAACCACATTTGAAAAGTGACACAATGTCGATTTCTCGAATACAAAAATCGTGTCCACAAAAAAACCGTGATTGATAGAACTAGCACTCTCAAGTGCTAATAAATCAGGAACACTTTTATATTTCCAATATGAAAGTGTCTTATACATGCTGTCTGTGTATGAAGAACTGCTGAAGAAGGACGAAACTGTTTTCGTCCGAACACGTACGTGTGCTATTTTACAAAGATTTAATTATTTATCGATAAAATTTCTATTTCGTCCTATCAGGTGGATTGTGTCAGGGCTTTCCATGTATACTGGACATTAAGATATAAACCAGACAGCTAAGAAGAATTTTCTGCAACAATATTTATTACAATCAGAACGAATTACGAAAAGTATGGAAGCATGTAGAAATGCTGCACAATATTCAGACAAGACGTGCGCTGGAGATTTAAGAAGAAAACAATAATTGACCTGTATGTAACGCACATGTGTCTATTATAAATGCTGACCACTCGAGATAATCATAAAATGGACAGGGGCGCCCTCCTGCGAACGTAAAAAAGGCACCCTCTTTTATGATTTTTTCAAGCTTTTGAGTTCAAAACGGCACCCCGATGCGATGCTTACCTTTCTTACGGTGTTGGGCCGCCCCTGAAAATGGACAAAACATAGAATAACCATAGAGCAAATATAAAGAATAGAGAGAGCTTTGGCAACCCAAACTTGAGGCACAGGTTAAATCACGTGACTTGTGGCTGGATCTCATGTGCATAATTCTTGCACGTCCAAACAGCGGCAGGCCCACGCGGTAAGCAAGGTAAGCATCGCATCGAGGGGTTGTCTTTGAAGGGACGCCACTTTGATGTTTCGCACTGATCCAGAGCATAAACGGCAGCGCCTTTTTTTACGTTTGCAGGGGGCGCCACGTAACCTAGGGCTGCCCCTTCGTCAAACTCTCCTTACATTTCTATGGAGCATTTGCAGCCAGTCCGCTCATTTCCGTTTTCATTGTTAAATTTTTAAGAAAAAATGATACATAGCTGCTCTGCATATGGATGCAATTTATTATTTGTGAAAATTTCTGGAATAACATTTCGCGGGAGACAGATTTTTTTTCCATATTTTTAAAACATACTTTTATAAATGAAGAATATTTCAATGTATTCACCTTCACATCACCTTGGCGATGTTTTTCTTGCCAAGAGGGTTTGTAATTGTATGTTGACAGCCAATTTCGCTTGCAGTTTACAAAACCCACTCCCAATTATAGCGATATAGCACGAGTCTAACCTCTCTTCATTGCCATGTCACAAGTTGTTTATCTTCTACTCACCTTTTCAATGGGCTTTGAATGGCTCTAGTCTATTTCTACTGTCTGAGACTAACATATGTGACAAAACGTTAAATTAAACTTTTGCTTATTATTAAGTCAAATGAACTAGATAGCTTGTTATAACGAATAAGTTTGAGTAAAGTAACCTATGTAACTCGCTTAAGACGCTCTTCAACGGACCAACTTGAAAGAACGTTTTAAACGGGAAAGCGTCTTAAGGTGAATTGGGAAAGAACAAAATCTAAGTGCTTAGAAAAAGTACGTATGTATTGCTCTTCATTTAGAATTACATAAGATACTTATTATACTGCATAGGTAATATTGTACAAATGAGAAATATAATACGCATCGAACTTCACATTTCTGATGTGCTGGGGGGAAAAAGCATCTATTTTTGCTTGTTTAAGATTCTGCGCATGTTTTGGGCAAGAAAATTATCAATTTTGTTGACGCGTAAGTCAACAATTCCTCCTCATATTCCAAAGAGGACAGTACTTTCCGCAGCTCACTTACATAGTACAAGCCAGTAGTAACGGTAGGTACAGCTGTCGGTTCCGTTTCTTCGTCCTCCTCTTGTTCGTCAATGTCTCAATCCCAATGTTCTTGTCTCAATCCCTTCAATCGTGGCATCTGCGATTACTTCTATTAAGTCCGAATGCTGCAGGTCATGAGGTGATCGTCCACCGTTGTATAATCGGGGAAATTCTCCAATGATTGAAAGTCCTCATCTTCTGGAAGTGAAGTGACAGCCTTCATTGAATTGTTCCACACATCAAGCGCAGCTTTCCGAACACAGTTATTTATTACATCTGGTTTAATTTCGTCCAGGCTGCACTGATGTAATTTATGGAATCGAAAACATTGACTTTAGTTGAATTGCCGCACGCCATATCTCTCAAGTATCGCTGTACTAATTTTTTTTCGGTATTTTTGTTTTACAACTTTAATAATGCCTTGGTCCACAGGTTGCAACTTAGATGTTGCATTTGGCGGAAGAAAGACAAGTTTTATGTTGGTGACAGGAATGTCTTTCGGGTGCGCCGGGCAGTTGTCAACGACGAGGATGATTTTCCCCTCTTGCTTACCAAAAAATGTGTCCAAATGTTGAATAAAGTTTGTGAAAAGTTCACTTCTCATCCAGGCTCGTCTTTGGGAAAGGTAATCACATGGGAATGTACGAACATTTTTAAAACATCGTGGAGACCTACTTTTTCCAATCGCACCTCGAGGGGACTGCAATACCTTTCAAAAATGGGGGAAAAAAAGCTTCATCAGAAATACGAGAACAGCGTCTTAACCGACGGCGCAAAGCAGAACAAAAGCGTCTTATCAGGTGGATTTTGCATTGATTAGTATAGAAAATGTCCAGGGACTGACGGAAAAAAGCCTTTTAAGCGGGAAAGCGTCTTAAGTAGGAGCGTCTTAAGCGAGTTTTACTGTATTTGTTTTATTTTATTACGAATACAAAAGTGATTCCGACTGCTTTGCTAAAATTGTCTAATTAAAATTTTTTAAAAAATGACGTGAGTTGTTTTAAACTGAATCTGTAAATGCAAGTAAAACAACTAAAATCAGAATGCACATATAATTAATAGACAAACTAATTAGACTTGCATGAGAAACTTTCAACAGAAAACCCCCAATCAATTAGTAATGTTTCCATTAACCAATAATAACACCTATAATGGTTAGTTAACTTATAATAACACTTATTACTAACAGATGTTACTTACGCATCTTTCTCTCATAGTCAAAATTTTCATCTGCGTTGCACTGTTCATTGACGCATGCATAAATTGATTGTTGAAAAATTTTGTGTAATGTGAATGGTTCCAGATGCGACAAAATATTTTGTTATTTCGATACCTTCTTAAATCGATTTGGTTGAATCGAACAAATTTTTATTAAATCAAGCAAACGGAACTACTGAACTACTGATCAAAAAAAAAAAAAAAAAAAAAAAAAAAAATTGAGTTAAATTCAAACAAACTCTTTTTAGCACGTCGTTCTCGCTGCACAAATTTCTAAATATGCAAACTTTTATTATGAACATACTGTACTTTCGAACTTTTTTCAAGGGCGGGCACTAGCCGATGGAGCATTCGCCAATACTACGGCAAGAAGTATTGGCCATTTTATTAAGGGGGCACCCAGTGGGCGGCCCCCTTACGTTACAGCCTATGAAGTGACGGACAAGTTACTTTACGAACCCGTAGCAGCCACTCAAATAGCTCTTAAAATCGAGTCATGAAGTCGTCTATGGTAATGTATTCTGGTCTACTCAAATAGCTCGTAAAATCGAGTCATAAAATCCTCTATGAGAGTGCATTCGGGACCACTAAAACAGCTCTTAAAATCGAGTCGTAAAATCGTCTATGGAAGTGCATTCGGGACTATTCATTCGTTCGTAAAAATAGATTCGTAAAAGCGAGAGTCAACTGAATAGCAGTAAAAAACGGAATGCCAGTGGAATGAAATTTACATCTCAGTCTCTCGGGGGTTAATAAAATAAATGCATTCAAATAAAATATTGTAATTTCAAGTTTGCATTGGAATGAGACCTTCTAAATATTGTCCCCCCCCCCCCCCGAAAAAAAAAGTTGAGGTTTTTTTTTTCCTTTTTTTGTGAGAACTTTACTAATATGTATTTTCTTCTCGCTAAGAAAAAAAAAAAAAAAATGGAATGCAGCCACCTGCTGTGAAACCTGTCAATACATCTTCATAAAACTCTTCCATAAAAGTTTTTATGGGTTATTCTTTTCCAGTCTGAAGCCAATTTTTTTCGACACGAAGTCATTTCATTTTAGGAATTTCAATAAAGAATTAAAAAGGAAAGTGTGCTAACTTTTTTCCTCATTGCGAAAATTTGATAGTTGAAAAGTTTTCTTTATTGAAAACCGATTTTAAAAATATATCCGTTGAGAATTATAATAGGTTATAGCTACTATATTTTCGAGTATAAATGTTCTATGATATTAGTTTCGATGGATATTACGTAGCTGATGATAGGCTTCCAATAGATGAAAAGTGTTTTCTATGTACTTCTGTATGTCTTTTCACAGTCTAAACTATTCAGAACGTTATTAAGCAGCGAATATTTCGAACTTTTTTCAAAGCTAAATTATGGTTGGCTACAGGGGCGTAGCCAGAAATTTTTCATGGGGGGGGGGGGAGAAGAGGGGTTACGACTACTGCAATTCACATATATTCATACGTGTGTGTGATAAAGGAGTGAAGAATATACATTTTGTATGGCAAAAAATTCCTCATGGGGGGGTGGTTATGACCCCCCCTTGGCTACGCCCCTGGTTGGCTATATCAACACCACTTAAATTGGAATGTCAACCCTCGTACATATATTGTGGAGTCACATTTGGTATAAACTCTTTACAAGAATATATACAGGCTGTCCCATAAATACCGGCCAAACTCTGCACAGCCAGATTCCTCGTTGGAAGTACATAAAAAAAATGACCAAAGAACTGTACCTGTGCGACCCACAGTTTTGAGAAAAATAGGGAAAACAAAGTATAACATCACATCCTGTGCAGGGGGGGGAGGCTTTATTTGATACTTCAACAGCAGTATTTACAAATTATAAAGGCAGATGTTCGAAGTGTCCGCCGTGCATATCGAGGCAGGCTTGATTGCGCCGTGGAATGGATGACTGCGCATGTCTCAGTAGTGCGGTGTCCACCGAAGTACAAGCAGCATGCAGACGAGCAACTAAGTTCGTTTGTGTAGTCACTACGTCTCGATCCTACGATCTACGTCCACGACATGCACAAGCGTGACGAAATATGCACGGCGAACATTTTGAATATTATCGCCTGAAAATATATGCAAATACTGTTATTGATGTGGCCAATAAAGTGTTTCTCCTTGCACCGGACGTGACGTCATATTTTATTTTTTCTATTTTCCTCGAAAACTATGGGTCGTACGGGTACAGTTCTTTGGTTATTTTTCATGTACGCCGAACGAGAAATCTGACTGTGCAGAATATGGTCGATATTTATAGGAAAAGCTTCATTTTTGGCTGTGTTAGGCCGGTGTACACGGTCTCGAAGGACTCGAGATCGAATCCTGGCTGATCAACAACCATGTGCATTTAATGAACGTGCATGTTATTTTTGAGGGTCGTATATCTTCTCGTAGTATATCCTCTCGTAGGGTAGGTGAGGAGTGAGGAACCAGGAATTACCCACTTTTCGGTGATACTCTAAATTGTGGGGAAAAGCCAGCCTACACCCCCTGAAGGTCCCTGTGTTTAATGTTATAGCTTTAAAGCAGTCCAGTACAGCTAAACTGTCAATCTTTGGCTATGAAACAGGAAATGTGTATAGCTTCTCTAAATTATCTAGTGAATCTATTTAATACAAACACTTTTTGTTAATCTCAGATAAAAAAAAAATATACCTCTATAGCAAATAAAAAATGCGATATTATTAATTATCTGGCTGTGATAACGAAATCTATAGCAATAATTTATTCTGTAACGGGAAAAAAATTAATTTATAATTTACATAAGTAGTTTAAGAGACCAAAAATACCAGAAAAATTTTCACTATTATTATACTTTAAAATCTTGTTTTGCCAATTGTTCAGCATTTTCATAGCTGAATATTTCAATTGAAGTGTTTTGTGGGTATTTTCCATTACGACAACACTTTGATTTGTTTGTGGAGTTACGGCTGATTATCCACATAAGGAACCTAGTCCTCCGTTGGGGGACTTTCTAAGGGATCTTAACCCGTATTTAAGCAAAGTTTTGGAGAAAACCATGGAAAAATCCGAACCGCTACATGAACGGATGCGAAATGGGTTTGAACCAGGAACTTTCCGTCCCCCAGTTGAGAGCGCTACACGCTCGGCCACTGGTGGGTTATGACAGTAGTCATATCATCCTCATGGTGCTTTAGATTATAACTTAAGAAATAAATTTTTTTTTATAACTAATTGCTTTTAAGAAATAAAATTTCGTACGTCTAGGTATATTGTAATGCGTGTAATTTAGCTGTCAATGAAGTAACTCGATTTAAAAAAATGTGTTAACCATAAATGCAGTACATAAAGGGTTAAGTCATGATTCCTCTTAATAAGTGACGCATCTGTGGCATTCTCCTTTGTACATAGGATTTTTGCAGCGTGTGTGATTATGGCAACCCTACGTTAGGTCGATCTGCCAAGGATGGGGGGTTGCCTTGGTAGAAGGACTTTCTAAGGGGTTCTAACGCGTATTCACGTTACATCTGGAGAAAGCCTACCAAAACTCCAGACCGTTAGATCGACATCCGCGCGATGGGATCCGAACCCGGGACCTTCACTCTTCTACTGCATTTTTGTAGAAGATGGTAATAATTATCTTAATGTTTTTGTTTCTTATGATTTTCTAGAAACAGTCAAGAAATTTTTTGTATAAGTGATACAAAAAGAAATAATTTTTGGGCAACTCCTTTGTTTCAGTTACTATATATATACGTATATATATATATATATATATATATATATATATATATATATATATATATATTTTTTTTTTACTCAAAGCTGTAAAAAATCGTTACAGTGTAGTAATTAGTACATTTTTCAAAATTCCGTACACGTATATTTTTTTAACACAAATTTCCCTGACAGGTATTCATACATTTTTCTGCGGACTGTAATTTGCACATTTTTCTTCCTTGGCACATTTCCGATAACTGCTTTCGTAACTGATATATTCCGTTGTATACCCTGCTCGTTTATAAGTTATTCTTCTTTTTATAGATTTTCCATTCAACTCGCGTACATTTTGCATACATAGAAAATAATATATTTTATTAAGCTTCCTTCATTTTTCTTCTGTTTATGCTTCTTTTGTGCACCCGTGATGACTTTTTTTTTTTAATTCACTCCTTTAAAGTTAGTTGTAAAAGCCACCAAAAACAAAATAATTTTTAAAAAGAGACTTTATTAAACAAGAAAAATATAAAGGATGTCACTGCATACGTTTTTTTCATAAAAGAAAAAATATTAATCGCATTTTTAAAAAAAAGAGCATTAAACATAGTTTGTTGTTATTATCTTTCTATACGTACATTTCTTAATTTTGTGAAATATAAAATTCTTTTTTTTTTCGTTAAATGTCTGGAGCTTCGTTTGCCCTAAAGAAAGTTTATTTCTTTACGCTAAAACATAAACGAATTTTTATTTATAGACTGTGCCAGCATTTAGATAAGAAATTGAAAAATTGCGCGATAGAGCAGCCTGTAAAAAAAAAATACAGAGTGTTGCACGATCGATCCCTGATTTCGGAAATAAGTAACTCAAAAACGGTGGTTGATAAAACAGTGAAACTCTCTGCTTGTTTATCGAATAAGCGTTACGAATTCAATAAAGAACAGAAAAAAAAGTTTAGTTACAAATTACGCAGATAGATGGCGCTGCAAGTGGTAATATGGATCAAAGAAATTTTTCTTTTCTCTCACACATTGGCCAAAACTTAACCGTTTGAGCTCCAATCTCTCGCAAAAGCATCACGGGACCTTTTTTACTTCCTTGTACGTAGTATAAGGAAGTAATGTGATCCCGAAAAATTTTGGGGGCCAAATTTCGACAAAAAAACCGATTTTGACTACCTCTAAATTTAATTTTAAGAATTTTTTCGATGCATCTCATCGTAGGCTAGCATGCACGATCATATTAACGCGTCTGCAACTCATTTTGACCAGCGGCGAGTCTATTGTGGTCAGTTTTTCCATGCCGTCTGTACGTACGTACGTATGTTCGTACGTACGTACGTATGTATGTAACTCGCATATCTCAAAAACTATTGGTCGTAGAATGTTGAGATTTGATATTTAGGATTGTTCTATGATCTAGTTGTGCACCTCCCCTTTTGGTCGCAATCGAATGTATAGTTTATGTACAGGACCGCCCAAAAGATTCGAAATACATTACGCTCTATGGGCCGAAATTCATTAAACTCGCCTAACTCAAAAACTATTAGGCGTAGAATGTCGAAACTTCATATTTTGGATAGTTGTAACATCTTGTTGTGCACCTCCCCTATTGGTTCCATTCGACTGGATAGTTTATCTACAGGACCGCCCAAAACATTCGAAATACATTACGCTCAATGGGCCGAAATTCATTAAACTCGCATATCTCAAAAACTATTAGGCGTAGAATGTTGAAACCTTATATTTAGGATTGTTGTAACATCTAGTTGTGCACCTCCCCTTTCGGTTCCATTCGACTGGACAGTTTATCTACAGAACCGCCTAAAAGATTCGAAATACCTTACGCTCTATGGGCCGACATTCATCAAAGCGTTTTTTAGAGGTTTTGGGCTATTTCAAACGACTCAGGAGTGATATATGCTGTAAACAGTTAGAAAATGAATTTCTCCATTAAAAAAAGTGTCTTTATCATTTACAGTTCTGCTACAGGAACACTCAAAAGATTTCCAATACATTACGGTCAATGGCAATTTTAGGGGCATTCATCCATTTCAAGCACAATACCGTCCTACCACATAAGTTAGGTAATGGTCCGACCACGGTCACGTGCCTCCCTCAAGAACTATGCCAAAAGTCGCCAAGCTTGGCGACTTTTGGTGTACGTGTGTGCATATTTAACTCTCAAATTTAAAAAACTATTATGAAATTTCATATGTAAGATTGTTGTAACATCTAGTTGTGCATCTCGATTTTTGGTTCCAATCTACTGGAGTTTCTTTACAGGACCACCAAAAAGAATTTCAGTACTTTAATGTCTATGGAAATCTTCAATATAATACAATTGTAGTCAGTCATTGTTTGGTACATGCCCAAAATCTCGCCGTCTGTCCTCGACCTTGGCGAGTTTTGCCGAAATGTCGCCAAATTTGGCGATAGTCAGTCATTTGATTCATGCGCAAAGTATCGCCATTTGTCATCGTTCTTGGCGAGTTTTGGCGAAATATCGCCAAATTTGGCGATAATCTGTCATTGTTGGTCCATGCTTAAAATCTCGCCAAATGTCGTCGATATTGACGAGTTTCGCCGAAATATCGCCAAATTTGGCGCCAAAAATTATTTCGTATTTTGTATAACTCTAAAACTTTAACCCGTAGAATTTTGAACTTTTGTATTTAGAACTATATTATAATATCTAACTGTTTTCAATATCTTTTTTGACAGCAATCGACTAGGAATTTATTTACAGGGTGAGCCAAATGACTTTAAATACATTAAGGTGTATGGATGCATTCAATTCATTGAAAGTCAGTGGTCGATGACTACTTTGGCTATCCCCAAAATCTCGCAAACTATCTCAAGTTTGTCGGCTTTTGGTGAAATATCGCCAAATAAAGTGTCAGAAGGAAATCTTTCAAATTGAACTCAACTTGGCGATATCGAAATATTTGGCTAGAAATCGCTATACCTTACTATTATTGATATTTTATCTCTTTCAAACAAATAAGTTTAGAGGAAGTGCGTAAAAAACATTTTTGAATTAATAGACGTGCAAGGAAGTCATGTGTTGGACACATCAGATTTTTTCTTTCCAGAAACGATGACGATTGATTGTATATTGCGCGTTTGAAACACTTGTCGCCATTTAACAACCGCTGGATTGTCGACTGGGTACGGCATAGTTCATGCAAGATGAGGTTCCCCTACAATGTATACAAAACATTTTTGGCTTTCTGAACGAATAATTCGCGATAGAGTTGTTACGTTGAACTATTCGACAGTTATGGGAAAAGGCATGGATTGACTTCCGTATTCTCCTGACCTTCCCAAATTCCCGATTTCTTTTTTTTTTCTAGCTACTGCCCTGTTGAGTTGAGTGGAAGATGAGAGTATTAAATCAGTTTGGATGTGACTGCCCTCAATATCTGTTTCTGCCATTCGTATTGCCGCTTAAAGCAGCATCTATCGGTGTAATTTGTAACTGAAGTTCCGTAGGTTCTGTAACAAATTCTTACAGTTTGTTTAATTAAAGTATCATTGGTTTTATGCTTCTATCTATCACCATTTTTCAGTTATTCATTTTCAAAGTTAGGGGGTTCTTCACGAAACTCCCTGTATAATCTAATATACAATTCAAGATAAGTCTTGGTCTTAGGTCTACTAGTCAAAATTATATAATGCTCAGAGCGGAAACAAAATTTATTTTGGTATGATTTCAATCACATTGATTTATAATTAAAAAAAATAACTCGGCTGTTCGAGCCTCGTCAGGGGGAGACACCCTGAACCCCCCTAATTTTTTGATTTCATTGTTTCCTTATTAAAACGATATTAATTGACTATGCCATTTTATCTCTCATCTTTCGTATATTTCGCCTGGTAACCCTATGTTGAAATTTTTATGATTGTAACCTATTTATAGAAAAATGCATGTGATGCATATTCTACAACTCACGAAATATTGTAACAATAGATTAAAGCTGTTGTGAACTAATAGTATTTAAATGTATGTGAAATTATGTCGCATTTTTATGTCGCTTTTTTGGGACACATTTTCGGACAATTTTCAATAAAGGGGGTGAGAGATAAAATGACATAGTCATTAATAAATTTATATTTTTGCAGCCGGGTGTGATAAAAACACAAATTTAAGCATATTTTCAGCGCCCCCCCCTCCCCAAGATGCACCCGTATAAATGCCTCAAACTGTATATTTACACAGGTTTTTACCCTATTATTTCTACATTAAAAATAAAAATTCAGGAACTTCCATTCCATACTATTTTCATTTTAAATGGAGGGAGGATACAATCAAGAACGTAGAATAATTTTTTAAAATCAAATTAAAAGGTTTTTCATACAAACATGAGTATCAAAACGTCATGCTGTGTTAGATTAATCAACATCCCAGCTTGAAAACCCAACTAAAATTAATCTGGAAGTCTAAATCATACGTATCCAAACTAAAACTTTTCTAAAATTCTCATTTTTACAAAATCTAACTAGTCCTTCCTCTAAACTCCCTAAACGGCAAAATCTACTTTGAATAAACTGTTTCAGCATCATAAAATACATCAACGCTGCAAATCAACATTAGAAATTCAAATTTGTGCTGATCCTTTTTACATTCTCTGGAAAAAACTATATTCCTAACTTGTTTATCTCGTAAAGTATTTCTTTTTCGAATACATTTTCCATATTTACCGAAAGTCGTGCAGAAGGAAAGAAGGACTTTTAGAGCCCTGCTTTTTCTTTGATATACGTGACAGTTTTATTAAAAACCAGTCATTTTTTTTTTTACTCTTATGGATCCATGCACAAATCGTTTTTCAGACGCTAAACTTGTGAATATGTTACGGGCAAGTAATGCGCAATTCAGTAAATTTTTGTAATAGCATGAAAAAATAAAGTATTTTGGAATTAATTCTAAAACTTGATTCGTTCGAGATGTTACATAAATATTCGTTGTGAACGAATGTGTTTAAAAAAGTTTAAATATTACGTACAGCTGTCGAAATCATCCCTGTTTTGAGCAGTTTTTTTTTTTTTTTTTTTCGCTAAAAATCACATGCTGTAGCAATAACTATCTATTTTGTTTAGACGCTAAATTTCAGTTTTCTTCATCTTGTTTCCGTAATGTTAAAGTACTTAATGCTGTGTAATTTAAGTCCTTTTTTATATTTAATTATTGTTTTTTTGATATACAGGGCCGAATTTAGATATTTAGCAGCCTGTGTGCATGTACTATTAGACTGACACTTAAAGTCACCCCTTCTCCCCCCCCCCTCAAAAAAATCATATGGTATGAAAATATTTTCTTTTTCTGGAAGAACAAAGGAAATCATACATAGAAAAAAATTACATTGTTATTAACATGAAGTATGTTTGGCGAGAAAATTCAACATCCCCATCAAAATGTAGGGAAAGGTAACTATATAAAAATAACTGAAGTAATGTTTCAGTCGCGGAGTACAAAGGTATTACATATGTAGCAATTTGCCCCCCTCCAACCCCCCCCACACACACACACACACCACCCGTGAAGTAAATATCAACTGAAAGTTTAGCGAATAAAAAATCTATAAATATGTAAAAAAAATTTATATCACTGTTTTAAAAAAAAGAAATACAGTATCTTATATAATAAAATCCGAGAGTAAACATTGTATGTAGCTATGTAGGTAGGTAGGTAGGTAGGCAAGTTTGTGACCACCGATCTTCTTGCGCGCGTCTCTCGATCGCATTGCGCCGAGACGGTTGGTCGCAGACCTACCGAATTTTGCATACGGCTTCGCTAGGACAGATCCTAAAACGCCTAGGAGCGATTTTTTCGAAATTCGAATTAGAAAATGTTTTATTTTATGTTTCGTCCGATTTTTAGCGATTTTTCTCGCATAATACGTAATAACGCCGGTCATTGCACTCGCAGTAAAACGAAGTTTGCATCATCGGATAGAGGATAAAATTTTCTTTCGAAAACAGTTTTTTTGGACTGTGTAACATAATTTTCAGAGTTTTGGGAATTTTTCAAATAAAATTAAACTTGACGCTGACTTTCGTAAAATATTTTTTAAATTGCTGCATCTTGAATTCTATCCGTCATAACTTTTTTAATTTTGTCAAATGACGGAGCATACACTTCGCCCTCTTTTAAAAGAGAAACCAGAGGAAAATATAAATTAGGAGATTTTTTACGAATTTTTAAGTAAAGAATTATTTTCATTTCAATAGCAGCATCTTAAAATTTTCTGTATGATATCTTGCCTTTTGGTTGTCTTGGAGACAGTAACAATTATTAAAATTGCCAGTTGAAAAAAAAAATTATTTAAAAATAACCGAGTTTTCGCATGTGAAAAGTGCGCGATTTTGATGTCATAAGTTTAAAACCTCTTTCGAAACTCAATCAGAATAACGGACTCACAAGCAAAACATACGCCACACATGTGAAATAATTCTATATTTTACTTTACGTTGCCAGATAAATAATTGAATGCTGTTTTTTCACCAGTGAATTATCCAGCATTGTTTTCGATTGAGATTTTAAACTGGTCACGTTTTCGAATAGCAGGAAATATATTGCGGTATTAAACAGGGCCTGAATATGACCAACAGGGGGCCCCGGGCATTGATGAATTTTAGCCCCCCCCATGTATGAAATTTGTTTTATTTTTCATAATTTTTTTTGTAAAAAAAGAACAACATTTGAAATTGGGGGGAAATTTCGAGCCGGAAGCCCCTGGGTAAAGTCCCGATTTGACATTGCGATAATAGGGCCCTGGTGCTAAATACACCAATCTGACAAGAACTATGCGTAAAAATTTATGGAGAGCTGATTTAGTGGCAACCATAAACTGAAATGATTAGCGTTTATGCTAATGCGTAAATTGCAAAGAATCACCAAACAGTAAAAGCCTACATTCGTGGCAAATATCTAGACCGTTTCTTTAAATTAAGCATTAACGGTTGCAAAACGACAATATATTGTATTGGTATCAGTAAAAGATAGTATAATTAATAGTAAGTAGATATGATAAGGCAATATTGATCAAACCGCGATATACCGCATTAATAAATACTTCGTGCAACTAAGTCTTCTATTCATTTTTCAACAGCCGTATTACATCACAGCTAACAAAACATAAGTAATTCTACGTCGCGTTAATATATCCCGCGGTAGTTTCAACAGAAAAGACTGTAACAGAACTTTCTTTTTTCTTGGAGATTCTGTTTTGTCACAAGTAGTTATGATCACATTTTAGGAAAATGTTCTCTTCTTGCCTTGCGAAGAGCGGGTGCACAACTATTTAATTATAAAATAAAACGGTTCTCCACATCATGTAGTATCTAAGGTATTAATGGCATAACTTAAATCTAAAAAGGGTATGATGCAGAAATGAGACATTTTGAATATTAGGGATTTTCACTGCGAACCGTCACGCTTTTCTTTTCTAATTGCGAATGACACCGACATAGTTTTTCGCGTCATAATATTAACAATGGTCTCAGGTCAGTACTTATACTAACTTTACAAATAACTAATGAGTAACTTTACGACAAGAGTCAAATCATTTGCTTATTTTTAGATCCCAAATCACTGGAATCAATTCGAACTACACATGTAAGAAAAAGTTTCGTTCCCTACCGTGCGGAGAACGGGTACGCAGCTAGTATTAAAATAAATACCGAAATTAATTTGTCGCAAGCCAGAACACTGACGATTAATATTGTCAATTTTAAAGTATCCGTATTCGGATAATTTTGAAAAAAAAAAAAATAATAACAGACGCCCATCATTGAAAAAGTAATAAAGTGTCATAAGCACATTCTTTTGTTTTATTTTTCAGTTTTAAAATTCTACTATTTTCTTCATATACAGGGTCTATCCAAAAAAGTTGTTTCAATAAGTCGATTAAAAAAATTATTCATTGGATCGGTACAACACATTAAAAAGCTTAAAAATACACTTCTGCTTTATCAATATAGCGCTTAAAGAGGGATTTTCAGACATCAATAGCAAGCTTTTCTGGAATGTCCTTTAGAGCCTTGGTGCCCTTCGTCAACTGCCCCAAAATGATCCACGTTAATGAAGATTTTGCAGAAGTTGGTTGGTTGACTGAAGTTTATTGGCACAAGATTCAAATAAGATATACTGCTATAATAAGATATAATTTTTGTATATGTGAATTGTAAATATCAAATATTTTAACTTCCATTTCAGCACCTCGTCATATATTCTTTTTATGTATTGACTGAACAAAATTTAATAAAAGTGAATTTTATTTAAAAAGTAATAATGGTTATAACTGCGTTGAAAATCTGAACTTAAACATTTAGCATAAAGAAATACATAAAAAATGCATACTTGTTTACTTTAATGTATAGTAAAAATTAGCTTAATTCGTTCACTTTAATGTATATTAAATATCTGCTAAAATAAAGAATCATGAGAGTATGCACTACTTTGTTTTTCCTTCAAGTCGCATACATCTTGTAATGTCCACATGTATCATAGTAAAGGAACTAATAATGAGTTCGTACTTGAATTAGTAACACAATTATGAATTAAAACTACATTAACCAACGTTTCAAAGCACTAGGAAGCTTAAAAATGCTTGATGCATACGGGAAGACGCGAGCATCGAGCATCTGTAGGCCTCTGTTGATGACTCATCGAAATACACGCGCAGGCCCGTTACAAATAGCGAAGGTCCCGACCAGACCCAGGCCAACACTGACTTCAATAAATTACAATCATAGTTGCCCAGATGCCAGATGACCCAGACTACTTATTACCGTGCTCGAGAAAATCCATGATATGAAAGGATTTTGGGGAAAAGGTCGAAATAAAAAATTGAAATAAGGTTTTTGAAAAGGTCGACATGCCGTACCAATGGCCCTAAAGGACGTTCCGGTGAAAGCTTTCACCACGACGACTTTCATGACTGGAAATCTCGCAATAAACATGTATCGACGCTCGACGCATGTGGAAACGACGGTGTCAGTAAAAGTTGCTGCAAAATCCAGGCCCGTGCAGATCTTTACCGTAAATATGCTTCAGGGTATGGAGAGAACGTGAACAATGGAGAAATCCATATGCTGCTCACAAGTGTGTAAGCACCTTAACCCTTTGAGGCGCAACCCTCTCTCTCCCAATGCTGTAAAAAGGGCAGCCATCATTTGACTTAACTACCAGCAAGGTGGCGGACGATCGAAACGTTCATCGCGTGCCACAGATCTAGAGACCCTTTTATGACGACAGCTGGCTGTGCTCACAGCTCTTGATGGTAGTTAAGTCGAGCGATGGCAACGGCTGCTCTTTTTCCAGCATTGGGCAATCTATCCAGCTGTTCTCACATTCTTCCATTGTTCAGCAGATGTCAGTGCTGTTAAAAAGAATCGTGACAATTTTTTTACGGGAAAGGACGTGCTAAAAAGTAAAAGGATTCTTGTGGAGCTATGTCACCCGCAACTATTTTCATAGAAATCAAATCTATTCTTCGTGACTGGCAACAGTCAAAACGTCAGAGTTTGGTGTTCCCAGAGCGGGAACACTGTGCGTTAAAGCGTTAATTGGTTTCACACACAAAACGTTTTTGAGCGAGTGGACTGATCAATCCTGACTCGTTTCATGCACGCCGCGTCGTACTTACCTAGAGCGGTCCAGTCCCAAACTTGCCAAACAAATCTCAGTCCTCTCCAAACGGTTTGTGCGTAAAACGGGTAAGTATGACCACAGTATGTGACGTCAACACTCCAGTTTCGTTAAGCACATCGTCTTTCTTAGAGCCCCTGGAATAATGTGGCCGAGCTCACCAGCGACCATCTTAGAAACCACAGATTCGCCTGGCCGACGTATTTGGCGCGCTTCTCGCTGCGTTGGTGCGTTTACGATATCCTGTCATTTCACTCATAATTTAAGTTGTTCGAGCTAGATTTCGAAACGGAAAAACGGCTTGCGAGTTGAGCAAGCATTTTTAGCTTAGCGTACACCGATAAAAAATAAAAAACTAAAAGAATTGACATTTTGAACTCTTCTTCAATCAAAGGACTTGTTTGACGCGATCCTATATTAATTTAAAATATTCAGCCTTCAGCTGAAATTAGTTTCCCCTCCGCTAAAGAGGTTTTTTGACAGAACCTTTTAATTTGTATTGGCAGCCATGTACAGGATGTATTTGCATGTAAATCAAACGGGGAGAAACCAACCGTTCTTCCAGTGGTGTCAAGTATTTTAAACAATCCGGTATTTCGGGGAATTCGAAGCCATTGCTTATAGCTAATTCTGGTATTGTCAATTTAATCAAACAATCGTAACATGTTTTGCAAAATTTGCCAATATCATCGATATCTTTGTAAAAGACTAGTTTTATAAAGTCCGTTGTCGCTCCTTTGGACAGTAAAGTTGTTTTGGAATGGGTTCTTATTGACTTTTTGAACCACAGTCGATCACAACAATAGCATTGGTGGATTGGACCATCAGCAACAGCTTCGAAAAATTTCTCAGCTAATTTACGAAATTCTAGTTCTTCACACCTTACATTTAGATCAGTATCTGTTCTTGGTCTTTTCGATGGTATATCTAGACAGAGTCGTAAACGTTTTCTGTCTTGTCTTCTGGATTTGGATTCCGCTTCTTGAGCACGAAAATCTGGATCTTCCCTTTTTCTTTGCATAAATAGACGGTTAGTTTCACGATGACTTTCTTCCGGATTAGACAACTGGCGAGGACGGCCAGCGCGGCCTTGAACAACAGTCCCGAGTATATTCTTCTGATATTTAACGATGTAATACTGAACAGTAGAGCGTGAAATACCAAGCCTACGAGCTATTTCACACTGATCCCGCAAAAATGAAAATTTTAGAAATGCCACGACAGAACACCACCACTTGCTCCGAGGAGGGACAAAAGTTTGAACGCGACTCTGGAAACAAATCCAAGTTCTGAAAAATGAAATCGGAACCTCGGGAACTTGACAGCCAGTCGCAGACGCTCTGACAAAATCTTACAGTTTCCCCTTTTGTTTCATCTGACGTTACTTTGAAATTTTTCAAGTATCCATTATTCCAATCATGTGTCGGATCTTGGTGTGTTTCAAATTTCCGTGAGATCTGTAAGATTTTATTTACTATCAATTATCATCCACGACTTTTTTCGTCTGCCAAAAACTATTACCCTCTTTAGCGGAGGGTAATAACATACAGGATAAAAGTAATATTTGAAAAAATGCAATGTTAGCATTTATTGAAATAAATAAATTAAAAAAAAACGGTCATAAAATAACATTAGTTAAAAATAATTTTTTAAAAGAAATTATTTATGAATCACAATAACATTTTAAATAAATGAAAAAAAACAGTACTTTACAATAGAAAAAACTTAAATTCTACATTTTAGACCTTAACTATTGTATGTAAATTGTACACAATAGAAAAAAAATTGTCTTTTGAAGCAAAAACAATCAAATCATTAGAATAACTGATACAAATATTACTATATTTCAAAGGGCTAGTATATGGACTGACTTTTATTATTATTATTATGTTATGTTATAAAAAGGCATTTTGCTACTTAATTGTTAAATTTGAAAAGATCTTGTTTAATACTTTACAAATGTTTATTTAGGCCTTTAGTATATTTATCAAATTCACAAATATTAAATACTTTTAAATCTAACTTCTTATTTAATCTATATGGCTGATAGATATAAACAGGTTCCTGAAATCTACTTCTTATACATGAGGTGTTATACGAATTTTTCTTTTGGAAATTCACCATTCTGAAATATTTTCTACATATGTACATATTTGTTATTATTCTTTTTAAGTAGATAACTAAAAATGTCATGAAGTAAATACTTGATCTGCATTCTGTACAATATGAAATTTATAATCTATCAAAATGTAAAAGAAAAATAAAGAGGGGGGGGGGGTTGCAGAAAATGTTTTTACTCAGAAAATTTTCACCAATCCATATGAAAAAAATCCCCAGAATATTTGATATTTGAAAAAGGAGTCTGAATAATGGGAAAATGATGACTACTGAAACAGAATAACATACACAAATGAATAAACATAATGATTTTTTAAAACTTTTATTCATTCAAAACATACAATTACAAAAATTCATCAAATAATAAAAACGATTATATAATATATAATATAAGAAAGAGTAATAATATAGCATAAGAAAACCTCTACTGTAGAACTACTACAAATCAAAATTTAGTTATTTACCTGTGCAAATAAAAATAAGTCATTTTTAAATCTGTAGGAAAATATTACTTTTTTGATAATGACATATTTTGCACAAAAAGAAACAGACACCAACGTGGTATTGAAAAGATTTAAAATTTTAATAATTAAGTGTTAAGGTCCCGGGTAGGGTCCCATTGCTCTGCTGTCGATCTAACGGTCTGGCATTTTGGTAGGTTTTCTACAGATGTAACATGAATACGTGTTAGAACTAGAGATGAGGCGGGCTCAGCCCGAGCCCGAAAGCCCGAGCCCGAGCCCGGGCCCGACTCGGGCTCGGGCTCTGTAATTCACTATTGCGTTCGGGCTCGGGCGGGCTCGGGCTCGTGAAAAATTTCTCCTTTGTTGAACATACTCCTTGAAACAGATTTTAAAAAGTGATTCATGGGATAAATAGACGTACTTATTTCAAAAAATAGCGGCACGGGGGACTAGAAGGTGTGTGAAGCTCCAAAAATTATTGTATCCTATTAATGAAGTAGTTAATTTTATTTGTCTTTAGCTGAAATTTCGGGCTCGGGCGGGCTCGGGCTCCAACTTTAATAATATTGCTCGGGCTCGGGCGGGCTCGGATTAAAAGTCTTCGGGCTCGGGCGGGCTCGGGCTTCAAAAAATGAGCCCGAACTCATCTCTAGTTAGAACACCTAAGAAAGCCCTCCTGCCAAGGCATCCCCCATCCTTGGCAGATCACCCTTGTGTAGTGCTGCTTAAACATAAAATCAAATGAAATCAACATGTAAAGGAGACGTGCAATTTCGTTTGTCATTGTAAATGTTTCCTGTTTCCGAAAAAATGTGCTTACTGTAAGCAGTGCTCACTCAACACATGTAGTGACATACTTTACCCATGTTCATATTTCACACAGTTCTAAAAGTAATGTTTGTTTTATTTACTTATTTGGCAAAATAGTCATTAAAAAGTGTATAATTAATTATATTTTCAATTGAAATTATGATAGCTTAAGACAATGACAAGTTTTCATTTAAAAAATTGTAAAATTCCTCATTTGCACATCAGTGGTTCATTTTTGCTTAACTACTCGGTACTCAGCCAGTAGTAAATGCCGAGTACTCGGCTACTCGGCCAAAGTGCTACTCGGTACATCACTATAAACAAGTGAGCCCCATGAAAGTAATTTTACATGCAATTTTCCACGCCACCACGGAGGTATTGCATTAGGTGCGTTAACAACTTTTTTTTTACATGGAGTGTTTCCCCGAGAAGCCTATCAAACCATGAGCCTTGAAAACAGGCTGTTTAACAAAATCTAATGACATAAGAACGTGACAGCAAATTTTGTCCAAATTTATAGCAACACTAGCTGAAGTACCCGTTCTTCGCACGGGAATGAATGAACTTTTTGATATTACGATTTGTGGTGATTACTATTCATTGTAATAAACAGATATAGCAAAATGGATATCGCGTTATATTGTGTCCAATAATCATGCATACCGAATTGCAAGGCAACCGTTTGTACGATGCAGAAGGCCATGCGGCGTAGCGCAATCTAATGGCGAGTTTTAGCAAAACGGATACGGCGAAAATATTCTTCGCATTCAGATGTCGATGTATACGAATTTTCATGACTATCGGCTGGACAGTCCTGAAGTTCATGTGTTGACGCGACATCTAGTGGTAAGTTATAGGAAAATGGATAGCGCCAAACTCTTTCCCGTGTTCAAATATCTATGTATACCTATTTTCATAGCGATCAGTTGCACAGTGTGATACACTGCAGGGCCATCTAGTGGTTAATTAAAGTAATGATTTGCTACAGCGCCGTCAAGTGGCGAGTTATAGGAAAATGGATAACGCCAAAATATTCTCATTGTTCAAATAGCTACTATGTATACTGATTTTCATAGCGACCGTGTTCAAATATCTATGTATACCAATTTTCATAACGATCATTTCCACAGTCAAGAAGTGATACACTGCAGGGCCATCTAGTGGTTAATTAAAGTAATGATTTACTACAGCGCCGTCAAGTGGCGAGTTATAGCAAAATGGATAACGCCAAAATATTCTCATTGTTCAAATAGCTATGTATACTGATTTTCATAGCGACCGTTTGAATGGTCAAGAATTTGGCCTGCTGCAGCGTCAACTAGGGCGTGTTAAAATAATAATGCATTGCAGTGTCATCTAGTGGTGAGTAACATCAAAAGGAACGCAGTTAGAATATATTCTTCGTGCTCAAATGTGTAAGCATAAAAAATGTTATGCCGATCGGTCGAACGGTATAGAAGTTGATGCGTTGCAGCGCCATTTAGCGGCAATTTACGGCAAAATGGATAGTGAAAAATATTCTCCGTGTTCCAATATTCGCGTGTACCAAATTTCATCGAAATCAGTTGGACGATATTCGCATAGCAAACGGCTAAACGGAATAGAATTCAACGTTGTGCTGCGGCACCAAGTGGCAAGTTAAGGAAAACGGATAGCATAAAAACCTTCTCCATCATAAAAGACTTAGGTGAACCAAATTTCATGGTGCAACGGTGCTCAACGGTGCTGGAGTTTTTGAACCTCATAAACACATATCAACATTCATTTTTATCTATAACCAGTGTTATTATATATACCAGTCTCAAATAAAATCCAGTTTCAAATCTAAGCCTCGCCAAAGTACCAACCTACGCCATTTTGCAAGAGTTTTTTCAGGGAATCATTCGAAGCATTGACTTAGCAGCAATCAAAATGGGAAATGGTTCAACCGCAAATAAGTAAAGCACGCATTTATTTGAAAAGTGCAATCCCTTAATACAGCTGCATTTTTTAAATTATCAACTGTATAACGTGTTTTATTCATCGTTACTCCGATGTACTAAATGAGAAGATTTCAATTTTCTGAAATTTGGCGGAATTCCCCCAACTTAAATCAATGTAAACTCAATTGGCGAGAATTCTGAAGTTAGATCGCTTGAAATCCCTTAATAACTGCATTATTTCTTCACGGATCATTAAAATTTAACGCTGTATTCTAATAAAACCTTTGCACTTGTTTTCAAAAATCTATTTCCTTAAGCTCGCAATAAATTGCGCCAAGCCGAAAACTGTGCAAACCGCTCGAACTCACTTACTCAAAATCGATATTTCAGCCACTTTATTTTTTCGCCAAACTAAAAAATTTTACACATTAGCCTCGGAAATCTTCAATTCTTATTGTTTTGCGTATAAAACATTTCATTCCTGCTCTGATTTCCCATGCACACGATATTATAATTTTAAAAAAAATAACCTTACGAATATAAACTAACAAAAAAAAAATCATTATTATTCTTTTATTTTTACTTTGAGAATTTAAAACTTTTTATTCGGCAAAATCGCCACACATGGCGACCACGATGGTTATTTCACACTTTTTTCACTACAGGGGTTACAATTACGGAAAGCTTTTTGCGTGGAGAACATAAAAAAATCTCTTAAATTCCGGGAACGGTGGACTTTCAAAGTTTTAAAGTAGATTACGATTTATTCTATATTATTTTACATATCTGTGCAAAATTTCAGGCCGATAGGTCCATTTTTGTGGAAAATATACGAATCAAATCCACAAACAAACAAACAAACAGAATTTCATTTTTATTTATAAGATTAAGCAAGGTTCATCAGACAGGAACATTCTAATCAGTTATAAAAAATAATTTCAGAATCTTACAACTGATGAAATCTTCAACAATAATTATTTGTTGAATTTGAAATATTAAATTTTTAAGAGTATAAACACTTGGAGCAGACATCATGATTCGATAAGCATAATGTCAATGAAATGAATCTGTACAAATTTTTCAAGACATATGAAAGCTTCTGCATTATTCTATGTATTCAGAAAAAAACCCAAAAAACAACAGCATAGGGCAGTATAAACTCTTAAGAAATAACAAAAGACATTACTTGATTTGTAAAAGGCGGGAGCAGCATTCACAATCTGGTAAGATTGTTTTGAATGAAATATCTCCGTAGAAAATTTTAAAACAAAGATTCAACATGCATTATTCTTCATATTCAAAAAATGGCAGCACAGATCAAAATAAATTTCTATGGACCAATAAAGGCAGGCAGCAGTCTTCTTGAGACAGGAGGAATTTTTTTATACAAATTTTCTCAAAAACTCTTAAGAAATAACAAGACATTACTTGATTTGAAAAAGGCAATTTAAAAGTATGTACACTGGGAGCAGGTGTCACGATCTGGTAAGATTATTATGAATGAAATATGTCTGTAGAAAAATTTAAGACAAAGATTCAGCATGCATTATTCTACGGATTCAAAAAACGAAGCGGGCTTCAGGAGTTAGGAAGACTCTTCTGACTTAAACAAATTTCCTGAAAAATTCTTTTCAGAAATTGACAAAAGACATTACTTGATTTGAAAAAGGCAATTTAATATATACATTGGTATGGTGTAAATTCCAATGGGAAACATTTCACACTCGAGAAAGTTATTTCTATTTCAATTTATTCTCTTCTGTGGTATAGTGGAAGTAAGCAATAACCCGGAACTCCATGCCGATTGACAGTTATACAATATTTTATTGACATTGTCAATAAACAACAAGACAAATTAATTCTCAGACTAAAGGCACCAACAAACAGTATTGTAAATGCTAAAACCAAAGTGATTTAAGAAACAGTTAAAAAGTATTACAGATACATGGGAGATTTTTAAAAATGGCAAAGAGTATTAAATTTAGAATAGGTAAAGGGAAAGCAGTAGGGGAAACTCTTGTACCTAGGGCCAGCTATTTTCAAATGGCAATATCTTTACTTATAATTAACATACAACAATAAAAATAGTTTGTATACATTAAGTTCTGTATTCTCTTTAAATAAAAATCACTTCAAGTATCGAAACAAAAAAATTGGAAATGATACTGAAAATTTAAAAAAAATTACAAATGCCCCTAGGTACAATAATACTATTGTACCTAGAGCCAGTTATTTTCAAAAACCGAAATTGTTGTTTACAATATAAAAAAACAATTTGCATGCATTAGTTCTTTTGTGCACAGTTTCTAAAATCTTTGTAAGGAAGAAATGTTTATTATTCCACGCTTGATTCGCAAAACTGACACCAAAAGTAGGTAAAAAGCATTGGCGTTCTGAGCCTCCAACAGTTTTTGGTTAGGGCAATTTAAATATAACATCATGTCTATTGATAACGTAAGTTGTATCACTGTGATACAAAAATTTATTTGAATCCTTACAGTCGTTTCAGGTATTTAACAGTATACTGATCATCTGCAACGTCAACTACTTCTGCTATGTAAAAATGCTTTAGTTTTTTCCCATCTAATTTCGTCAAACAGAAATCTCCCATTTCAAGTTCATCACTTGGCCTTTCATCAGCTATTGGAGAATCTGTGCTGCTTGCAGAATCTGAAGAGTCCATTTCAAGTGATTCCTCAGGTGTATCAGTGAGAATTTTACACTTGCCAGGTTTTTATCCATCTCTTCTGGCAGTACGAGGTTTAGCCTTAAGAAAAAGACGCACTTGTTCAGGTGTTACACATTGGGTTGATTCACAGTTTGATGTGGAAGGTTGACAGTTAACAAATGCGTCCATTTTTTCTGTAACCGTTGCATTATCAATAGGTCTGCTCACAGCCAGACTCTCAGAAGTTGATTCATCTGCAGTTATTGTGGGCCTGTCTGTTACGTAGGAACTCAAATATTCATCCTCACAAAATATATTCTCATGAATTGGCCATATGCCTGATACTCTAAAACCAGACTGGATATTTGTAGGGGTAAAAGCTAAGGGATATGCTTTGCTAACATTATCACCTACATCATGAATTATAAGAGGTTTACCTGGATTTGTTTGCATCCAGTTACTGCAGGCTACATTGTAATATTTTTTAAAGGGCCCAACTTACACCTCTGTCTAATGGCTGTAATTTATGACTAGTATGAGGCGGTATTGTCAGTAATACCATGCTATTTTCTTTTGCTAAGTTGATGGCATGGTTGAAAAAAATGGAACAAATTTTAAATATTAGATTGTGCTATAAAATCCTATTTATCCTCCCCATCCCCATTTTTATAAAAAGTTCACAGCACAAACAATAATATTTGTACCTAGGGTCATGGCCCTAGGTACAAGACAAGATATGGCCCTAGGTACAAGATGTTGTTCTTTTTGGCAAAATGGCTTCCACACCCAAAATTCTGCAAAAACCAAACTTTCTTTGTGTTTCATTTTTCCCTTTAATGATTACAAAAAATTATCTGCTATACATTAAAACATCAGTTTTCACTTACTTTCACAAAATAAGACTTCAGTTGATGTGAAAAAATTTAGTTTCGATTATCAAATCAAGACTTTCTTTTTTATTTAACTATAGCTTCTTCTTCCTTTCATTAAAAATAGCTGCTATGATTTGAAACAGTGTTGCCACTCAATCCAATGAGTAAAAATGCTGTAAAATAAAAATTACTTAAATAAAGCATGGTGGCCCTAGGTACATGATGGCCCTAGGTACAAGAGTTTCCCCTAGTAATTATAAATATGTGAATTAACTGTAAGAAAATTAATTATAAATATGTGATAACTGCATCACAATTGGGAGCAGGTGTCATGTTCTTTTAAGATAATTATGTAATCAGGGCTCACAACAGAATTTCAAGGCCAATTCCGGGTAAAAAAGGAGCTATTTTAATCATAAAAAGGACCAAAAAGGAGCTGTTTTGTCTGAAAAGGGGACCAAAAAGGGACCAGTTCTGTTTGAAAAAAAGCTCATACACAAGAAGGAAATTGTTTATAAACTGACGCACATATAGCTATATATCTTAAAAAATTTAAATAACAGAAACACTTCAGTTTTTCTAACTAGAAACCAGACTAATTCATAGCAGTTATAATTTGTATACACATAAAATATCTGCTTGTATCAGGGATGAGATTGACAAAAAGGAAAAAGTCTGAAAGAATGTAGGAACAACATTTAAGCAATAAAATTTTGAATTTCAAGTTCAATAAATATTGTAATTGCTTTTTTTTCCATCTACAAAACCATTTGATTCCTGAAGCTTTAGTTCTGGCACATTTACATTTTTCCATGAATCTTTCCTGAATCAAGAAACAACTTTCAAAAAACCGGGCCCGCATGATCAGCAATTCTTAGTAAGAAATTGTGCTCCATTAAAAATTCTGTATAAAGGGATTTAGCATTTGGAACAGATATGTTGAATTGAAATCTCTTTCCTAAAAAAGATTCAACTTGTATTTATGAAATAAATTTGGAATACCCCATCACAATCATGTTTCTTCACCAAAACTAACACATTTAATTTGAATCATAAAAAAAGAGCAAAGAGTTTGCAGAAATTAAATGTAATTCTTGAATTTTTATTAAACAAATCAAAAGTAAAGACTTTTGAGCTATGATAAGGCGACAAACACATTAAAGTGAAGCTTTTTGCCTTAAACAGTCCAGACAATGCAATATTTCATAAATTAACAGGAAAGAAGAGGACAGCATATAACATCACATGTGAAAACATTTCATCGTCCAATAGATAAAAAGTTTGTAATAGAGTGACTTCTGAATGACTAGAATCCACAGCTAGCACCATGAAAAAGGGGAAAAAAGGGACCATTTCTGCAAAAAAAGGACTTCTAAGGACCTTGAACAAAAAAAGGGACTTCAAGGGGAAAAAAGGACCATTTGTGAGGCCTGTGTAATATATTTGTACAAAATTTTAAGACAAATGAAAGATTAGACATGCATCATGTTTCGTACTATCAAAAAAGGCAGCATAGGACAGAATAAATTTCCATGAACCAACAAACGAAGGCAGCAGGCTTCAGGAGATGAGAATATTCTTCTCAGAAATTTTCTGTAAGCTTGAAAATTAGATATCATCAGATGCAGGCAGTGTGGCCTTGGTTGGGGAGCAAATATCGAAATCAGTTTGGGGGGGCAGTATTTTATACTGACCTGCTATCCCGCCCTATGGGCCTTCACTTAGCAGGTTGCTCAGCGATACTGTGGAAAGAAAATTTGAAATTGTAAATTTCTCAAAAAACATTACGATTTGAATAAGACATTTTTAAAACTATGTACACAGGGAGCAGACATCAGGATTACTTAAAATTAATGTGAATAAAATTAAGGTTTAGAACATTTTACGTTCATATGAAACATAAAATCAAACTTTCTTTTTTTTGTTAGCAGAGGCAGATGCATAGCTGTCTGGAAGAGGCCTTTTGTTAGCTAATGCATTTTTCAGCCCTTTGCATCTGGTAATTAGATAGTGTGTTATTATCTTTTTCTTTATGCTGCAGCAAGTTGGAAGCACTACTGTGTCACAAGCACTTACTATATCCTGAATGAAGCTTTCAGTTATAGCAGTTTGCTGTGACAGAAGCTTATCCTTAGATTGAGAAAATGCTCTCTCAGCCTCTCTACAAATTCTGTACATTCCAGATTTTGGTTTCTTCAAACCTCCCATATCACTGTACTCAGTGAGCAGAGTTCTGTGCCTGGGTACAGAAGGTTGACAGCTATCTTCTGCTTCTTTTATTGCAGATGTCACAAATGCTCTTCTTTTTCAAAATTGCATTTAAAGTTGCACCTGCTATATAATAAACATCATTTTCTTCTCCAATGATTGTAGGGGTTTTTTGGCATAGCTGCTTTGGGCTTTGTTCTTCCTGGAATGCTGAAGTATGTCGATGGCTGTTGAGAAAAATTAGTGGCGTTGTGAGATGTTGAAATAAAAGAGTTGCTTAAGGTTGATGCATCTAGCAAGTGAAAATCACCGTCACTAGCATAATTAGAATTTTTCACATCTGATATGTATTGTGAAATGCAGATCAACCTTAAAGCAACCTTAGCCTGCAATGTAGAAGGTTTTGAGCCAGCTTTCCGCCTTACTTGGCCAAACACATTCTCTAAGGCATCTTGTGTTAAGCGACCTGCCATGACAAATTCAAAACCTTCTGAAAATATTTCGTCTGTCATGTTCATGATGCTGGATGTTGATAATATTGTTACGAATTTTCGGGGCAACCCGTTGCTCTCGGGCTTAAAATAGTTTAAAATTCGTATTCTACGCTTCAAATAGATAAATTTTGCTTTTTGTTGCATCAAAATCGGCCAATTAGAACTGGAGATACGGAGGTTTCGCTTTCCCATATGTTTTTCTTTGGGGCTTCTGGAAATCTCGAGAAATATTAGTCCTAGGGCTTCGATCTCTTCACATTTGGGGACTTATTTTTGGCGCCAAATTTGGCGATATTTCGCCAAAAGTCGCCAAGCTTGGCGACTTTTTGGTCATTTGGCGCGATTTTCCCAATGGGGCCTGGAAGTTGTTTTTCCTGCATTAAAAACGCATAATAACCTAACATTTCTCTTCTATGACGTAATCAGAAGTCCCGCTTTATCTGGAATCTTCGAGGAATATACTTTTCTAGAAACTGCTCGCAGCTTCTGCCTCCTCTATAAATTCCACCAGCGCGCTGCCCCGACAGTTCAGTGCGAGTTGAACGCTCAATGTGTGAAGAGCTGTCAGTGAGAGTACGCTTGCTTTGATAGTGCTATAGAAGCTGTGTTTTAGCTTGCTTTACGAAGCTGTTTTCAAAGTGCTGTGTGTAAATTCTTCATTGCTGTGTCTTAAGGGATTGTGTACGACATCTCTTGAATATTTTCACTGAATTTTTGCCTGTGAAAGTGACTTATTTTGTGTGAGAAATACAGCATTTGTGATAGTTTCTGATCTAAGAGAACTCTTAAAAGCACATTACTGTTTAATTGTGCTTGTGAATTTTGTTCAGCTGATTGTTCCACGAAGTTCTAGAAGCAATAAAGTTATATTCCATCCTGACCATTGAACTTTTTACCAGCACGTTCTACATCAACAACTGAACTTTAGAACGACGAACACCGGAAACAAGAAGAGTAGTTCCGCAACAATATCAATCCTGTTTGTACAGGTTTGCAGCCTTTGCCAAACTGCGTCTCCTGAATTACACTTATGAAAGAGCTCAGAAATCTAAATTTCCGATCCTTATTCCGTAAGGTAATGGAGCATTTTCTTTGCCGAGCAGTCATTAAAGCGAACCACTCGGCTATGAGACGTATCCACCAGGATGTTGCAAGTGCTGCCCTATGAAGTTGTTTCAAGCAAACAGCCTTTTCTAAAGCTGCAGCAGTCTTCACCGAGAACAGCTGAACAGCTGAAGCAACATTCATTTTAGAAAAATGTGTCGGTAACCAATGAGGAACTTTTAAGTGATGCAGAGAACGCAATACTGAATCCCACGACGATTCATCCGCAAAAATCTGTTTCACAAAGGAGGACTGCACATGACGTGAAGGCAAATAGTTTTCCTGACAAATGTGCACTGGCAAAATAAAAGGCCTTGTTAAAAAGGCATTTCTCAAATTTTTTATAAGATGTGGAACATCAGCAATTGCATGGATGTTCTCTGCATCGTTTCCTATTACAAATGATGTATGCCGCACATTTCTTGTTACAGAAACTCCCAAAGACTTCCATAAGGCTTTGTTATTTCCTCCCGTGTCAGAAACAGATGCCCGAATTTTCAAACCGATATTCCTGGCAGCTGTTATGGAATCAGTCAGAAGATGCTGCATATCTGGACCACTGGTTGAAGGACAAGTCAATTCACAAGCTATAACCTGCTTCCATTGAGATTTTAATCCTCGAAGCATTACAACAGTGTAATGATTGGCAGCACCAGGATTGCCTAGTGTGACTTTGCCAACATAAGACCTCGAGGATACATCAAAATCTGGAATATCAGAGATTTCCATCTCATCCACTAGTATGCTGCAATTTCTGTCTTCTGGATCCATTGCTTCTACCTTCGATTTTAAAATTGATAAAAAGGGAACCATGACACCAAATGAAATTTGTATATCCTGAATTCTTCTGTTTAAAGTGCTATAACAAGGCAAAGGATATCCAGTGCTTCTGAGGTGGTTATATCCGTGAACTCCCAGAGCAAACCTTAATTTCAAGCCTTTTATAATTGCCTCCTTGCTCCAATGAGAAATGTGACTCCCAAGTGATTTAATTTGTTCTTCTGACAAAAATGAAGACATTAGTCTGTTTTTGTCTTCCATCTCCTTCTTAAGTTTCTCATTCTGTCTTTCCAGCATCGCAACCCTCTTTTTCAAGTCTGCAAATTCTTCTTCACAGTTTTGCTAAACAGAAAAACAAATTATATATATATATCTTAAATTAAAAATTAAAATGTTTAGTCAATGGGAGTGGTATTGGTTTTAGTGAGTTTTAATTGCATTATTAATCTGTTTCACATCACAGTAAATTTTGCTCAAAAGATATAGACATTCTAGTTTTGTAAATGGTTCTTACAATGTTAAGTCATGTTAACGCTGCATATTAAACAATTTGACAGATCATTAGACGCACCTGCTTACGGGTTAAGTAATAAACAACGTCTTTATAAATTTAAAGTAATTGCAATAGTTATTATTTAAAAAATTACAGCCTTCCAAAATACTTTTTTTCTGCTCATAACTCTGTTCAACTTTTGGTTCTGCTTATAATTTGCGAAATTTTCAGCTTGCGAAAATGTTAAATGTATTCTTCATGTTAAACGTATTCTTTTACAAAAGTATAATTTTTAAATGCTTGTATCCTTTCCACGGACTGCGTTGTCGCGTTATAGTGTGTATGTGTGCAATAACTTTCCAAAATTATCACCCCCAAAAAACCACGTTTCTTTCAAATCACCGGGTCCCCGCTATCTGATTTTTAAGACCAAGCACACATGAAAATTATATTTTCATTTAATGTTGCTCAAAATGGATCTAGAAAATTCAAAAAATGGAACAGATAAAGATTTTATTTAAAATGCTGCTAAAACTGTAATAGGTTTGTCATTAATATTTAATGCTCAGTGAAATTTTAAAAGTATGATGGTTTTGGCTATTATGTAGAGCTAGGAGAAATGAAATTAGAAAGTCATCGCATTTTAAACTGAGTTACAAAAAACGCAAAATTTTTCACATAAAGACTAAAATTACCATTTTAGTAACAAAAATCAAAATTTCGGAGTTAGGTGTTCACCCCCCCGCCCTGAAATAAGTCTTTGGCCTTTGGTACACCCCCCCCCATAATTTACAGGCTGCGACGCCAGTGCCCTCATGGAAATAAGCCGTCTAAGCTGTGAAAAGTCACACACGTAATGTTTTTTTTAAATGCAATTTGAAAAAATAACTATTATATCAAAATTCTAGGTTTCTGCATAAAGGAATAACCCTAGTAGCGCAACTAGTACAAAAAAACGTTTAAATTACGTTGGAAATACGTTTTTTGACGTTAAAAAACGTGTTTTAAACGTTTTTTGGACTAATTGTGCTACTGGGGAAGGTAAAGTGTATGTTACTTGAAAGAACTTTTGTTTGGATTTTTTAAATAAGAAATATTTTTTAAAATCCTTGATTAAATAGAAAAAAATGCTTTCAAAATGTCACACACATAACATGAAATTGTCCAATAACTAACATTTAAATTATTGCATATGATATATAAATGGCACATAATATAAATTACGCTTTAATTCATTGTCAGAACTTTCTTTTTATCCAACCCTAAATTAGCATCTGCCTGCATGTAATGTTATTTGTTTTTGGCCCCTTGAGAGACAAATAGGGGTTTGACTATATTGAAAACCAAAACATATTTAAGCAGTTTTTCAATGCTGGAGAATGGCAAGATACTTTACTGGGAAGTTAAGAACATGTGAAATTGGATAAAAATAAGCATATTTTAACTTACTTGTATAAGGACTGATAATTTTTATCTACATAAATGTTTGTAAATTTCAAAGTAACTATAAACATTTTAACAAAATGTTTGCAAAATTAATCACACTTTAATGCAATTGGGTTCACCATTTTAAGCATTAAATTATGAAATTAAAAAAGAAAATGCTTCTGAAAATAACAGTGTCGAAAATAATTACAATATCAAGTCAATTTTAAGTAAACATTAAATCTAAATAATCTAATTATAACTGTCAAATTTTGAACAAGATATTTCTTATGACAGAAATAATAAATTTTAGTTTTATATAGTACAGATATAAACAAAGCATTTTATAATGTTATACATATAAATTTACCTGAATGGGAACATCCAAATTAGATGCCAATAATGAATCTGGCTTTGGGCATCCAAATCCTTTCACCCTTTCATCAGAAAACCTTTTAGGTGGGTTCGGAACATCAAAAATTGTAGGAATGGCATTTGGCTTTAATTTTTTTACATTGTCTACTCTATTCCCTTCAAATTGACAATCTTCAAAATGATCCTGCAATGCCAAATTTAAAATAATTTAATTATGTAATAATATTATAAACAAGTACAAAGAGCAATGGTTATATCAAGATTCTTTATTACCGCTTTTATTAACATTAAAAAAATACACTAATATAAAAATGAAGCAAATACTACAGACAACAGTAATTTTATAACTACGTCTTAATATTCATTAACATATTCTAAAAGATAAAACGATTAAAATACAATAACTGTTATCTACAAGGCGTTATTAATGTTTCAATATAATTAATATGTAAGATCTTGACTTTTATAAAATGACAAACAGCACTTTTTTAAACAAAAATAAAAGCAGTATAAAAGTTATATCGTTATCTAATTAATACAATTTGATGATTTACTATCATTCATGATCTATGAACATAACCTTTTTAAAAGTTCCGTAGTTTTGTTTACAAACAAACCACACACGTCCGGGAACTGACAGTTTTGAGCGCGACCCATTTTAGAATTATCGCCGAATATCCCAAACAGCATCGTACTATAAACATATACTTTAAACGTTATTAGAAGCTTCCAAAGACTAAATTAAAACATTATACGATTATTTAGAACCTGAACTTTATACTACATATCACAAATTCAAGCAAATAAATATTTTAATAGAATTACTTATACTGCAAAGTCGAGCTTCTGGACCCGGGTTCCATTCTTCACGTCTACAGTTCACCATCCACTTTTTTTTTTTTTTTTCGTTCCATATCTCTAGGAAATCTAAACATTTGTTTACCGCTTCCTGAACGATTGGAACAATTTATAGCTGAAACCCCCCCCCCTCATCAATTTTATTCAAATTTATAGCATAATTTATAGCATAATGTTCTTACTACAGGTAGTATATAGCAGATTGGAACCTCGTGGTAACCCTGTGGAACCACAATGGCGAGTGCGCGAGCTCCACTTTTTAGGATCCCTAGTCTTTCTTTATCCGAGTTAGTTTTCATGAATTTTATTTCTATCTTTACAGAAAATGTTTTTGGAAGTATAACAACCGGACCGGCCCCAGAAAAAAATGGCCCGGGGGGGGGGTGGATGATTCCCCTCTTCCCCCTTCTTTGTGGTCAAACTTGTAAGTGACTCGATTATTCTCTCTTATGACACGAGGTTAATAGCGCACATATGGTTTTTCGACTCGTCTAAAAATCACGTTTGAAGTGTCTCTGCGAACGGTAAACGTTGACACCAACCTTTCTCCGGCAACTGCAAGGTAGGATTTACGATGAGGATGGGGTTACAGTTCTTTTCCTTCTTGCACATAACCGCAACTATTGCTCATCGGCGCTGGTGGTAACGTTTGGCCATCCATCGCTCTGCTTTCTGGATGCCAAATCAGAGGTTTGAAATTCTTGTGTACTAGCCACAGAATGACTTGCAATTATCGTCTCGCCTGTGTGACCATCTTTATTAAGTCTCAGTAGTTTACATACTCAATAGAAAGATTGATAGATTGATTGACACGAAAGTGATATTTCGGAGGTATGTGGCCTTTTTTTTTGGAGTAAGGGGGGGGGAGGGATTAACGCGACTCTACACATAAAATTTTACAAAAACAGAAAACAAACAAGCAGAGAAAAAAGCACTGCACAAAGGAAACCCGAATATAGAGGAAAGGGAAAAAGAAGAAGTTTTCAAAAAAAGCCGAGGAAAACCTTAATTTTTTTTAAATAAGGGAGAAAGACAGAGGTCCAGCGCAAAAAGCAAAATGGCGACCCAGTAGAAAGACCTACCATCGTACAGTAAATGAATTGTCTTTAAATCAATTAAATTTACTTATTTCTCAAGCAAAACAAACTAACAATGTAGATATTTTAAAAATAAATTAATTAATAAATACAAACATACACACCTGAAAATTTAGAAAATTTATAAAACAGTGAATTCACATAAAGTATTTTCAAGAATTTATTTCGAAAGAATGAAATCATAAATTGTTTGAATTAATAACTTTCCAGCATGGGAATAACTAAATCTGAAAATTTAAAATTTATCTTTCAGCTTTAAAATGCTTCCACTGAATTTTTAAGTCCAAAAATACTTTTTAATTAATTTAACTTTGTTTGGGTATCTTTAATTTAAGCTTAAAACTGACGCAGGTATTTATATGAGGCATCATTTATTGGGTTTCAGTTTTTATTCAAATTTAAAGTACCAGTTATTTCCGTGCTGACAAATAACTTCTTTCGAAAAGAGTTAAACTTTTATGGCCACAGTTCTTCACAGAGAATTGCTCTGAAATTTTTAAGTATCATAGACTTGGGAGCATAAATTGTTCAAAATTAATTAAATTGGGAGTTGTAATTTACAATAAATTTTCATTCAGTCTATTTTTACAAATATTTTCGGAAATTTTGATGAGCTTTGAATTTCGAAATTAATTAACTAATTAATTAAATGAGTTCTAGAGCAGATAAGAAAATATATTTACTCTACAAAAAAAATCCCATAAAGTAATCCCAGCAAACACACACAGGTTCTCTGAACGTCTATTAATGTTCAGAAGACGTTTTCTGGACGTTAATAAAACTTCTATCAACACTCCTGAAACAGTTAGCAGATATAGTTAAAAGATGACTTCATTTGTTAAATAGAAGTAGCATTTCTATCATTACTGTGAAACTGGACAAAAAAATTATAAAAATTGCCTTTTTCATAAATTTTTACGAGGCTCTCTTGATAACCCCTCCCCCCTTCAAACTTGTTTCATATCTTTATTTAAATTTCCATATAAGGCTTACATTAATTCTTATACTTAAGGTATACATTAACTCTTAATACTTAAACTAAATATCATTATATTCCGTTTTTGAAAACGATGTAAAAGTACAGCTATAAATGACCAATGTTACCAATTTGGAACAACACACTGAAAATTGTATACAATTTGTTTCCCATTTAAATGACTAATACTCTTTAACTAACGCATTAGAAGACAAAATATGCAAAAAACTAATTTAACCCTTTATACAGTTTATGTGCAGAGAGTCGAAAGTACTTGGGATTTTTTTGGGGGGCAAATATTTTAGAATTAATTCATATATTTTCCTTTTACTGTAATATCCCACGTGAAAATTAGAGAAACCAAGTATTAAACAAACATAGAAATTTTGCTGGCGAATACATTAATTATTCACAAAATCAAAGTTGGAAAGCATCCTGCTGCTTGTGCACGGAATTAAACGCAAAAATATATAATTAAAAGCGATGATTCTTAAAGAATCATCGCTTTTAATTATATATTTTTGCGTTTAATTCCGTGCACAAGCAGCAGGATTCTTATTCTCAATTTCCGAGTAATTGTTAGAGCTTTCATCAAAATTACGAATGAAAAAAAAGTTCATAAACCAAATATAATTTAGAATCTAGATGTGTGGAAAAAATATACGTCCAATATAACTGAACAAAAATCAGAAAATTCACTAATGATAATTGATTTATGTATTTAATAGACCGTAGGTGGTAAGTATTCTTACCACGGCTTTATAAAGGCTTAAAATATGCCTTTATCTGAATTCGGTTTGTAAAAGGTTATGCGTTCAGTCTCGGGTTCGATTCCATTCACAACTGATTTTTTGTGTTGTGTCCTATGAATTGTAAATTTACTTTGTGCTGTCTCTTTTACTCGACGAGAATTTAAAAGAGGTTCTTGGAAACAAGCACACAAGTCCGAACATAAATGTTCCAAATACAACATACAAAATATATTTCTTTTCTCTGGCCAAGTAAATAAATTAAAAATTAAAAAATAAGAAAAATCCTTCTGTTGCGTACTTTATTAGACGACAATATATAAGCATGTTCTTGAAACCGAGCAACGAATTTCAATAGAAAATTCTTCCATTACCACAACAACAACAACAGAAGAATATTAAGAAAATGTTTGCCTTTCAAAGGGATAAATCACGGTTGTTTTGATATAAAACCACCAACCTCCACCATAAATTGCAAAAATACTTAAGCATTAATCAATTTCTCTATCTCTGTTTCACAACCAGTATACATGATTTTCAATTAACCTATTTGTGCTCAGATATTTTTGCGACTTTCTTCGATTTTTGCCGATTTTCGATCTTCGATTTCTGATATCAACGTCTCACACAAAAGATGATTTCTTTTTAAATGATTATTTATAAAAATTGAAGTATTAACATCCTTGTTTGTTTGAGAACATGTATTTCGAATTTGTGTACTTGGCCCGAAAGCCGCTTATAAATCCACGTCAGAAAGACAATACAAGAGGGGTTGCCCTCCGTGGGGGGGGGGGTTTCTAAGGGGTCCTAACCCGTAATTTACGCTAATTTCGGAGAAAACCACGGAAAACTCCGAACGGTTAGGTCGACAGCCGCGCGATGGGATTCGAACCCGGGACCTTCACACTTCGTCCGTCTACCATTTTCAGCAAGGAGGTTTAACTAATGGAGTTGCCAATGTTGCACTAAGCAGTGCTAGGAGAGTGAAGCCTTTGCCACACCCCCTAAGCCCCCCAAAAGATTGAAGAACGCATAGAGATGCATTGAAAAACGAGTTCCGGAAAATGTTAATGAAAATAATTTAAGAGTTACTAACCAATTTGTTTATCCATTTTACGTTTATGGAAGGTTGTTTACAAGTATTAATTTGTTTTTTATTGTATAATTTCAAATATATAAATTTACATGTTTTCCAATGACGATATCCAATGCTTTGGAGGATGAGGGGGCGTGGTGTTTGGCTTCAAAAACCGGGAACATGGGCTGCTCCATTAGTTGAACCGCCTTGATTTTCAGTGACATAACCACTGTGCCATGGTGAGGCTGTTAAAATATTTTGTGGAGTTAAGGTTCAATACTCGTGAATAAAGGATAGGAAAAATAAATAAGGTTCTCTACTGATAGCGAAAATGCCATCCCAAAACAGGGATACTAGACATAAATGGGTTGATGGTCTTAGTTTAAATCGAATTTAAGAATGACTTCAGTTTGTTCAGTTTCGTTGCCTAGGTTATGCGCCTTTTCATCACAGCATATCCTGTTAGAACGAAAGAAACTGCATTCAGAGAAAACTGAATCCCCTGGCTCTATCTCTGATTTATTTTTCAACTGACTACTTTCAGTTAACTTTAAGAACAACGGTCGGCTGGTTTAGGTTTAAAAACTGACCGTTTAGGAACACCTAAAACAGAAAATAATTGCACGATTGGCACCGAATGAGCATTCAGGAATGCGCCCTTTGACTGTTGGCTCTAATTTGCCATGATTGGTCGCATTCGTAAACACCAAACGAGTTGCACTCGTGCAACCAGTTTCTATCTAAGGTGTTCGTAAAGGAAACTGAGTGCAGTTTAAAAACTAGAGCGTTCGTATACAAAATTGAGTGCTATTAGTTTCAAACGAAGTAAACCGAGAACGAATTAGGTTCGTTGAGTTTTAGTTTCTGCGCGTTGTTTTTGTTTAGGAATGGCGTCCGTTGTTATGAAATAGTAATGTTATGAAAAGTATTTTACGTTTGCTGAAGCTGCAAATATTAGTTTTTCGAGGAGGAAATTGAGGCATACGTTAGAAACTGCTACGAAGGTACATACTTTTTCAAAGGTAATCATTTTCTTGTATTTTTCATTTTAGTAAATTCAAAAATGCATGTTTTAGTGTCGAGATTGAAGTTGATTTAAACCGTTATTTGCGAAATTTGAATTTCTCTTGCTAAATACTTTTGAAAGAATGAAGTTTAAGTTGAAATTTCTAAATTTTGATCTGTGCACTTCAATTATGGCCACTCTTTCTTTTAAAAATCCTGTTGATTTTATATTGAGTATGTGCTAAAAACACTCCTCAGCAAAGATAACGCATTCGCGAATTGTAAACAAACACGTCTCCTAGGCGACGAAACTAAATAAACTGAAGTTGTTCGTAAAGGCAAAAGAAACTGATAACCACTGACAGCACTAAACACACGCATTCCAGTTTTCTTACGAAAACTCGTGCAACGAGTTTGTCGTTTACGAATGCAGCCTTTGTTTAACCGAGAGTTCGGACTTGTGACATCATATTGACATCATCCGTACCCTACCAAAAAAAATCTGTAATCTTAAAGGAACGGATGAGATACTAAACTGTAGCAACTTCATTTGGAATGAACTGCAGGTGAGTTTCGGATGACGTCACAAATCCGCATGTTCGTTTATAAGAACAAAGCAGATTAGAGACCTCTCAATCTTCTTCAGTAACCGAAAGTGAATGAAAGAAATTCGGTTTCATCGTATCGCTCAGCCAGTCACATGTTCACCGGGCATCTATTTAAGGCAGTACCAGTCACGAACTAAGCCTCCCTTTAATAAGTCCGTAAAGTTTAACTGCTGCTCGTTCGGCAAGTTCGTCGACTAAAGCAAAACCAAGATGGCTACAGCGGAAGGTTTTCCTCAGGGAACGCCTACAGTGGAAGGCTTTCCTCCGGGCACGAAGCTCATCACCCCAAAGGACGTGCTGTGGCTCAACACCTTCTACATCACCCTGCCCACCGAACAATATCCTGTCCCTGAAACGCGGCGAGGTGCTTGCCTCTGACATCGTCTCCTTCCGAAACGTCCACGACATCTTCATGTTCGAGATAGTCATGTGCTCGAACTACCAGCTGGCCACTTACATCGTCAGGTAAGAATAATGAGAACTTCGTATAGTAACACACGTAAATTGTGCATTTGTCAACAAAATGATCATCGCAGCTGGCACAAATAGTCCAACTCTCCGCTGTTCAAGCGTCTGAAAGAGCTGGCCAAAAGCCTGTTCTCTTAGATCAGGGATGGGCAAACTACGGCCCGCGGGCCAAATCCGGCCCGCTGGAAGGTTTTATCCGGCTTGCGGATGGAATTTTAATTTGCCGGTCCGACACAAATTGAAATAATATGTATATTTATATATTATAAATCGATATTAAGAATTATGAAGATGGCTTGAAAAAAGTGCACTTTGAGTTCGAACGCAGATTTAAAGATTTCGGTGCCATTCAAACAGAATTGGATATTTTTACCATGCCTCTCAACTTAAATTGTAATGTAGTGAGGTCAGATTTGCAGCTTTAATTAATTGAATTGCAATCTAACAATCATCTCAAGCAGTTGCTTCTAAATATGCCTAAGTTAGTTTCACAAATCATTATCGAAAGTAAGTTTCCCAAATTTAATATCTCACGCCCAGAAAATCAGTGCTATGTTTGCTTCATCTTATATGTGTGAACAAGTGTTTTCAATTATGAACCTTAGAGAGAATTGTTTCAGAAGTAGACTGACAGATGAGCATTTAGCCTCGTTCCTTAGAATCGGTGCATCTCTCTTCGAAACTCAATATAAGGAACTTTTGAAAATGAAATCTCAATTTTATTCATCTTATTAGCATATTTAAATTGTATTACTTGGAAATTGTTTTTAAAATTTTAGAAAAATTTATCTTGGCCCGCCAAACTTTTTTTTTTCCCGATTTTTGGCCCGCAACCGAAAAAGTTTGCACATCCCTGTCTTAGATGTTACTCGTTTTGTTGATAACTACACTTTATATATCCTAGTATACGAAGTTTTCATTAACTAACACTTTACAAGATTCAAAAGCGTTTATAACTGTTAACTTGTTTTTATGCTATCTTTCTTCAGCGCTCAAACTGCCATAAATATGCAATTATGGATATATACGAGAACACCCAAAAGAGTTTCAGTATATTAATCTATGGGCAGTCACTTTAAAGTTTGTTTAGTCTGCTTTTTCGAGCAAAATGAAACTTGTGTCATTAAGGACTACAAAATAAAGCTCTCATTCGAAAATGATGCCTGTATCACTTATGGTTTTTCTACAACAGCATTCTAATAGATTCAAATGCATTACGGTCTACAACAATTGAGGCATTAAGGGGTCAGTTTACTGAATTTTGATTAGAAAATGACTTTTTGTGTTTAATCCTAAATTAATAGTTTATATCATTGTGGACAATTTGATACCTAACTTTCAATCCTGTCATTTATTTCATGAGACATAGCAAAAACATTCCATGAGATATAGAGGGAACAAATTCCACATTTGATCTCGAAATGCTTATACCTCAAAATAACGAATTTTGACATTCCGAGCAACATATTTTTAGAACGTTTCAACATACCTTGAAATTCTCATAACCGAAAAATGAATTTCGTTTTTCCAAATTAAATATTGTTACATTAATGATTGTAGTTAAAACTATTAGTACAAGTATTTTATTTAAGGTGAATATTGGGGGGGGAAATATTGAAAATTTTAGCTATTCTGCGCGCAGTGGATATAGAAATTTTTGAAGACTTAAAATTTTGTTTATAACTCTGTTTATTAAGCAGTAAATTAACTGCATTTTTTTTTTTATAATCAAAAAAAAAAAAAGTTTATTCTCAAAGATTTCTGATGGAGCACATTTTATGCCTTGAATGAAATCTCCGCTTAATCAATCTCAAGCTCGGTTTAATAAGCATATAAACGCTTATACATGCTTAATATTCGTTAAAGATTGTAAATAACTTTTAACTTTGACAGAGTCCTTATTTTATTGATATACAGCTTGCTTAAGGTTACCCCCCCCCAAAAAAAAAAGCCGTCAATCTTGACGAAGACCCATCCCTAAGTTTTGACGTAAAGCACTTGTGTTGGAAAATGGTTTTAAAAATCTATGTTTATCTTTAAGGGGATGGTGGACATTAGTTTTTTTTTATTTAATAAGATAGGATTATGAAATTTTGTATTTTAATATATTAAACTAAAAGCATTATAAACAACAAAAATTTTAAATTTTAAAAATATTAGTAATTAATTAAAAATTTTTTAGTTTCGAAAAAATGCTCCATGCGTTTAATTTCCACTTTTAGTAATTTTGTTTTATAATAGCATAAAAATATATTTAAGTCTATCGGTTTTTGATTTGACCGAGTAGTTAATTTTTTAGAAATATTTTCATGGATATATACCAAACTTTCCCGAAATTTTTCAGTTTTCGTAAATAAAAGTGAAATTTCATAATCGAAATTTTGACCTTATTTAAAAAAGATACACAGATTTATTGTAATATATGAGAAGAATGTTTGTAGACAATTTTGTACAATTCCGACCAAAATTAAGTGTCATGGAGCATTTTGAAGGCAAGAAAATCGCAAGAAACTTGACTTGGAGAAAATATAGTTTCAAGTGTAATTTTCTATTTACCTTTTAATACCGTCTCTTCTGAATAATTTTATGATTTTACCTTAACAAAACATATTTGTAAAATAATTTCATTCGAATATTAGCTTACTTTGTAAAACGTTCAATAAAAATTGTGACGTGTCTATTTACGCGTTTGTTTGCATTTTTGTGGACATTTAACTGTCCCTTTTTTAATTTTTACAAACCCTAATATCTTTTTTAAAAAATTGCCGTAGATATACGCGGTTTTTTCTCCATGGTTCAGATTTAACTGTAGAATATTAGTCTGTAAAAAAGAAAAAACACATTTTTGGGGGCCAATTTTGATGATTTGGGTGTCCACCATCCTCTTAACTTCCTATTCTATCGCCACTTTTTTTGCAATTCTTATTCTGTTGCATTGTCAGGTTCCGGCTGGTGGGGCAGGGAGAGCCAGAGCGGATCGACACGGGCTACTTCCTAATGTGCAACTTCTCCGTGGTCGGGTTCACGGACCAGCCTCCGCAGAGCTTGGCCCTGATGGCGGACCAGGACTGCGCCGTCGCCTTCTTCAGCATGGTGTCGGCCCTGCGCAGGTTCAAGGAGCTGCAAACGGTGAGCTACGTGTTCGAGGTGAAGATCGTGATCAAGATGGTGGAAGTCGAGGACCTGCCGGGGGCGGCTCGCGACGAGCAGGAGGGCGCACTGAAGGAGCTTAGGGATTCTCTCAGCGAGGAGGTGGTGCAGGAATTGGCGGCTCTCCTCGACCGTCGTGGGCTTGTCAATGTCTTCACAGGTGAGGATTCTGTTGTTGTATCTGATTTTGATGTTTCCGACTCCTGTCATCGAATTAACCCTTTAACGCGCAGTGATCCCGCTCTGGGAACACCCAACTCTGACGGTCACGAATAATGGATTGGATTTCTATAAAATTAGTTGCGGGTGACATAGCTCCCACGAGCATCCTTTACTTTTGAGCACGTCGTTTCCCGTAAAAAGGTCACGATTATTTTTAAAAGCACTGACATCTGCCGAAAAATGGAAGAATGCGAGAACAGCGGGATCGATTGCCCAATGCTGAAAAAAGGGCAGCCGTTGCCATCGCTCGACTTAACTACCAGCAAGATGGCGGACGATCGAAACGTTCATCGCGTGCCACAGATCTAGACCTTTTTTGACGCAGCTGGCTGAGCGCGGGCACAGCCAGCTGTCGTCAAAAAAGGGTCTCTAGATCTGTGGCACGCGATGAACGTTTCGATCGTCCGCTATCTTGCTGGTAGAGTCGAGCGATGGCAACGGCTGCCCTTTTTTCAGCATTGGGAAAGTGTTGCGCCTCAAAGGGTTAATCGGAGGCTATTGAACGATCGTCATTATGTATTCACTAGCTCAATGTTATCTACGGAGAATTTTCTCACTGTGCAATAGTAATCATTATGTAACCTCAATATCTCCTAACATTTATATCCAAATCTTTGATACAATGTTTTCCCTTAGAAACTACCCTTTACATTCTGCCTCGTAATCTGAGACTGGATATCTCGAGGTTTTGTGTCCCCTAAACTTTGAGGTACCTACGTTAAACTGGGTATTTAGTTTTTAAAAAATTGCTGTAGGCTGTGTAGGATATTGTTCTCCTCGTTCATCCCGGGCTGGTTTTCTGATGAGTATTCTGATCAATCTTTTCTTGCAAGCAAGCTATTCAGTCTTTACAGATGGCAGGTCCTAAGCCCTTTAACTGACTGGTTGCGCCACCTCAATCATTTAATTCCAGCGCTTTCACAGGTAGCTGCAAAAAATTGTAATGATCCCCCAGCCGTGTGAAAAGTAGAACCGTTCCCATTATCTCATTCGGTTCAATTACCACCAAAATGGTGGTCTATCGAATCTCCATTATCGTGTGCCAGGGAACTCTTTATACACTGTCGGCTTTAAGTGCACAAACAGGATTTAACTGCCAGCAGTGTTGCAAGTAGTTAAATCCTGACGCACGCTACTGGCGATTCGATCTACCGCCATGTTGCTGGTTGTTAAGTCAGGCGATCAAGGCTGCACTTTTTCAGAGTTGGACAACAGCTCTTTAAAACGAAACCACCTCCACAATGTAGTCTATATTTAGTATTGTAACCAAAGTCAAGTTTTTTACAAGTGTAACCCTACAGTGCATACTGTAGCCGATTGGCTACTCTCATTTTTTTGTAATAAAAAGAAAATGTTGTAGTTTTTAAAATATGCATTTAAAATAAATGAAAGATCTTATGGAAATAAATTTTAGTTTTTAAAATGTATGCCAGCATTATTTTTTGAGAAAACAAGCATGGATTTATAACAAGTGCATCCAGTTCACTGAACAAATTTTAGCCGAATTTTTAATTGCTTCTAATTTTTATTGCTAAATGAAAATAAACGCAAAACTATTAAAGCATGGTAATATTGGACTAAAGTAAAATTGGGCTATATTACTTTCTTCGATTTTACGAGAACTATAGGGTGGAGCTTCGTATCTGAATATTTATTTTTCTGGGAAATTACATGCTGAATTTTTTAACAAATGTTTTTCCTACCATAAGTAAATCTAAATGAAGCTGCGTTTTTATTTTCAGCCCATTTTAAAAAATCAAGCCTTGTAGGGTTAATCATAATTTTTGCCAACTAGGTTCAATATTTCAGTGCTTCCCAGAAATAAACTGGATCATGATCCTAAATTTTACTAAGCTTGCAGTTTAGCGAAATCTACTAGTTTACCAAAGGATAAGATTTAAGTTTTCAAAATACTAGTCTTATGTCTTTCTAGTGTGCACAACTAGAAAATCTATTTTGCTGAAAATAAAATCGTCATGATATTCCCTATTAACCTAGGATTTTACGAAGTCTATCGAAAACAAGAGAATTGGTTTCTTAATCTACGAACATGGATCCCAATTTTCGCCAAGTGTAACAATGTGTTGGGGTTGACTCCCTTACCACCCTCCATGTCATGGGCCCTTCCTTACACGCGGATGTTTCAGACTTGGATAATAGATTTTTAATTTCATTAATGGCTGCTAAATGGCCACAACCTTGGATTTTAGTACCTTCATAATTTAGCTTACACGAAATTCTAATCTTCCGCAATAGTACTTATATGTATTTTAATAAAATTGTGGCGTCTGACCTTCATTCGCCACCAGTGTTTGTGCACCAACTGAACTGTTCCGAGAATTAACGTCGGAATCAACTCCAGCGATGCTCCAGATGCGTTTCAGTGTCTATGGTTCACGAGACTGGAGTAGAGCGCCACCTCACTTGTACTGCTGTGCAGCCAGTATGCAAAATACTGTGCAGAGTATAAGAAGCTTGCACGTGCAGTACTCGCAGCAGCATAATTTTGTCAGTTCCCTAGTTTAGCGCTAGCGTATAGCTGAGTGCATAATGCCCGACCGTACTATGGCGGCTCTTGCACCTGGAACTTTATAATTTATATTCCGATAATCTTTGTTCTGTTATTTTGTTTGTTGAGTTTTAATAAAAGTTGTTAGTTACTGTTCACTTCGTCTTTTAATGAAATTTAATGATGTTTAAGTAAAAAAGTAAAACCTTCTGATATAAGTCAAGTGTGGCTTCCGTAAACTAAAAGTTGGAAGACCCACAAAATCATTGCTGAATGACACGTTATTCATCGGACCATTGTTCAAGTAGTTCTAATTTCGTGCACAGTCTTTCAATGATTGTTAAATTTCGGCAATTTTGAAAATTCAGCTAATGATAGATATCGGAGGAAAGTAATTTTGAAGTAACATAATTGAGATTACTATTGTGAAGGTCCAAAAATTTCACCGTAGCTTAACATGAAGTTAGTGAAGTAAAGACGGCGGCCATCGGTCTTGATCCCTACAGGAGTTCATAGGTATTAAAATGCCGGAGGCCTCTTCTGTGAAAAAGTGACGTAACTTCAGGGCCTATATGAATTCTGTGTTAAAAATGGGCCTCTAGGTCAACGTAAACGACAGACGTAAGCCCGAATCTTATGTTACGAAATAGAAATCTTGATAAAATGAATTTTAATGAACCATAAAATTATAGATAAGCATAATAGCTCATGTATAATTTTAAACTTTCTGCGCTTTCATGCGACTGCATTTAAAATTCCCAATGCTACGTTTTAAACCTAAAGTAATTTATGTTTAAAGATTGACCTACAGTATTTTTACTTCTGACACGTCTCCTTTGTGGCTTATAAAAATAGTAGCGAGTCCATTGGCTTAAGCCTAATCGATAAATAAGCCGTTATTTAAAGTTCAGAACATTGAATGTAATTATATTAATGACTGTTGGTGAAATGTGCCAGTGTAGTATAAATATCAGTCTTCAGTTTAGAATCTCTGAAAGACGGGAGACTCTTGAGAAAAACAGGAGACTCTCGATCAGATCTCCAGAAATTACATTCTCTAATGAAAATTGTTCATTCTTGCTGCTTTCGTAACTCGGCCAGTTTTGCTTTTTCAGACACCGTGAAGTCTTAAAAAGACCAGTAGTCTTAATATAAAGACGAGAATTACAACCCAAAAACTTGCTTTTTACTGTGAAAGCACAAATATACCTCGTTAAGGAAGTATGTCATATTATAGATATAATTAAAAATATACCTAGATTTTTAATTATGTAAAAATGTTGAGGGAGTGTATTCCTTAATCTTTTAGTACTTGAAAATTTTAAATATTGCTGGTAGTGAGAATTTTCTTTCCTGAGAAGTTCAGCACATATTTCTAGATTTTATTTAATAAGTTGGCTCCCAATTACGATGATCAAAACTTAAAGGGGTATTTTTTTACTTTAGTGACGGCGACCTTGCTTAAAATTTTAAGGGTAGACCTTATAGAAAAATATTGTATACTAGGGTTAATCTTTCAAACTTTATTATACTTTCCTATGCGGAGTGTTCTGAATTTTTGTTAAAGGGATTTATTGAATTGTACCGAGAGAACCTTTAACATGTTAATTCCTAAATTCAGATATGTGGTCATGGATGCCTATCCGTGCCTCGGTTGCTTTCTTGTATTGGATTTGCAGATTCAAAGCATTAAATGCTTAATACCCCCACCCCCTCCCTCTTTCCATTAATACTTCTAAAATAAAATCCACTTGATATTCCTCTTTATTTTAATAGTGTTGAAGAGCTCCAAAAACTTCACATTAAAGCATGACATTCAATGAACTGTATTTGAAGAGATTTTAATGATCAGTTTAACACTATTTCAAAAAATAAAACTATGAAGTTGTCGTATTTATAGTGGACATCGTTTACCTTTCACGTTTTCAAATGTTTCCGATCTCTTAAGGTTTGTGAAACTAAACATTATATCGTCAAACATATCTAGTCAAATCTTATTTTGACTGTTTGAAGTTATGAACTAGCGATCCGTATTAATTTTAAGATTACGTCACGTGTTTGAGGGGAAGAATTTATTTTTGAAATTTTTCATTTTACTTATTTATCCGTAATAGTAGCGAACTTTTAGATTTAGAGAAAGTGTTGCAGTATAGATAAAAATTAGGCTGTTTGATTAATAGCCAATGGCGAGTAACGTCAATTTTTTTAATGGCCACTTTTTTGAGTTAATCGCCACACACCAGGCGAATTTTTTTTGTTTAAAATTTAAATCATTTTATTATCATTAAAATAAATTTATCGTATTACATTTATTATAAATAAAAATTAAATTGTATTAAAAGGTATTAATTTATAAAAACAACTTTTTATTATGAATTTGAGTCTTCAGTCTGAAAGAATCATTAAAAGAAATTAATGTCTCTTTGAAATTGTGCAGAATAATACATATCTAAATTAACTTTATGTTTAATAAAATGCTATGAATAGATTTAGATTACATTTTTACTTTATTTTATATTGCTGAAAACGATATGGCAGTGGGAGAATGGCGACTGAAGTGGCGATGTTCAACTGGAATTGCATAATGTTTAATACGTTAATTACCGGCCCAAAGAGTACTAGGAGCCAAATTTCTTGTGTAAATTTTACATTTAAAACGTAGTTTTAATGATGAAAGATTAACGCCGTGAATGTTTTCATACTTCTAGCGACTTGTTTTCCGAAAAAATTGACTATTCGGGAAGCTGAAATGGCGAAATCTCTCTTGCACACGCGACTCGCGTGATCGGTAGCGCACGTGTTAAGACTTAATTATTTCTAAATACGTATGTAAGATTTTCAAAGTTTCGGATTAAGATGATTTTCCAGAGCTTTCTGAAATAAGGTTCTTAAATTTAGTCAATCTACACTTTAGACTAAGTTTTACTAAAGTTGCTTTGTGTTACTCCATAATCCTTTCTTTTATGCAAATTGAATTTTAAACTCTCTGTGAAATAAGTTAAAATACTTCAATAACCTTTTAAATTTAACTAAACACTTTAGCCGAAAAGTTGCTTTATTTCTAACAAAGCGGGAAGAGGGTGAACTCTTACCATGACAAATGGATGTCATAACATTAATATTTTGACGGAAATAAAAGTGACATTTCTAATTTCTGATAAACCTTGTCCATTTTGCCTGGATATTTGAGACTTCCTTAGATTTTTGTTAATACCAGCAATAATGGATAAATCTCTGATGTCAACTTCTTAAACAGGGGCAATTTTTTTAAATTGTGTATAAAAATTGAATTGTCAACGTCCTACTTGGTCATGTTAAAATATTTTGGTGTTGAGGTTCAATGCTAGTGAATAAAGGGTAGGAAAAATAGTTTTAGATTGATAGCGAAAAGGTCGTCCCAAAAAAGGAACACTAGGCATAAATGGGTTAAACTATATAAACCTTGAAACTAGTACCTTGACAATCGTATAGTCCAGGGGTTCCCAAACTTTCCCCCGTGGCACCCTTGTTTGGCTAAAAATCATTTCGGGGCACCCTTCTCAGGCTGAAAACGTTTCGAAGCAGGTTACCTTTAAAGCAATATGAATATGAAGGTTAGAATGAAACAGTTCGGATACATTTTTCATTGTTTTTTATGTTTATTGGGCTTACTATTACACTATCTTGGAAAAGGGATATATAATTTTGCCCCCCCCTCCCTATATTTCAAGGAGTTCATGTAAAATAGAGTTCGACTGGACACCGAACTCTCTAGAACTTTACTAAAATATCTTTGTTTAGCCTTTTTGGCATATTTTTTTTTGTTAAATATCGGTTCAGAGGAATTTTTTTTGATTATTCTCTCCCAAAACTTAGATTTTTCTTGATTATCTTCACGGCACCCCTGGTAAACGCTTGCGGCACCCAAGGGTGCCGCGGCACCCAGTTTGGGAACCTCTGGTATAGTCAGTTTTAACTCTTCATGGTTCTGTCGGCCAGTGTCTTGTGATCAGTTTTTACCCCCTTACAATCTACAGCTTTGAAACTGCACCTCAATTCAATGAGCTTGGTTTCATCCCTATATAATGCATAACCATCGACAAGCTAAGTTCTTAGTCTTGCACATGGTCAGAATTTTCGATCAACTTACGGTGAGCCCTGTTCTTGGTGTGTTGCGGATTTTGCCCCGACAAATGCTCTTGTAACCGTATCCTAAAGCTAGTTGTAGTGCACGAGGATCCTTGCTCATTACAACTAGCGTCAGGTTACTCTACCAAGAATGTGATAAATTCTGACTTGTTCACTGAAAACTCGACGCTTTTTCAAACCACCCCTCGGTGCACTGTCAATTTTTTAAATGCACTTTCAACTGTTTAAAGCTAGTCTTCCTCTCTCATTAAAATTAGTTATGTAACAACTTCATTAGATTAGTAAAACAGGTCCACGGGCCCCACAGAAAGACTTAAGTAAATTTCTTGTGAACCTCCGAAAATCTTTTATCACAAGGATCTTTTCATGGGACATAATCTATTCAAAAATAGGCTAAGTGTCTACTCTATACTTCGTGTGTAATACATTAGCACACCCCCCATTCATCGCGCAAAAAATAGCCCTCAACTACAAAATACCGCATAAAGAGATCTTAGCACAGTCCACTATCTGACCTATTATGGCAAAGAAAGGCCTTCAAGGGGAAAAATAACCGTCTAGGCCAGGGCTTTCCAACGTATGGTCCGTCGGGTCTTTCTAGGGGGCCGTGGCCACCTTTGAACAGCGGCTGAGGTTCCCAAGTTTTGAGCCGCAGGTAGTTTAGTGTCGGTGCTCGACTTTCTGATAACTCCGCGGGGGGGGGGTCGCATGCGCGCCGACTGACAGGGGTCCGCCGTGGATTTTTGCCTGAAAAAGGGGTCCGCCAGCTAAAAAGGTTAGGAAACCCTGGTCTAGGCCATCTGAAAAATAAATTCAAATTTGCAAGCCCCCTCCCACGAGAGCTTTCGCGGATTCGGACTTGGATTGGCAATGGGGATGTGCCCTAGATGCTTAACCAAATTGCTTTTGATTTGTCTTTGAACAGTTTATAAAAATTACGTAGTTCCAAATAAGTTTTTTCCCCAAATTTAAAAATCGGATACCTCTATCTTTACATTGCTAACCACTATAAAAAAACCTTTTGACAGGTCGATCCAACAGTAGCTGCGCAGAGACCAAGCTCAACATTATCAAGAGGTCGGCGACTTACTCCAAGAAGCTACTGGACTACATAGAGGCTAGGAAGCAAGGAAGAGCCCCATACCCAGAGGACTTCCCTAACGTGATCAACTACTTGGTGACCGGCGAGGAGGGTCCCCTCTCGGAAGTGGACACCCTGCTCGCGTATCTGCTAGGGAACACGTTGTGGATACCGTACCTCGTGACCATAACCAGGGACCACATCTTGGCCAGACTCGACGGCGAAGTGAGCTTGCTGGCGGAAGCTCTCCAGCTGTCGAGCCACGTCGAGGATAAGGAGCTGTTCGAGCCGACTGCTGTGAAGTTCCTTACCAGAATGCAGGAAGTCGAGGAGTGCGACACGTTCAAGGCCATAAAGGAGCAAACACCACACGTGGCGAGAGCGATCATCCATGCTGTTACTGTCTTTGTGAAGACCAGAGGTGAGTTTTTTCCGTGCAGGCTTCTTGTTTTTGTTTCTTGGCGTTTTGCTCGTTTGGGCTCGAACCAAAAGAATGGCATTTAAAATTTTTGTAATGCCTGCTGCAATGAATTTGGACATTGAACGTAAAATTGTTCTTACAACTGAAGTTAAATTCAGTATGTGCCATTTTAACCCTTTGAGGCGCAACCCTTCCCCAATGCCGGAAAAAGGGCAGCCGTTGCCATCGCTCGATTTAACTACCAACAAGATGGCGGACGATCGAAACGTTCATCGCGTGCCACAGATCTAGAGACCCTTTTTTGGCGCAGCTGGCTGTGCCGACACAGCCAGCTTCACTGGTTAAACGGTTTTTCACAGTTTAACCACTGAAATAAATTGGTTACAGTTTTAGATATTTAATTTAGGTTTTGATCAACACATTTGTTAGTCCACTAAATTGAGGAATTTCAAGGCAATACTCGGTATGTAATGCTCTAACTTCACTCGTTTGCCGCCTTGTATAATCAGAAATGGCTGGTAGAAATCGTTCAGCAATTGGCAGAGTGCATATTACGGATGATTTACGATATTCTGAAAGATTTTAGTTGTGATAGTGATTTAGATTTTTTGGACTGCTCCTCAGAAGGCGATGAATCTGATCATGATTCAATAAACCTGCAAAGCGTTAGGTGGTGGTGCATTTTCTTATATTATGTAATAAACGGAAATTAACTAATTCGATTGAATTTTTAATTTTTATGCAATAACATCTGAAATTAGTTTTTCTCAAGCTTAGTTTCTCATAAAAATCTATATTAAAAATCTTTTCTAGAAAGAAAAAATGCACATTTAAATTCTCCATTGTATATAGATTTGAAATATGAAAAACACAATTTTTGAAGCGATTTTGGTCCAAAAATTGAGCAGTCAGAGGGTTAATGGAATTGTCCTACATACAATGTGCGAGTCACTTTTTAAATGGAAACACGTTTAATGTAGTTTAGTGAACTGGATTTTACTGCATTTCTTGTTTACATATTTCTTTAGCCAATACTTCTATTTTACAATTTTAAAGAAAGTATTGCATTTAATGACTTTAGTGGTTGCTTTTATGCAAATTGGGATATAACTCGGCAATAATAAAAGCGCAATAGCTTTTAAGCTTTGGATTGCTGTGGGTGGAACTGTAATTTCTGTGCGGTTAGGTTTTAAAATGCTATATTTAAATCATTTTTACTTCCTTGTTCGGAGTATAAAGAATTAATGTGATCCCGAAAAATTTCGGGGACCATATTTCGACGAAAGATTTGACTACCTCTACATTTACTTTTAAACAATTTTAATTCATTTCATCGTACGCTAGCATGGACGTTCATATAAATTAATGTACAACTCATTTTGACTTGGGATGGACGCGAGACGAAAATTAAGCGTCTCGCAAAATAGCACAAAAGCTTGTCTCGTCTCGCAAATTTCCCTATATCGTAATGTTAAACATGTGTCTCGTCTCGCAAAAAAGCTGTAAATCTGTCTCGTCTCGCAAAAAAGTAGTCTCGCGTCCATCCCTAATTTTGAGACCGCGAGTCCATTTTGACCAGTTTTCCCATGCCGTCTGTACCTACGTATGCAACTCGCATATCTAACTATTGGTTGTAGAATGTTGGAACTTTATACATAGGACTGTTATATGTAGTTCTACACCTCTCCTTTCGGTCCCATTCGACTAGATATTTTATCTACAGGACCGTCCAAAATATTCGAAATGTATTACGCTCTGTGGGCAGAAATTTATTGAAGTGTATTTTAGAGGTGCGAGTCTATTTCAAACGACTGATAAGCGATATATGCTGTTAAGGGTTGCAAAATGAATTTCTCCATCGAAAAAACTATCATTTCTAGTTCTGCTACAGGAACACTCATTTCCAATACATGACGGTCAATGACAATTTTAGGGACATTCATCCATTTCAAGCAGTCTTATCTCATAGTTAGGTAATGATCCGACCACGGTCACTTGCCTCCCTCAAGAATTATGTCAAAAGTCGGTGTATGTATTTAACTCAAACTATTACGTTGAAATTTCATAAGATTGATGCAACACAGTTGTGCAACTCAATTTTCGGTTCTAGTCTACTGTAGTTTATTTGCAAACCACCCTAAAGAATTTCAATACATTGTCTACAGAAATCTTCAATATATTACATCTGTAGTCTGTCATTGTTTGGTCCATGCCCCAAACCTCGCCATTTGTCTTTGACCTTTGCGAATTTTGCCGAAATATCTCCAAATTTTGTGCCAAAAAATGATTTTGCATTTCACATAATTCAAACTTTTAACAGCAGAAAGTTGAAATTTTGTATTTAGAACTATTGTAACATCTGTGCGTCTCTTTTGATTGAAATAAACTGGGTAATTTACAGTATCGCCCAAATGACTTCAAATACATTAAAGTTCATGGATACATTAAATTCACTGAAAGTCTGGTCAATGACTGCTTTAGCTATCCCGAAAATCTCTCGATGTATCTAAAGCTTGTCGGTTTTGGTGAAATATCGCCAAATTGTCAGAAGCAAATCTTTCTTCTGAGAATTGAAGATTCCGATTCTTGACACTTGTTCTCCAAATTGAACTCAGCCTGGCGATATCTAAATATTTGGCTAGAAATCGCTAAACCTTATTATTACTGCAGTATTTCTCTTTCAAATAAAAGTTTAAATGAAGTGCGCCGAAAATATTTGATTTAACAGACGTGCAAGGAAGTAGTGTGTTGTCCACATCGGATTTTTTAAGGTTTTGAAACGGTACTTTTTGGGCGTTCAAAAATTACTTTCAGGATATAGTATTTTTTATTCTTAATTGGTACAAAATTCTTTTTTTTCAGGAGGCTGGATCCCTGGCTGGAAACAGAGGCCAAAGCCGCGCACTTTCAGCGACCTTTGAAGGCGTTCTTGTTTTATGAGTTGTAATTTTAAAAACTTGTTTTTAATTTTTTAATAAATTGTTTGGTGTTAGCAATGGAGTTTTTTGTTCTTAGCCGACACTGAAATACTTTTCATACAGTGTTGTACTTATATTGTAAATACTAGTCTCATTTAAATAGATCTCGTTCAAAGTTATGATTATAGAAAAAAAACGGGTTGAACAGTTATTTATAACGGATATATACGAGTTGGTTTATGTTGCCAACTCATTTACTTGGCAATCTCATCTATAATAATAAAAATGAATGTTTGTAAATCTGTGTCTGTATGTGTGCGGTCTCCAAACCTACTGCACGCAGAACTCTGAAAATTTGAATATATAAGCCCATGAGTCCGATAATGTGCACCTGAGAATCGGAATTTTAAAATTTTAATTACTTTCTTAATTATTAATTAAAAACCGCTTTCAGGATTCCATGCTCGGCGAGTTTCGTCAGCATGATACTGTGAAACAAAATCGCATGCATTGGAAAACATGAAATGGCACGGATATTTAGTCAGTTTTGCGCCAATCTATATCAATAAAAATGAATGTCTGAAAATCTGCATGCGTGCGATGTCCAGAAAAACTACTGGACGCAGAACTCTTAAAATTCGAACATATGAGCCCATTCCTTCGGTAATGTACACCTGAGGCTCAGAATTTTGAAATTTTAATTACTTTTTAAATTATTAATTATAAACCGATTTTAGATCGTCATGTTTGGCGAACTTTGGCCTCATGAAAAGATTTATGCTTGAAGTGAGTGGTAACCGCAAAAGTAAAAAACCGTTTTTACGTTGCCATGCTTGGCGAGTTTCGCCCGAATGCTACTATAAAACAAATCGTTTGCATTTGAGAAGCATGAAATAGCACGAAACTTTCATCGGGTTTGCGCCAAATCTATCTATAATAATAAAAATGAATGTTTGTAAATCTGTCTGTGTGCGGTCTCCAGACAAATCTGCTGCACACAGAACTCTGAAAATTTGAATATATAAGCCCATGAATGCCGATAATGTGCAACTGAGAATCGGAATTTTAAAATTTTAATTACTTTTTTAATTTAATTAAAAACCGTTCTAAAACGGAAATTTTCTTACCCTGTGTTACGAATTTTGGGAGCATGTTCTGGGGTTTAAAATAGTTTAAAATTCGTATTCTATGCGTTAAATAGTTAAATTTTGCATTCTGTTGCATTGATATGTAATGTTCTGGAAATCTGGGGTTCTATGGGTCGTAGGTCTTCGAAAGCCTAATTTTTGGGGACTCGTTTTTGGCGCCAATTTTGGCGATTTCACAAAAAGTCGCCAAGTTTGACCGATTTTTCTGTCATTTGGCGCGTTTTTCCTAATGGGACCTTTTCGTGAAATTTTTTATGGTATTTAATACGTTTAATGACCTAACATTTCCTAATTTTAAGAAATTTAAATCGAAAATTGTGGATTTTACAAGATAATTTGCTTAATTGGATGAAATATTTAATAACTCCAGCAATTTTAATGCAAATTACACGATATTTCTGGGGGAAATATGTGATGGCCACGGCAGTGAGTTGTCTGTAGTGGTGCGTTTGTAAGTGCGCACCTGAAACTCTGGAACCATTATCTGCACATTCTGTTATACAATTGCGGTCTAGAGTACTAATCTGGAGTTGCAGTTTACATGTCAGATTTTGTAAATCGCATAATTTAAGGGGTTCACGGGCAACGCCGTGCGGGACTGCTAGTATTTAATAAATCCTGGTTAAAACTCTAAAAATATAGTGTTTAAATTTTTAACTGTAAAAAGTACCTTATTTACAGCTGCTTGTAATGACCTCACCAGCTTAGTCTCTTCAAATTTCCATCTATTTATCTTCGATTTAAATAAGACATCAATCATCTGGTAGTTTAGACATCGTAAAGTATAACTTGCATTTGAGTGCCCTCGCACTCTCAGAAATGCAGTGACTAGTAACTTGTAGCACAATTTACATGGTTTATCTCGGATCAAATTGTCGTAATCTAATCCTCCGTTAGGCGCGTAGACTACGATCGTAGAATAGGTACTCTTGCGAGGTTTAGGGCAATTGCCGAATTTCGTATTTAGTTTGTCAATTAGTTTTTGGAAACAAAATTGGAAAAGGGAGCCGGCTATTGCATTTACTTCTACGGAGAACACTATAAATGAAATTTACGTGAGAAATTGTCCTACGATCAGTTATTGACATAGGAAAATTGCCTTATGCTACGATCGTAGTCCACGCGCCGAACAGAGGGTTAATTATCTCCCTCTGCTCGTTAGGCAGTATTTTAGACTTCAGTCTGGCGGCTTTGTTTCCAATCACTTCACCCTCTAAATCCAAACACTTATTGAATTCACAGGTTAGATGAAAATCGTAATCTTGCATATGAATGTAGCACGCAGGTTCGGATTTATACGCGTTTGAAGTTGTTGACATGGCGCTTAGACTTGTATACATTTAAACTGCATGAACAACTTCACAAGAACAGCCACAAAATAGAACACTTCTGCGTAAATTGCTCTTTCTTTTCCTTAACGTTTTCCTTCATTGATATTCCTGGAATCACTTAAATTATACCGTTTATGAAAGATCTTTTCAAATCGAAACCAAATAATTTTCTCTGACTTCCCAGAAAAGAATTTCACAGGTTTCCAAAGGTCTTTAGGTCAGGACTAAAGTTAAACCATCGTAACAATCTGGACTCTTTGAAAAGGACTTATGCTAGATTTTTCATATAAAACTTAGCTTAACGTTTATCGTTTGAACTAGCATTTTCACCTAGATATAAAACAAGACTAGGCAATCGCTGAAACAAGTCATTGCAGTTGTTCATAACTACCAATGACAAGGGCGCCAGAATCTCAAATTCCTTCTCGCAAAGTAAACTGTCAAAAGTACTTCCAAAGGGCAAATTCTAGCATTTTGTCAGTCGCTAGAATTCGTGAATATTTAATTTTTCCTAGCCTTCGTACACGAATATTAAACCTCGATTATACAGAATACTCCAACATGACAAAGTGTAGAAGTTGGAAATTGTTTCATTAAAGTGCGAATGAAAAGTAAAGCAATTACTAGTTCATGAAGCTGTCGCGAATTATTTCTGGAATCGGCAAACATTGGAGAAAGTCATGCAAACAGTCTAGTCACAAATAAGTTAATTTTACATCGCATTTAAAGGAAATGGGCCTGGTTATGTATCCTCTACAATAAAGTTCTAAAAAAAAAAAAATGGCGATTAGAAGTGATCGACAATGAAATTACTTTGCGGGAATCGATGGTGGATTATGTACGAAAATAAATGGATAAAGTTAACTGTCCCTCTGTTTACAATAGTTATTTATCTACCTAGATTAAATGTAAGTGTTCAGAAGTCGGTGGACCCTATAACTCTTTACTGTTGTATTTGGAACATCTATTTTTGGACTTCGGTGTTTAAAGAACCGCTTCTAAATCCTCATCGAGTAAAATGGTCACGTAATCTTTACTGAAGCAAAGAAAGGGAATTTAAACAATTAGTGTAAGAGTGGGAATCTAACCCATAACCGTAGGCTTAAGAGATTAGAGGGTGAGGGCATGTCCCTCTCTACGATAAACCGCTAGCTTCCCGTAACCTTTTAGCTAAAGGAAGTATTATTCAGACACCTCAAAACTCTCAATTGAGTTTTGAGGTGACTAAGTTAAATTAAATGCTATAATTTAACCTTATACTGAACACGGAGTAATATTCTTTGCCTGTCCAATGTTAGGTTCTAGCGGATTATTTTGAATGACCCTCCTCAGCAGAAATATTGGGTGCATTCGTAAACGACAAACTAGTTGCAAGAGTTTTCATAGAACTAGAATGCGTTTGTTCAGTGTCGTCAGTTTCTTCTGCCTTTTCGAACAACTTCAGTTTCGTCGCCAAGGAGATGTGCGTGTTGACGATTTGCGTATGTTATTTTTCTCGAGGAGTTTTTAGTATATACTCAATATAAAATCAACAGGATTTAAAAAGAATGGCCATCATTGAAGTGCGCTGATCAAAATTTAGAAATTTCAACTTGCATTTTCTCAAAAGTATTTAGCAAGATAAGCTCAAATTTCTCTAACGGTTTAAATCGACTTCAACACTAAAGTATGAATTTGAGAATTTGCTCAAATGAAAGACAAGAAAATGATTACTTTTTCAAAAATTATGTACCTTCGTCGCAGTTTCTAACGTATCCATTAATTTACTGATCGAAATAATATTTGCAGCTTCAGCAAACGTAAAATACTTTTCATGGCTACATACTTTTCGATAACAACGGACGCCATTTGAAAACAACGTGCAGCAAGTGTATCTTCCCAACAACTGGATGAACCTACTCCGTGCTCAGTTTACTGAGTTTGCAGCTAACCGCTCTTAGTTTTGTGTACGAACGCTCCAGTTTATAAACGGAATGCACTGGGTTTCCTTTATGAACATTTTGGATGGAAACTAGTTTGGCGTTTACGAGTGCAGCCATTGGTGGTCGGGAAAAGAAAGTGGCCGCTATATTTTCAGGGATGAGCGAACAAGTAAAATATGGATTAAAGGGAGGGGGGGGATATTTATGTTGGAAAGTTCTGTGTATTCGAATAAACGGCGTATTATGCCTCTTCTTCAAAACTTCTTGCACCCTTCACCTGAACTTTTTTCTCCAGTCGATAGGACCGAAACAACTTTCTACGTAAATCTGATGTTTGAATAAATAGGACATGTGGAAATGATCTTCAAACTGTGCCAACTAAATAAGAGTCAACAAAGACAATTACACACATAACATTTGGTTGTCTTATTAAATAAATTTTTTGTCAGGCTGGGATGGTTATTCTCTAAAAAGCGTATAGTTCCAATTATAGGTTACTGTGGATTTCGAAGAAATGATTCAGTACACGATTTCTCAATCTGTACGGAGATTATGGGACACTAACCTGGTTGACTATAAAGATAGGCTGCCGCGCTGGCATTTTGGTCACACCCTTTTGCCAACTAAGTCATGTGACCTTGGCAGGGGGGGGGGGCATCTTCCTGTGTGTCTCGGATTAAGATAGCCACACCCCCTAGCTCTACTGACCCTTAGTTGGTAAAACTGTGTGACTGGAATGTCCGCACCGCAGCCTGTCTTTCTCGTCAGTCACGTTCGTTAAGGTGCGACATAGGGATAACGATGTATTTAAAAACAGCTTTTAATTTTGACGGGCAATTATAAATATACTTGCCAGTTACCATCTGTTATATATATATAATCACTAGTTTTCCGATTTTTGTTCTATAATAATGGATAAATATCAATCTACCACACTGTCGATCAAATACATTTAGTTAGAAACATTGTTCAGAAATTTATGAATATAATACTCATCTGTTTGATCTTTTCTTTTTGTGAACTTTAACCCTTTAACGGGCAGTGTTCCCGCTCTGGGAACACCAAACTCTGACGTTTTGACTGTAGCCAGTCACGAAGAATAGATTTGATTTCTATAAAGAGTTGCGTGTGACATAGCTCCACGAGAATCCTTTACTTTTTAGCACCTCATTTCCCGTAAAAAAATTGTCACGATTATTTTGAACAGCATTGACATCTGCTGAAAAATGGAAGAATGCGAGAACAGCTGGATAGATTACCCAATGCTGAAAAAAGGGCAGCCGTTGCCATCGCTTTACTTAACTACAAGCAAGATGGCGGACGATCGAAACGTTCATCGCGTGCCTCAGATCTAGAGACGCTTTTTTGACGATAGCTGGCTGTGCGGCACAGCCAGCAGATCTTCCAGTTGCTCGGTTCTCGTCCACTGCTTCCAAACTCGCATCACTGTGCTACTGTTAAGCTGCACACGAGCTTGCAGATTAACGTTTATCCCTCAAAATTCGCATTTTTACGTTTCGATCGTCCGCCATCTTGCTGGTAGTTAAGTCAAGCGATGGCAACGGCTGCCCTTTTTTCAGCATTGGGAAAGGGTTGCGCCTCAAAGGGTTAACGTTTTTCGTCATTATTATTCTCTAAATCTGTACTTTAATTATAAATTGTGATTAATTTAAGAGTACCCGATGGTTTTTCTTATTACTCCTAAATCTTATGGATGTGGCAACTATTTTAACCCTGAAATAAACTCCTGTTGGTAGAAAATGCAACACTATAAAAGAATCCCCAGAATCAAATGAAACTTTATTCACAAACGACTTGTATTATTAGTACAAATAAATTATTATATTTCCAAAGGAGAAAAAGACTATTACGGGTCCCAAATCAGTATTTGGTGTGACCACCATGCACTGCAATGAGTGCTGCTATACGACGTGGAAGAGAGTCAGATTTTGAATGTATGCTTGGGGAAGAGCATTCCATATGTTCTGTAGGCGTACCTAAAGTTCATCTGTTGAAGCTGTAGGACGAGGATCACGAGTCAACTGCTGAAGCTGTAGGACGAGGATCACGAGTCATCTGTTGGAGCTGTAGGACGAGGATCACGAGCGAGACGCCAACCATTGAAATGCCACACATGTTCAATATGTGACATATCCGGTGAACAAGCAGGCCAGAAAGAAGCTTGTTTGTTTGCCAGGAGAGGACAGCTCGCGTCACTGAATGTGTCTCTTAGAGCTACATATACGTCCTTCCCGGAATTTCCCACCACAATTTGGAACCTTATCAGATGGTGGGGGGCTTCTGTATATTGGCACACTACGGAAACTGCTAGCGACCGCCGAGAGGACCTTCGGAACCACAGATTTAACGTGCACGTACACCGCATGTACACGGTGGTCTTTAGTGGTACGCCGGCATCGAACCCGCAACCTTCCGGCTACGAGTCAAACGCCTTAACCACTGGGCTACCACGGCCCCATCAATAGAAAGAAGCCGTATGTTTTCTGTTGAAAAGAAATCTGGCACATTCCTTGCCAGATGTGGGCGGACACTATCCTTCTGAAAGATAGCTCCAGGACCGCCTTGAAGGAAAGGAACAGCTTCGGGCTCCAGAACTTCTCTGATGTACCAGTCGCTGTTCAGATTACCCACAATTCGTAGCAGCTGAAATCGTCCATGATACACAATCGCATCCCAGTCATAACTGGGAGTGTTCGCGCATTATGACGTTTGATAAAGCACTCCGGAGTTTACAAAGAGTATAGAGTATTTTCACGTGACGTCACTGAAATTTTCTTTTAGGTCATCTCGGATATTTAGGGATACAAAGCCACCTTTTTTGCCAATGACCATTCTCGAATGAATGTTTGACCAAAAAAAGTTGGTTGCTAAGGTGTGAAGTAGTGATAATGACGTAGGTGAAAGAGCTCTATATCGAGATGTACGGCTCTTTTTCAAAGCCTTTATCTCAGTTGTTTCACTCCGGACGGTAGCGTTCACAGCATAGCGTCTAACATGAATGCGGCCCTTATGGTGCCACAAATTAAAGCTGCATTCGTCAGATAACACCATTTGTTGCCAGTCTCTATTTTCATGAACCCATTGCAGCCTCAAGCCCCGATGGTTCTGCGTGGGGATCCTGTATAAATAAGTTCGTACACGCGGTCCACAGCGCAGCAGACATCGACGGATTGATGAAACAGACAGTGATACAGCTGTAGCAGTGGACCAATGTATTGCCAACTGTTTCGATTAAGCTGATCGCTCCATCAGCGCCATGCGCACTAAAGCCGGATTCATACTGGCCGTACCGCACCGCTAAGACGCCGCAATGACGTCACGTGGCAGAGCAACACGGCCCCCGCGCGGCAAGTGCCGAGGGTTTGCGCAATATCTGGCAAGAACAGATATCTCGCCGCGCGGACAGCCAACGGTCCAAAACGGCGAAACAGTACGGCATGGTTGCGGTGCGGCGCGGCAGGTATGAATCCACCTTTAGTGTATCATTGCTCATTGACGACATTTTTCTGTGTCCACTCCCAGATTTTCGAGATGTTCGGCTCTTGTCCGTCCACTGCTTCCGAATTCGCATCTCTGTACTGTCGTTACGCTGCACACGAGCTGTTATTGCGCGATAGGAAAATCCACCTTCATGATGGTCGACAATTCTTCCCCGTTCAAACTCCGTAAGTTGCTCAAATTTCACTCTCTGCCGTCGACGAGTCATAGTTACGTCTCAATTCACTTTTAATGAAAACAAATAAACAGAGTATTTTAAAGATGCCGCTACATCCTTTTATGTATACGGTTTCAGCAGCAGTACAGAGGACGCTGCTCAGCCCACGCATGCGTAGTGCCTTTCCAATTTTAATAATTTGCTTTGTAAAGTATATAATTTGCATTTCCTGAAAATTTCAGCTCAGTGTCGTCATTATTTCATGCTGTAGCACTTTTTACAATCAGGAGTATACAGGGTGAATTTAACATAATCTGCCAAACGACAATGGGTGAAAAAGCAACCCATGTGGAACATAAAACACCCTAGAAACCCTGTCCTATCTCTAACCGTTTCCGAGTTATGGTGAATAGAAGGAAACCGTCTGAAAAATATACACTTTGAAAAAATTCAAATTTGTGAGGTTTCTGAAAGACCTGCGTTCAAAATAAGCACATATTTAGAAAGAGCAGAAAAAATCCTATGAGGTAGCACCATTTTACATCAGGATATGTCTAATTTATGAGGAGCTACAAACGCTGAAACATTGACGAAGTTAAAATTCAAATTGTAGCCAAAAACTGTAACCGGCGATTCCGCAAACACCCATTTAGCTACAAGCGGTCAAATGTCCCAAAAACTGGTCCATTCCACAAGCTTTAAAATAAGCCCACAATAAAGCATATTGCTGTTCTAGATCCGGAGAAATGTAATTTTTTGTTTGCAATAAATCACCGAAATCGGCTTCGTCTAATAAGGCATTCGACGAAATTCGCCAAATGAATACTAGATGGTGGGTAAATTAAACGTATACAAATCTGTTACTAACTACAGAATGCATATATGTGTTTTCATCATACTAATAGATGCGAGATACGCATTGGTAATTTCTTTGCATACTCCTTTGTGAAAGACGTGGGAAACGTCATACTTCTTTTGTTTCCATTGTTGTATTTCTAAACTTAATAAAATGCTACTTTTCTTGTTTGGCTTTATAGCTTTCGTCTTTGCATCTGACAAAACAGCAGGCTCAAGCCGGATGTGATATTAAAAACAGGCACGACCATGGCACCTCGTGTGTCTCCTTATTCGACGAACGCCGATTTATCTGGAACCTCCTCACTCAAACTGTTTTATGTATACTTTCAAAATGGTGGAAAATATTTTCAGTATTTGCTGTAATAGTCTAAGAGCCAACGACCGCCAGACCTTAGATCATAGACCAGACCGCCAGATCATAGTATAAAAGCTGAAACTTTGTCTGCGCATACCCCCCCCCAACAGAGGTAAGAACAATCGGCCACTATAAAGTTTGGATGATCGTGGCTTTGTCAGGTAACAGGTGGCAAAGGTGTATAAAATTGCCGATAATGTCGTCATTTCATAAAGCTTCATTTTTTTTATATGTTCTTCTTCGCAGTACTAGAAATCACTTTATCCCTAGCCAGACACTTTTCCATCGTGGCAAACCCCCTCCAGACAACCTCAAAGTCATGGAAAACTGTTATGTTCGTAAACTTCCGTGACGAAGTACGTCAAGCTGTCAAAAAGTGCCAAGCACATTTTATACTGCTACTTCTGAACTTTCTTACGCGCGAACTTTCTTGCAGCGCGCTCGTAATAGAATTACGTTTTTCAAGACTTTGAGATTGTCTGGCGGGGGTTTGCCACGATGGAAAAGTGTCTGGCAAGGGATAAAGTGATTTCTAGTACTGCGAAGAAGAACATATAGAAAAATGAAGCTTTATGAAATGACGAAATTTTCGGCAATTTCATACACCTTTGCCACCTGTTACCTGCCAAAGCCACGATCATCCCAACTTTATAGTGGCCGATTGTTCCTACCTCTGTTGGGGGGGTACGCGCAGAGAAAGTTTCAGCTTTTATACTATGATGAAGGTCTGGCGGTCGCTGGCTCTTGCTCTATAAGGAATGGTTATGTAAAAAAATTTGAACTAAATGGTGTTTTTAAAAAATAAAACTTTAACAGGATTAAGTAACATTGTGAGTTTTTATTGCTGTTTTACCTCACAAATGATATTCTAACAGGCCAACAGTGTTGGGAATTGTCTTCTACACTAAACAAGGTTCAAACAGTTATATTTCAGTGTCAAAATTGTTGCCCCATACGTCCAATTTAACCCTTTATAAGGCGAGTTTATGTTCAGAGAGTCGAAAGTACTTACGATTTTTCTGGCCCATTTTTTAGGATTAATCATATATTTTCCCTCTACTGTAATATCCCACGTGAAAATTGGAGACACAAGTATTAAACAAAGACAGAAATTTTTCAGGAGAGTGCATTAATTATTCACAAAACCAAAGGCGGAAAACTACCTACTGATTGTACACCGAATTAAACGCAAAAATCTATTAAAAGCGATGATTCTTATGCTCAATTTTCGAGAAATTATTCGACCTTTCTTTAAAATTACAATTGCAACCCAGCAAACACACACAGGTTCCCTGAATGTCTATTAACTTTCAGTAGACGTTTTCTGAACGTCTTCTGAACGTTAATGGACGTTCGGAGAACCTATGTGTGTTTGCTGGGAAGAAAAGTTCATAAGCCAAATATAATTTAGAATCTAGATGTATGGAAAAAATATGCATCCAATATAACTGAACAAAAATTAGAAAATTCAATAATGATAATTGATTTCTGTACTTAATAGACTGTAGGTGGTAAGTATTCTTACCACGGCCTTATAAAGGGTTAAGGGTAATAAGAAAAACCATCGAGTACTCTTAAATTGATCACTATAAGGTATCTCAAGTGCCGATGAAAGTGTCAGTGAATCAAGAGGACACTGGCTAGATTTTTCGAATGATAAAACTTAAGTTCCATGTCAGATTAACGTTTATCCCTCAAAATTCGTATTTTCACATTGATATAGAACTAGACTGTGCAATCGTTAAAAAAGTGCAGCCATTGCAATTGCTCCATATAACTACCAGTGAAATTAAGGTCGACGGAATCGCCAATTTAACCCATTAGCGCCCGACTTTTTACATCACATTCTCCAATTTATGTTAACCCTTTATAAGGCGGTGGTAAGAATACTTACCATCTACGGTCTATTATATACAGAAATCATTTATCATTAGTGAATTTTCTGATTTTTTTCAGTTATAGTGGATGCATATTTTTTCCATACATCTAGATTCTAAATTATATTTGGCTCATGAATTTTTCTTTCATTTGTAAGTTTAAAGAAAGCTTCAATAACTACTCGAAAATTGAGCCTAAGAATCATCGCTTTTAATTATATATTTTTGCTCTTAATTCCGTGTTTAAGCAGCAGGTAGTTTTCCGACTTCGATTTTATGAATACTTAATGTATTCTCCTGTAAAATTACTATGTGTGTTTATTACTTGTTTCTCCAATTTTCACGTGAGATATTACAGTAGAGGGAAAATATATGAATTAATCCTTAAAAATAGACCAGAAAAATCCCAAGTACTTTCGACTCTCTGCACAGAAACTCGCCTTATAAAGGGTTGGTTAACCCATTTATGCCTACGTCCCTTTTTTGGGACGGTATTTTCGCTATTAGTCGAAAACGTTATTTATTTTTCCTAGCCTTTATTCATGAGTATTGAGCCTCAACTCCGCACAATATTTTAACATGACCAAGTAAGATGTTGATATTTCGATTTTTATGCAAAATGATTTTAAAATAAATCATTCCTTGTTCAAGAAGTTGACATCAGAAATTTATCTATTATTTCTGTTATCAGTAAAAATCGAAGAAAGTCGCAAAAATATCCAGGCACAAATGGGTTAATGCCAGAAGTGATAAATAAATTTCCGACGTTTGTTGAGCGTGAAGAATGTGTTTCTTTTTCCAAAACTATGAATAAAACCGTGAAACAGTCGCATTTTACTTTGCTATCCCTGAGTATTTTGTGGAAATAAATTTTTTATTCGAGAAATTGAAATAGGAAAATAAATTAGTGTTTATTTATTTTTGCGACTAAGGAATTTTGTGACCGTCCTAAAAATAGGACGATGGACGTTAATGGGTTAATGTCACAGCAAACTGTCAGAAGTGCTTACAAAGAGCAAATATTAACATTTTGTCAGTCGCAAAAATTCGTAAATATTTTGATTTTCCTAGCCTTAATTGACGAATGTTAAATCTCAATTCCACAAAATACTTTAACAAAGTGTTGTAGAAGATGGCATAATTTACACTTTTTACACGTAATTTTATAAGAAATTACTTGTTCGTGCAGCTGTCAGGAATTTGTTACTTCTGAAATTGTCGCAAATATTGGAGAAAGTCATGCAAATAGTCTAGACACAAATAAGTTAATTTTGCATAGCGTTGGAAAGAAATATACCTGGTTACGCATTTTTACATTAACCCATTCGTGCCTGTATATTTTTGCGACTTTCTTCGATTTTTGCTAACACCAGCAGTAATTGATAAATTTCCGATGTTAACTTTTTGAACAAGGGATGATTTCATTTAAAATTATTATGCATAAAAATTGAAATGTCAACATCCTACTTGGCCATATTAAAATATTTTGTGGAATTGAGGTTCAATACTCGCGATTAAAGGCTAGGAAAAATAAATAACGTTTTCGACTGATAGCGATAATGCTGTCCCAATAAAGGGACGCTAGGCATAAATGGGTTAAAGTTTTTTAAAAAAATGGTCATTAGAAGTGATTGACATTGACATCATACTTTGCAAGAATCAATGGTAATAAATATCTTTGAAAGCAAATAGATAAAGATAGCTGTTGTGCCTCTGCTTACAGCATTTAATCTAGGTAGATAAATAACTATTGTAAGTGTTCAGATGTCGGTGGACACCATAACTCTTTATTGTATTTGGAACTTCTACTTTCGGACTTCAGTGTTTGGTTTCAAGCATCGCTTCTAAATCCTCGTCGAGTAAACTAGTTAAGTAGTCTTTAATAGCTCAGAGAAAGGAAGTTTAAACAACCACGGTATGATTGGAAATCGAACCCACGACCGTAGGCTTAAGCGATTAGCGTAGAGGTGGACACATAGAGATATGAATACCAGGAGATGGCATTACTTATCTGATAGTGATGCCGAAACTGTAACCGAGCCGCCATATTGCTGTGACCAAAACATTGTTACTTCATGGTGATAGTTCCAATGTCTCCCTTCAACTGTACCAACGATTTTAATATTTCTTGAAATTGTGTTAATTTTAACAACTTTTACTACCTCGTACCAAGTAAATGGAAGTATAGTCTAGTGGTGGGTAAAATCAGTCCTTTTGAGGATCCGGCACTCTGAAGGACCGATTCCTTCAGACGCGGTTATTTTGGATCCGCTCCAATCAAAACTAATTGTTCCGCCATACTGTGACCAACTCAGTTACTTCATTCCGTCCAATGCTGAAGATAGCTAATGCCACCTCCTGGTATTCATATCTCTATGGGTGGACATGCATTCATCATCTAACACGTCGGCTCCCCATAACCCTTTAGAGCAAGGAAGCATTAGTCTGACACCTCAAAACTAGTAGTTGGTTAACAAAACAATAAATTTAAATAATTTTAAATTAAATTAACTCTCTACAGAACACAGGGTCAATTTTTGCGTGCGCAGCATTAGGTCCCAGCGGAACATTGAATGGCCCATGTTCAGAAGCAAGATTGGTCACGGAAACAAAACAAAGTATTCGCCAGTATATTGTCTTTCCAGTGATGAGAGCGAGCAAGTTAATCATGAAATAAGGATTAAAAAGAGGAGGGTAGGAATCAATCGTTTAAAAAGAAAAGTCAACCAGTTTAAATTTAAAAACTGAGCGTTTAAGACTGGTTGCACCAGTGATACTTGTTGAGTGTTTACGAATTTTATATTTTTTGCGTTTAATTACTTGCACAAGTAGTATTTAGTTTAGACTTTTATTCCGTGAATGATTAATTCACTTTTTTTTTTCAAAGACCGCATTCGTAAACGACAAACCAGTTACACTCGTACAACGAGTTTCCATCTACGCTGTTCTCAAAGGAAACTGAGTGCATTCAGTTTATAAACTAATGCGTTCGTATACAAAACTGAGTGCTGTTAGTTTCAAACTGAGTAGGGACAGGTTCATAAAGTTGTTGTGAGGACACACTTGTTGCACATTGTTGTTGTTATGAAATGGCGTCCGTTGTTTTGAAAGGTATGTTGTTATGAAAAATATTTTATGTTTGCTGAAGCTGCATATGTTATTTTTTCGAGGAGGAAATTCATGCAGACGCTAGTAACTGCAACGGAGGTACAGAATTTTTCAAAGGTAATTATTTTCTTGTATTTTTCATTTTAGTAAATTCATAAATGCATATTTTTAGTGTAATCTTGCTGCCCACCAGTGACTGTTTTGCTGCCCACTTGCACAGGATCAACCTGGCTCCTGATCCTTATTGTCCCCCTTTGCTGTAGTCAGCTGGTTTAGGATGGCTGCCATCTTCTTCAGTGCAGAGCTCTCCGCGAATTAACAATTGCAGATCGTTACTGGGAGACGAGGAGAAGAATGTGGAAATGACTATTTTTTTGTTTTCGTTCTTCTTATTTTGTTCTTGTTTTTTATGTCAAATACCATTGCCATTAGAAAAAAAAATGTATTAGTTGATTTAAACCGTTATTAGCGAAATTTGAAATTCTCTTGCCAAATACTTTTGAAAAAGTGCAAGTTGAAATTTCTAAAATTTGATCAGCGCAGTTCATTTATGGCCTTTCTTTTAAAATCCTGTTGATTTTATATTGAGTATATACTAAAAGCTCCTCGAGAAAAATAACAACATACGCGGACTGTAAACAAACACATCTTATAGGCGACGAATCTGAATAAACTGAAGTTGTTCGTAAAGGCAAAAGAAACTGATAGCACTGAACAAATGCGCTCAAAATTCAACCCATTAATGCCCAAATTGTTTGCATGACTCTCTAATCTTTGCTGATGCCAACAATAATAGATAAATTTCTAGCCTGAACTGCACCAACGTGCGGCAATTTAAAAAAAAAAGGATACGTATAAAATGTGGAAGTTTCACATTCTTTGTGGTCATGTTAAAGTATTTTGTGCAACTGAGACTTAACCCTTAATTGCATAGCGATGGAGATTTACGTCGTATGTTTAAAATACGTTCACTGCCGGATTAGAGTAATAGCCAAATTTCTTATGCCGAAAGTGCATATAAAATGTAGCTTTTGATAATAAATGCTTCATATTGTGAATGAAAAAATATTAGATATTTCTATAAACTGAGTGTTTTTCGAAAGAGTAATTAATTATTCACAAAATTGATATCGAAAATTTAGCTTACACTCATGAATGTCACATGATCGGCAGCGAACGTCTTTGAGCGCATGGACTAATCGTCAGAATCATGGAAAATCCTTTCTCATATTCCCATCATAGCATAAATCAAACTTCCTATGTCAATTTCATATTTATCATGTTATTTTCCGTAAAAGGGGAATGATGTCATACATAGTATTAGCTTTCGCATAGTTCTTTTTGATTTTGTGTTGTTTCAAAAACACTGCCCAGCAAACACACACAGGTTCTCTGAACATCTATTAACGATCAGAAAACGTCTTCTGAACGTTAATAGACGTTCAGAGAACCTGTGTGTGTTTGCTGGGTAGGTATTGACAAAACTAAAGTACGAAATTTGGCCATTATTTGAATACTTTTATGAGTACCTCGTCTACGATCGTAGATCATGCGTAGATCACCCAATGGAGGGTTAAAAAAACATTCTGCTCAAAATAAATCTTAGAAGTTGATATTATATAATATACCGGGTGATTCAAAATAGATGTTAAGGCGAATATTTTTTAAACCGTGAGTGATCGAACCATACTTCCAATTAGAAAAGTTCGTCAAATTAAGAGTAGCTTTCAGATATGGCATTTTTTTTTTTTTTTACTGTCGGATGTATACATATTAAAATACGAAATTTAATTCTTATATGGTCCCTCTTTTCCTACCCTTTATATTTAGAAGAACGTTCCTCTTTGCCTAAGAAAATTGATAAAATAAATCCCGTGTCTCTAAGTGAAATAGTTTCCGTGATATATCAATTTGAAAATTTTGGCATTGGTCGCCAAGCAATAAGGGGACGTCTCCAAAGTGAGAAAAATGTAATCGCTTTTTAACTGACGTTAATTCATGTTAATAGTCACTCGATAGACACAGTTGACTCCTCAAATCCTAATTTAGCTAGAATTTTCCTGTAAAGCATGTTTGACAGCTTCTAGTGGAAGTTACCACACTATAGTAACCTAAACCATTATTTTGTCATTCTTTTTTACACTGTAAATTCCTTTTCTAGAAGCGTGATGTAATTAGTGAATGACCCCTTAAAACACTACATTATCGCTAATTTCACACATTTGAACGAGCTTAATCGCTTTTTCCAACAATGGGATCTTTATTTATCTTTTATCAACTCATAGTTGGTCCTCTAAAGTAAAGATTTTTTCGCGCGAAAACAGACTCCATCGCAGAAGGTATAGTGGTGTAAGTCACCATTTTTAACATTAGATTTCTTGCTAACTATTTCACTTAGAGACCCGAGATTTTTTTAATTAATTTTATTAGTCAAAGAGCAACATTCTTCTAAATATAAAGGGTAGGAAAGAAAGTACCGTATAAAAATTAAATTTCGTATTTTAATATTTATACAACCCCCAGTAAAAATATGCCATATCTGAAATCTAGTCTTAATTTGACGAACTTTTCTAATTGGAAGTATGGTACGATCACTTAAGGTTTAAAAATAATCGCCTTAACCTCTATTTTGAATCACCCGGTATAATCTACTTATTATAAAGAACAATACTTTAACCCATTTATGCCTAGTGTCCCTTTTTTGGGACGGCATTTTCGCTATTAGTCGAAAACGTTATTTATTTTTCCTAGCCTTTATTCATGAGTATTGTGCCTCAACTCTACAAAATATTTTAACATGACCAAGTAGGATGTTGATATTTCGATTTTTATGCATAATGATTTTAAAAGAAATCATCCCTTGTTCAAGAAGTTGACATCAGAAATTTATCTATTATTTCTGTTATCAGTAAAAATCGGAGAAAGTCGCAAAAATATCCAGGCACAAATGGGTTATAATTATCATTGTGGCCAGCACAATCAAACATTTTACTGTCACAGCGAAAGCTAATTTTAACAACCAAGGTATAAGTGGGAATCCAACCCACAGCCGTACGCTTAGGCGATTACAGTAGAGTAGGACAGGCTCTTAACCTCCAAGCCGCCGGTCTCCAAGCACACATATCTGCAAATAAATGCGCCAAACACAAGAGTCTATTCTGGCATTTGGAACATTTATGGCGGTTAGGGTACGTTCGCTAACCAATGTGTAGCACAGTGGTTAAAGCCATTGAGATAGGGAGATGGCTCAAGTGGAGGAACAGAGTTCTGTCCTCCCGGTCTAGCGGTCAGGAGTTTTGGGCGGTTTTCTCCAGATGTAACGTGAATACGCGCTTGATACACAGAATAGTCCTCGGCCTAGGCACGTGCCGCCCCTTGTGTTTGTCCTTTGTTTGACGTGGATTTATAAGCGGTTCCTCGTGACCAAGCACACAAATTCGAATACATGTTCCAACACAACACAACGTTCGCTTAAACGGACGTTCGCATTTGCGACGTAATTCGATACGTATGCTAGAATGTAAAAATTCGGTGGGGAAAATCTGCACCTAAAGCTCCACCGTATCTTGCAGAATACCAACAAACGTTAGCAGGTTTCGAATAACGTCACACATCCAATGTCATAACGTAATGTCACACACCCGTGCTTAAATGAACGTGGCAGACTAGAGCCCACAACAACAACAAGTAAACAACTAATCAATCAGTCAATCAATCAACGAATAGCGAGTCGCCGAGAAAAAGAAAACAAACACTGTCTGCAACACTCAACCGTATTTAGTCTTAGGCAAAAATAGACGAAATTTGTTTTTATCCATAATATTGGTTTTAATACTATCCTTTCAGCGTCTAAATCTCTATTGAGCTCTACTGGGTCTTGCAAAATGTGCTCTCGACCTCCACCGCCAAAGAACATTCTGCTCCTTGCAAATATGTCTGTTAATCTCGTGTACCCGTCTGAACCGGTAAAAATACGTTTCTTAAACGACAGCTTTCTTTATACTGTAGTAGAAGATGGTACGAGGATGGATGTTGGTTGTCTCCGAGAGAGAGCGGACCCCACAGCGGAACCTGATTTTGGCTACACCCTGCTGTTCCGTTTTACGGCCATAGGCTTCAACGAGGACGTAAAGACTGCCGAAATGTATGGCCATAATGACTATGCGGGTGTAGAGTTTTTGCGTACTAGACCGCGCGAGACGTCCATCGTTCGCCAATTTAAGGTCGTGGTCAAAATGGTAGAATTTGATGACTTTCAAGGCCCCGATAGCGAAATGAACAGACAATACAAGGACACGATTGAGAGTATGTTTGCCTGTCGGAATGACAAGGTACCCGGGATGTGTTACCTATTGAAGAAGTCTGCTACCGAACGTCTCCTGACAGGTAAATTCTTTGGCTTGTAAAATCTGGCACGCTTTCATATTTGACGTACTCACTAAAGTGCTATGTATTAAAAGTGTAACATGATCCATGCGTCGTCCCCATTTTTTCTATTAACCCTTTAACGCGCAGTGATCCCGCTCTGGGGACACCAAACTCTGACGTTTTGACTGTTGCCAGTCACGAAGAATAGATTGGATTTCTATAAAAATAGTTGCGGGTGACATAGCTCCACGAGAATCCTTTACTTTTTAAAAGTCATTTCTCGTAAAAAAAAAATGGTCACGATTATTTTTAACAGCACTGACATCTGCTGAAAAATGGAAGAATGCGATAACAGTTGGATAGATTGTCCAATGCTGAAAAAAGGGCAGCCGTTGCCATCGCTTGACTTAACTACCAGCAAGATGGCGGACGAACACCTCACCATGGCACAGTGGTTATGCCACTGAAAATGGTAGACGGCCGAGGTGTGAAGGTCCCGGGTTCGGGTCCCATCGCGCGGCTGTCGATCTAACGGTCTGGAGTTTTGGTAGGTTTTCTCCAGATGTAACGTGAATACGCGTTAGAACCCCTTAGAAAGTCCTCCTACCAAGGCACCCCCCTTGGCAGATACCCCACGTGCAGGTTTGCCTTAAAACACAAACAAACAATCGGACGATCGAAACGTTCATCGCGTGCCACTGATCTAAGAGACCCTTTTTTGACGACAGCTGGCTGTCAGACAGCTGTCGTCAAAAAAGGGTCTCTAGACCTGTGTCACGCGATGAACGTTTCGATCGTCCGCCATCTTGCTGGTAGTAAAGTCGAGCGATGGCAGCGGCTGCCCCTTTTTCAGCATTGGGAAAGGGTTGCGCCTGAAAGGGTTAAGCTGGTGAGTGCATCGTCATTTATGCGGGTACCATATCTATCTATCGTGTGCCATAAAGCGCTAGTTTGAAATCGAAATCTACATTAAAATCGCCTATTAAAGCTGTTTTACAATCTTCGTCAAGCGAATTCTAACTATTCGTCACCTTAATATACTCTGTTTGGAATGAGCATCATAACCCATGAGCGTGCCGTGTTTGTCTTGTCCCTAAAATTTTTTTACAAGCTTCGTCAGGCATTTCTAGCTATGCTTCGCGTTTGCAATAAACTGTAGGGTTTAGCAGTTTCTCTTCGAATATGGAAGATGTCGCCAAACTATGTTCACTTTTGGGAGACATATTTTATGGTGCAAAACCTGTGAATAAATCATCAAAAATTGCAAATCTTGGCTATTTTAAGCATTTTATCTCCTTCCCCATTCCCCTCCTTCGCTGTTTTTCAACCTCATCGAAAAGTAGTCCAAAAAAATATAACAACAATAATATCCACATATAATACCGGAATGAACGAAATAACACTCTAGTGCTAATAAAAGTTTCCGGAGCAATAAAAGTTGTAGATAAATGAGAATATGTGAATAAATGGTCAGTAAATGAAGGTATTTCTTATTTACTCTTCTCTAAGTTAGACTGTTCACTCTATTGATCCGGGTCCTTGCAGAGCTCTACGCAAACAATAATGATAAATACAGGGTTGTCCAAATTAAACTTCCCCCAACTCAGAGGCCTGCGAAAGATGTTGTATGGGTCATAGTGTGATGAAATTTTGGAAACAGACACGTCAGATCACGCGCTCGTGATTTATTAAAAAGAAATTATTAGTACAAGAAGTTGCCTATAGGTGGCGCTGCAGATCAACAAGACGTTCTACAGATGTTCAACAGCACGCGAAACAGTTGGCACACTGACAACACTATCTGGCGATTGGCTAGCGGCGTCCACGACCGCCAAAGCAACGTCTTGGACGCGTGCAGAATCCACAACATGTCGTCCTTTATCTGGTAAAATTCCCAGCTGTCCGGTTCTTTCGAACTTCTTTATCATGTCTCGTTAAACGCGTGGTGTCATTGGTCCTCTGCGTTAAGTTCTTTAGCCGACGGAATGCTCTTCTCGCAGCACAGGCGTTCTCGTCATCTTGGTAGAAAAGTTTCACTAACTTAGTCTCACTAAGCTTTGTCTTTCAAAGCCGCCATTGTGCATCAGCGAGCTGGAAACAACTACCTGTGCAGCGCCTGTCTTCCACTTTTGTAGGGCTCGTCTTTTGGATACGTTGCTCAGAAGCTTTATTTCTGCAAATCACGTTATTGCAATATGCAAATTACTAGTGTTACAGCGCCACCTATCGGCAACTTCTTGTACTAATATTTTATTTTATTTTTATTTTTTAATAAATCACGAGCGCGTGATCTGAAGTGTCTGTTTTCAGAATTTCATCACATTATGACTCATACAACATCCTGCAGAGGCCTCTGAGTTGGGGAAGTTTAATTTGGACAACCCTGTACTACATATGGTACGACTCAACCCCCCCCCCGACACACACACGCAAGAAAAAGGAATCATTTTAATTTAAACAGGAATGATCCATTTAGTCGAATCCTACTTCTTTACTGTATCTATACGTAAATTTTAACTCTTTGGGATAACCATTTCCCAATGGCGTAAAAGTGCAGCCGTTGTCATCGCCCGATTTAACTACCAGCAACATGGCGGTCGATTGAATTGCCCATCGCGTGCCAGAGAGCTAAAGAACATTTTTCGCACAGCTGACTGTGCGGTGCCACAAATGTTGCTGATAGTGAAATCGAGCGATGACAACAGGGGCACTTTTTTCGCATTGGACAGTCTATCTGGTTTATCTTCTGTATCGATGTGTATTTTCATTACATTCTCCAACTCTGAGCAGGTATCGGTAGTCGGTATTGATGAAAGTAATTCTGGCACCCATTTTACAAATAATCGATCATTTTTAACGGTGTAGTTCGAAAAAATCATGCGATTTTGGTACATAAGTACAAATAAACTAATTATGCCAGGCACTTCAAAATATTGAAACTTTCTCTTTACAAGATGTACTACATACTGAAATAAACGATCAATCTGTATCAGTTTCAAAACTTTTAGGAAAATTCTTAAAAATCGAAAATTTTCGAAAAACGTGTCTCTTCGAAAAATTTTGCAACTCAGATTCATGTTTAAGATTTTTTTCTGAAAATTTCACAAACACCACAGCGTTTTCGCTTATTGCAGTGTGTAAAGCCACCAATGAAGAATCATCTGGAATTTTTTAGAGACCGTGGTGCTATTAGTCTACTTCAATTTGTGTACCAAGACTAAAAACAGAGTTCTTTTTTTTTCGACACTAGGAACCAGGCCCCTAGACGCTCGCTTTTCGTATGAGCATTCGGCCCCTAATAAGGCTTATTCGTAAAAAAAGACAGAATTTCAACAGACAAATCCCAAAGATTGGATCTGATAGAATGTTACTGAGCTACAAGTTGCTTGGTTCTTGCATGTTCATTGGTACATAAAAATTTAAATTTCACACTACAGTAGACCACTCCCCATATCATTGTAGATATTTTGTTATAGGAATCCGTGTTCTACGGGTCCTGAGCTATACTCCACCTGGAGTGCGGACTCCGCGTATAATCGCTGGTAAAATTATTTGCACTCCTCTGAAACACAAAGATATTTAGTGTTGCCATTCAAAAGTTATATTAATTAGGAGTTAAAGCGTAATAAAATCAGAACATCTGTTTCAGCTGTATTTTTAATTATGTAAAACCTATTGGACACCACCCATGGTGATTTTTCATTACTTGGCGACTTGCGAATATGTATAGTTAATAATGAGCTCTAAGAAAACAGTACTTCACATGTTTTCTTTGAGAAAAAACTACGGAACAGCTAGGATAGCTTGCCACCCATGGCGACTTTCCATTATTTGGCGATTTACACATGCTCACGACCTATAATTACTGCTCATGCAAGGTTCCCGGAAAACCGTTATCCATCTTTTCATATACATAATCCTATGCAGATTGGCGTATTTAGCACCACGAATTATATCATCTCGCCGCGCTGGCAAATAGGCATAGTTAACGCCACCATATATGTCTAATGGTAGGAAATACTCCAGCTGGACCGAACCGCCTTTAAAGTAATCTGCACTTTAATTATTTTTCATTTTCAAGATACTGGGTTCCAGCATTCTGGAACTCGAAGCTTAGAATCACCCTGCTTGGAAAAATACTATTTTGCCAGATCATTAATAATGCCAAGATGGCACTTTTAAAATCAGTTACAATTAGTTATTATGTTTTGGTAAAACGAATAGTCGCTAATTCTAAACTCTTGTTGTCTAAGCGAACTTACTATTTGAAAATTCTCAACTTTGTGTAACACACTTTGAGTTATTTATTTCATATACTTTTTAATTTGGCGTAAAATGGGCATAATTCTAACTCATGTTTGTGAATTTCACGCGATTCTACATACTTGGAAACGCTTTGTTGCAAAGGAATAAATGATTTTATGCCAAATCTGGCAACCATTATGTTTATTTTTTCAGTTTTTTATTAATATCTTCTAAAATAATTCGATTTTCGAAATTTAAGTCAGCTTATCAGGTTCCTCGGAATTTTTTGAGTCTGTGGGCACCTTAGTCGAAACTTAAATCCCCACGGGAGGGGATAGGTAACAAGCTTTGACAGCGGCCTTTACTTATTTTTAGAATAGAGATACACCCTTAAGGGGAAAATATGTGCTAAATAGTAAAGGATTCTCGTGTAACTAGGTCCTCCTTAGCCTTTTGCAGACAAAATTCAGATCCAGACATATTTTAATTTTGTTCTTGTTTTTACATATTTTGCCTTCTAATGCATTAGTTAAAATATATTAGTCATTAAAATGGGGGGAAGGGGGAAATTGTACCCCCGAATTTTCACTCTGTTCGCAACTGAGAACATTGGTCCTTCCTGACTATATTTTTAGGCGGCTATACTTTTATGAATAGTTTAAATAATAAGTAGAAAATTAAGAATAAATGAAAGATTTATTTTTGAATTTAAGTAAATTTAAGTTTTGAATTTAAGTTTGAATTTAAGTAATATGAATAAAATTTGAAGGGGGAGGAAGGTGTATCAAGATAGCCATTTTCATAAATATTTACGAAGCTATATTTATGATTTTTTATCCAGTTTCCCACTAATGATAGACATACAGATTCTATTTCAAAATATCAAGTTATCTTTTAACTATAACTGCTAATTGATTCAAGTCAATAAAATTCAGTTTTTCAATAAAATTTTTAATTGATGTTACAATTCGGAACTTTGGCCTATAAAAGGTTAAGTATTTTAATGAAATCATACTTATTCTTCGTGAATCGTAAGTCAAAATGTCATAAAGGGTTGATTTTTTTGCGTTCATTTTACAGGTCGTCAGGACGAAGAATTTGCAAGAGAAAAAACTAACATGATTCACCGAGCGTCGGTGTTCTCGGATCGCTTTGAGGACTACTTCCGCACAAAAGAAGAAGGTCGCTTGTCGAAGGCAGACATCGAAAAAATAGACTTCGTCTTGTACGCTGTGTTTAAGCAGAGGAACCTTGCGGATATGTTCGTGCAGGCAAGCCATTTCGGCTTGGATTTCCTGAAGGAGGCTGCGGTCGACTGCATGATGGAGAGGGTGCAAGGCGATAAGGACTTGGTTATCGACATACTGTCGATTGCAGAAGAGCTCGAATGTGAAACACTTGTCGACAAAGCTGTGGATTGTTTTGTGCAGAATTTTAAAGAAGTGACAAGTTCCGATAAGTGGAGGTTTTTAACCGAGGAACTAAATTTCCGAGCTAGGTGTGTGATTCATACCGTACATGTTAGGCTTAGTACTAAAGGTAAGACCTTCATGTACTACAGTGTGGTTATTAAACTTCCCCCATCAACAGATTCTTCAGCTGAAACGGGTGAATGAATTGTAGCTGAATTTGGTATATAGACCATGCATGCGCTAAAGAAATTTCGAAAAAAAATAGTTAAAACTTTCTCCACTAGGTAACGCTTTGCATGAAAAAACAGCAAATTTAACAATGAAAATAGAAAATTCGAAAATTACAAACAATTTCAACATTTATTTAACAGTTTTTGACCATTTATTATTTTCGGTGTAATTTCACCATGCAAAGCACCACCTAGTGGACATTTCTTGAGCTAAAGTTCTTTTAAAATATTTCTTGAGTGCCGCATCTCGTGTAGATTCTGAATCTGGTGAAAATCTGCCCGATCATTTCAGCTGTAAAATGCTATTTATAGGAGAAGCTTAATTATAACCACTCTTACACACACATTGTAACACTATCTTTATTTACTTTAAATTACAAATTACTTTATTTAATTTTTCATGAGATTATTACTTCTGAATGAGCAAATTATGAAAGATATTCCCTATATTCATGATACAGACTGTAAAAGTATGGTTCTATAGTAGTTGAGAATAATATTCAAGAAGTTAACAGTCCGAAAAATAGGAACAAGCGCCCGGGAAAGTAAATTTGAAGTCCCTGTGTATATACATGCTATAAAAGTATGCTTAATGTTGTTATGGATGTTAAACAAAAAATTCAGTTGTATTTTATATTGAAACTTTATTTTATACGTGTAGGATTTGTTAAGAAATTGTGTGTTCCGAACATTGAAAAATTTCAAGATATACAAAGGATTTTGCAAGCCATGTTATGGTGGGGAGGGGGAATAAATCGGATATCTTCAAGTACGAATGATCGAAGAAGTTTTCTTTCTTCCGTAATAAGAACGGGCACTAGTATAAAGAAATAACAATAATATTTCTCGATTTACTGTGTTTGGCGCTACTACAAACAGCTTCATATCTCATGCATGGTAAAATGGTAGTTTCCTGGTTTCTGAGTGCATATTGCGAAATTTAATTAAAATTCACATGTTTAAAAGCAGCTGATATTGTAAACATAAAAAATGATGTAAATAGCTTAGAAATTCTAATCATTTACGTCAGACTGTTTTTAGCATGGCCAATCCTCATACTTGTCTGGGCGTCCAAAAGCATCTCTCAGACAAGTAGAGTCAGCTGGCTGTCAATTCCATTACAGATTGGACATGCAATGGTTAGCGACCAATCGGTAATCAAGTGGAAAGTCACCTGACTCTAGTAGTCTGATAGAGGTCATTGAATGCCCAGGCAGGTATGAAGATTGGCCGTGTTTTACAGTGAAAGTAAACAGGTTAATGGCGCACGCAGGACTTTCTTTTGGAGAGAATCCAGCGTGGCTGTGCGGCTGTCCTGGGCGTCTCCTGGCTGTGCCGCACAGCCAGCTGTCGTCCAAAAGGATCTCTAGATCTGTGGCACGCGATGAACGTTTCGATCGTCCGCCATCTTGCTGGTAGTTAAGTCGAGCGATGGCAACGGCTGCCCTTTATTTTTAGCATTGGGAAAGGGTTGCGCCTCAAAGGGTTAAAAGACTATGCCCTTTTAAGGTATGATGCGATGTTTAAACAGTTTTTAAAGTAATCAAATTACGCCATTGGCACAAAAAAATATCTTTACAAGTTACTAGCGTTAAGAAGCACCAAGAAAGAAAAAAGAGCGGTTGGTAGTTTATGTTAAACTTTCCATTAAAATTTTGACGCCAATTGTACGCCACGGCATACACTGTTCACTCCAGCGCACCGGCCTTGACCCCGGCGGCAGTGGCGTGAGGCAAATTCGCAGTGGTAGCGGCGTGGTGCGGCGGCGCAGACCTCCAATTGTGATCCTCTTTTATTGTGCTTTTAGTTATCTTAAGTGTGAAAATAAGAATTTGATAAATTTTTCTAACATACAAGGTAGTGTCAAAAAGTTCCCGGAATAGATCAATTTCAAATTATTATAAAATAAAGTAATAATTTTACCTTATTGGTCTTACAAGTATTTTCTCCTGCATCCACACACTTCTTCCGGCGTTCATATAACTTTTCAAAACACTCCTGGAATCCATTTTTTTGAGAGGTTCTTCAGTTGCTTCATCGCATTTTCGATCATCTCATTTGAATCCACAAAATGGTGTCCCTCCAAATGCTTATGTCACTCGTACACAGCCGTTTTTTGTTTTTATTTATTTATTTTGGCGCCGTTTCCGTATGCTTTTTTCAGCATCTCGAGCGTCTCAGAAGGGAATTTCTCGAGCAAAACGCAGAATTTAATGTATGCACGCTGCTCTAAAGTCTACATTTCAAAACCCGACGAATGAAAAACTCACTTCGTCGGGAATGATCTGCACCTAATGCCGACAGTACCGGAGATGAATTCCAGATGGCTGTTTGTTTTCCTTATAAGTGCTGTCAACCTTCAAAAGCAATCTTTCCCCTCCAACGAACACCTACGTAAATGTAGGCGACCATTCCGGGACACTTATTGACTCTACTTCGTATTTAAATGTCAAAAATTACACGATTTAACCCTTTAACGTGCAGTGATCCCGCTCTGGGAACACCCAACTCTGACGTTTTGACTGTTGCCAGTCACGAAGAATAGATTGGATTTCTATAAAAATAGTTGCGGGTGACATAGCTCCACGAGAATCCTTTACTTTTTAGCACGTCCTTTCCCGTAAAAAAATGGTCACGATTATTTTTAACAGCACTGACATCTGCTGAAAAATGGAAGAATGCGAGGACAGCTGGACAGACTGCCCAATGCTGAAAAAAGGGCAGCCGTTGCGATCGCTCGACTGAACTACCAGCAAGATGGCGGACGATCGAAACGTTCATCGCGTGCCACAGATCTAGAGACCCTTTTTTTAAGCAGCTGGCTGTGCCGGCACAGCCAGCTGCCGTAGTTAAGTCGAGCGATGGCAACGGCTGCCCTTTTTTCAGCATTGGGAAAGGGTTGCGCCTCAAAGGGTTAACGAAGCGAAATTGATAACTCTTTTGGGAGAGGTGCAGACACCTTGGACCCCTTCCTTGTGTGCGCCACTGAAACAGCCTGATTGTTTTATCACAAAGAATGTTTCAAAACGCTCACCTTTAATGTACATAGCTACACCTCAGTGATAAAATACAAATGAAAACTTTTCATAAATTAAGGTTGTACTTCAAATGCGTTATATAAAGTATTTCCTGTTTATTATGTAAATAAACTATTTTTAATTTAGATATCGTCATACTGCTATTTATTTTTACATTCACTGTAAGAGGCTCCACTATTTTCAATATTAGACTGGTGGTTTATTTTATTTATTTATTTTTAATGTAGCCAACAGGGACTTGAATTATCTGAGGTGGTCACTATCAAAGTTTATTTTCAGTATTTATACTCATTAGCTTCAATTTATGAAGTCAATCCAAAGCATTATTGTAGCATTTTCTAATTTAAATCCTCTAGTTTGACTGATTTAATAATATTATGTATACAATTTATATGCCTAACTCATACCCTTTTTTTGTTGTTGTTGTTGTTATTTCCAGAATTGCATATTCCTAGTGGTTTGAAGAAATGAACACTGAATCATCTTTTAACATTTTATCATTTTTTTAATCTATGTAAAAAATGATTTTAAATGTTAAGAAATAAAACTGTATCACTAGTGTTTTGTCCGTACTTTTCTTGATACAATTTTTTTCGTAGCGTGAATATGAATTCTCTGTAATGAAGTTCATTTATCAGCATTCAGAATATCTGTCTGTTTTTGTAATCCAGTTGGACAAATTGTAAAAATTATTAATAGGAGTCTAAATTTTGATTCTGCGCAGCTTTCCTACCGAAGACCTCAGAATAAGCATTCATAATATCTGATGATCAGCTGAAATGGGGAAAAAAAAAAAGATAAAGTCAAACATATGAGCTAATCAAAACGCAAAATACTTAGAAATTGAAATACTTAGCCAATTAACCTCATTCACAATCAAGCACAACTACGCTCAGCTACCATATTCCTCTCCAAAAGAGACAGATGTTTTTGTTTTGGAAACAAAACAAAACGCTATGTGTTCCAAGAACGGGGGGGGGGGGAGTTAAGTTTTGATGTAAGCGTCCACGGATTCAAAAAATTGCCAGGAAGATATTCCGCTAACTTCAGTTTCGAAAATCGATTTATTTTAGAAGTTGTTAATAAAGCATTATGTTAATGAGCATCATAGTTGCCAGGTTTGGCAATTTCCGCCAGTATAAAATCATTCATGCCTTTGCAACAAAGCGAGAAAGCTATTCCAAGTACACAGAATCTCGTGAAATTGACAAAGGTGAAAGAGAGTTACTGGAAGAAAAAAATCCCTATTGTTGAAAGTTTTTATATTAAAGTTTTCTGTAAAATTATGACACTGATTGGCCTTTATACGCTACTAGCGTAAAGAAGCCAAACTTTTTTATCCCTTCTTTGATGTACCCTATTGCGCATGTACACAATCTACGCTTCTAAAATTTATATTTAAGCTTTAGCATGGCTGCCTGCGATCCTACGTACTGCTAATCAAACGGAACGAAAAACGCTAACACGGAGAATTTCCTTTTTCTGCCGCTCGTGAAACTTAGAGCTGCTATTATACACACCGAAGAGATTGAAGGGCCAGTTCATGAAGTTAAACAGACGTTCTAGCCGACAAAAACTTTTATTTTTTTTTTAATTATTTAAACAAAACGTCTCTTCATCTATAAATGTTATGAAACGGTTTTTAAGCTCTGCACATTTCGAAAAAAAACTTTTAAGAAATTATTACAATTTAATGTACAATCTCAGATGAACGTCTGGGGAATGCAATACCGATCCCGCGGAACGAATACTGAAGGATACCGCGGAACAGGATACTGAAGGATACCGCAGAAATGTTTGCGAGTCAAGTCCCGCGGGTAGAAACTAAAAAATAAATTATTTTTATTACAATTTCACGCCGCTTCCCAATCGTCAATTGGCCAAAAATTTTGCATAAGGTGAAAAATAAGAACCAGTGATCATGGGCGCTCGTATCTATTGGCAGGGGGGGGGGGTGCATAGTCCCCCATCCCTATCTCCCATATTGTTATGATTTACTTACTAGTATAACGCAGAAGTGCTTCAACACTAAATATTGTACCTTTCTGGGACAGGATCCTTGACTTATGTTTGAGAAAATCCGAAAATGTTCTAATCCTTTCGATGCAAACTGCAAATTTGTATCATTATTTTTTTTTATGAATTTTCGAAGTTTTCACGAGTTTTTGGTGCATCCTGGGTGCATCGAAGTTTAAAAATTCATTCAAAAAGGAACAAATAACGATACAAAATTGTAGTTTGCATATATAGATTAGAGAGAGTTCGGATTTTTTTTCAACTGGAAACTCTCTTCACATTGTGCATGTCAGTGCCACCTATCGGTAACATTTGGAACTACAACCTTTCTTGTCATTAAAAAAAAAAAAAAATTCCGATAACTAAAACGCGTTGAATGTAAGTTAAAGAATTAAAATATTATGTTACTGTCTATACTAATTTCTATTTTATTTTAAAACACAATCTTAAAATATCCACATTCAATTTCCATTTGGCATATTATTATTAACAGATAAATATTTTTGAAATTATAACGCAACTAAATAACTGATGCGCTACCGTAAAGTCTCGATAATTCGAGGTGGACGGGACCGAGCTTGCCACTAACTATCGAAAACTCGAATCATCGAAATAAATAAAAAAAAATTAAACAAATGCATGGAAATAAATTAATTTTTGTAATTTGACTGCATATTTAAATTATAAATATACTTAGATGTTATTACATGTCTGATTATTAGAATAGGTTAATTTTATCGGAAAATAATGGTCAATTTTTTTCTGTACTCAACACGTTGACATGTTTTCGAGCAGCACTATAGCTCCATCATTAAAGCAACATGTCAATACTGCACACAAATGTCTGTGAGGGCTCCTATAGCACACCCATTTCCTTTGGGAGGGGGATTTCTGATGGGGCTTTCGAGTGGCCAGATATTTGAATTTTGTGGTGCAATATAATTATTTTACGTGTTTTGTCTGTGTTGGTCATTATTTGGGAACTAAACTGATTTTTCCACTGATTTGCGGTAATCTCGAGCAATTGTAACGCGAACTATCGAGAATGCTGTATTTCGTTACATTTCATTTTAAAGAATAATTTACTAAAATAAAAAAAGAAAATAACTCTTTTTGATTAATGTCATATTCCAAAATAATCATAGATAAAAGCACATATATTTCGTTTTCTGAGAGATCAGTGCACTTTACAATTTCTTTGACAGATTTTCGATCCAAAATACCTGTGGTGCCTGAAATATTCCAATAGTTTTGAATGTGTGTATGAAATACAGGGGGGGAAAACGAAATTCTAAAATTTATTATATGATTTAATGAGTTTCAAACATGTAATCGTAGTTAAAACATAAAATCCTTAATTTAATGCTCAGCGCAAAGATTGAAAATTATTTAAGTTTAAAAAAAAAAAATTAAACTGAAGAAGGATGACTTTGGCGCTTTTTATTGGCGAGTTTTTTGTGTCTGCTCCATCTCACCTCGCCTCTGAACACTCTCAGATTTGAACACGTTTAGATTTTTGTATCCCTTGTATGGTTGTACTTTGATATCTCGCTTGGATTCACAAAAATAAATTATTTGGTCCGCCTCAATTTTTTTTTTTAATTATTAGCAAATTCGTTGCTATGTAATTCTTTGATGCAATAACCTGGGGAAGGTATCAGTGGCTCGCGTTGTTTTAGGTTGCGGGTCACAGAGTTTATTCCTCCTATTAAAGAATTTGCTGACAGGTTTGGAGGAATGAGAGAAAAAACACATGTCCCGACATCTGGTTTGAATGATGTAAGTACAGTGCGTTTTCAGACTAGAGCGAATATCTCAAATAACGATAACTCGTTCCAACGCTAAATAGATTTTCTGATTATTTCCTAAGATAACGGATTTTATTCCTTCAAGTTTGATGTAACTAGCTTAAATCTTCCTACACACATAGCAGTAACTGATTAGGCGTCGTAGAACTGATATGTTGATTAGCAATGAAATCGTGTTTGACGTAATTAAAGATAAAAAATATTGCCTGCAAAATTTACAAATAAATTTACGAGAAACTGTGTTTGGATTTGTGGCTTACGGAACAACAGAATTAGAGTAAGGTTTACATTTTTGCGATCTCAGCGTAGAAACGAGTAATGTTGAGGAACTCATTGAGAAATTTTGGAAATTAGAAGAGGTTAATTTAAATGAGCCAATTTTGAGTAAAGACGTCAAATTTTGCGAAAATCATATGAGAACTACTTAATAAGCCCGACGAAAGTAGTAGATATGTAGTTCAGATGCCACTAAAGGAAGACTTAAGTCTCTTGGGAGATTCTAGGGCTTTGACTGAAAAACGCTTGAACCAATTAAATCGTATATTAGCGAAAGACTCTCATCTTCAAGAACTTTATCAAAATTTCATTTACGAGTATGAAGAATTTAAGCATATGGAAATAATTATTGAAGATAAACTACTTGATAATTATTTTTATTTGCCTCATCACGCAGACTATCGCACCGATAAGGCAACTACTTAACTAAGACTGGTCTTTAATGGCTCTGCAGCCCCAAGCACTGGTAAAAAACTTAATGATCTTCTCTTCAAGGGCAATGAAGACATTTTGTTATATTGTTGAGATCCCGCAGGCATAAATTTGCGTTTTTCGTGGATATTAAAAAACGTGTTTAGACAAATACTAATTTATCTTTCTCAAAGAGGTTAGTTCCGAATTTTATGGTCTTGCGCTGAGAAGGCGAAACCAGTTACCTACCATTTAAAAACGGTGACTTACGAGTTACAGCACAGCTTGTGCAATTGGCAATTAGGACACTAAAACAATAAAAATTCCTAGAGGGATTTTCACAGACTAGGTTGAAAAAGTGAAATTCCATTGCTTCGCAAACTCTTCTGAGTCAGCCTATGGAGTGGTTATTTATGCCCAATGCATTCCCTACTAGCAATTTTGCTCGGGCTACCACCGGCCACGTAGCCAGTCGATGATGGCCCGAGCAAAATTGCTAGTAGGGTTATGCCTAACAAAACCATTTCCGTAAGACTTCTATCTAATAAATCTCTGGCACTGCTAAAGACTGTCTCCATTCCAAGACTCAAATTATATTCGTGTTTCTTAGCCTCGCTATTAATGCGAAAAGTTCAACAATCCTTGAAGATTCCTTTGAATAGTATAGAGCTAGATACAAAATCGACGATTTCATTAGCTTGGATCCGGGCTCAACCCCATCTGTTGAAAATCTTTGTTGCTAATAGTGTAGTAAAGATTCAACTCTCTCAAAATGGTTGAGCGAAAAACGCTCAGACTGATTGAATATTTCTTCCTTTTGCGTAACGAAGTTGCTCTTCTCAGTCTGAGCGAAATGTTTTACTTTCGGCGGAGCGAATAACGCTCCTTTTTGAAAGATTTGTCTTCATTCAGTTTTGGATACTTTTTATCATAAACGGAGCGATTTTTCTGAATTTCGCTCCGTTTTCATTAATATGCTTTCATTCAGTTATGAATGCCTTCCATCATAAAATGGAGCGATTTCCATGAAACGCTCCTTTATGAATATAATAATTTTTCGTTATATATGAGCTTTAAATCGAAATGTGTATATTTTGGATTTTCAAAAGCGATTTGTGTGATTTTTAGAAGTTTAATTATAATTTTGTATATTTATTTGGATATATATAAAATATATATATATATATATCAAAGCCGTACCCAGGGGGGGACCAGGGAGTGCTGTCCCCCCCCCGAAATTTAAAATTTTGTTAACAAAATTATAATAATAAAGCCATTTTGTGAAAAATTCAGCCTTTTTCACCTCTTGGTCGCAGGGAGAAATGCATTAGAAGACGGGTTCGTGGGGAAAAGTACTTCCAGGTTTTTAAGCAAGTGCGTTACATGGCTATTTATTAATCCTGCGATCTATTCTCGTTTTTTTTTTTTTTTTTTCCTTTTTGTAATTGAAATGAACAATTGCTATTACAAATGTATTTATTATATATTATGTGTGTATACTTAGACCTTCTTAAGCATGGGCAATTAATTGTGCAGTCTGTTCTCGTTTTTTTTTTTTTTTTTTTTTTTTTTGAAGGGGGAAGGGTAATTGAAATTAATAATTGTTACAAATATATTTATTATATATTTATAATAAATACATATATATGTGTGCATATATGTATTTACTCACATATAAAGTAATGTATTGTCATAAGTATGTATTTTATTTATATATATATGAATATATCAGTGACTTAGCTACAGGGGGGGTTAACCCCCCCCCCCGATAAGGAATTTTTTTGTCATACAAAACATATTTTCTTCACACTCGCACCACACACACCACACCACATATATATACACATATACATGAATCGTTGTAGTCGTAACCCCCCCCCCTCTATGAAAAATTTCTCCCTACGCCACTGAAATGAATACTTTTTAATTTACTACATACAATAACATAGACTTAATAATGACTAGAGGTCAGAATAATTTTAACTAATATTGCAATGGCCACTAACTTTATTCAAAAGGATGTCAATAAATTAAAAGAAATAAATGAGATTACAAACGACTTCCTAAAAAAAGTTCATACATTTTTTTCATTTTTAAAATAAGGGTTACGCTTTTCAACATACGTCTCTAACCAGTCTCTTAAAAGAAGTTAGTGTATCCTTCCCCTTCTGTGTCAATCGTTGCATTGCATTTGGGCAATCGGGAAACAACGACGATCAGGGTTGAGAAATTCAAAATACTATTACCATAATCTTAGAAAACTTGACGCCAGAATTATTTAAACTACCGTTGTAATTTCATATATTGAGTCTTTCAAACAGCATCAAGATATTGAGTTTTTAGTACTGCTGAGACGCAACGTGTGCGTTTGGGCCATCGGCGAGCAACGACGATCAGGGATGGAGAATCGCAGCCACCATTTCTATTCGATAAGAGGTAGCAGTAGAAACAAAGGCAATAAATTATATTTTCATTCTGCCATTAGAGTGTAATCTATGAGAGCTATTTTGTTTGCTCCTGTTAAAGTGCTTTAAATACTACACTCGCTACATTCCTGGCAGACTATATTTTTACGAACGCCATTTACTGCACAAACTCCAAAAACTAGTTATTGCTCGTGAATATTTTCGTAAACAAGATGGTTGCCTAACCTTGCTTGCGTTAACAAGATTCAGCAGTATAGGCACCCTATAAAAAATACTGGTCCTAGGATACAGGCATGTATCCAAAAAAAACACTTCGGGGGGGGGGGGGGATCCGAAAATTTCGGGGGGGGGGGGGGTCCAAACAGTATAAACGGCAGAATTTCACACAAAAATACTATATCATTACCATTTTAGTAACAAAATTTCAATTTTCGAAGGGGTCTGGACCCCCTTAATCTCCCCGCTAAATACGTCCTTGCTAGGATACGCCCAAATATTTTCTGTCTTATGACTGGTTGCATTAAACAATTTACGTATTTATAATCAAGCGGGTGCTGGAGACAGGTGAATGAGAGGGACTGTTGCACATGATCCCGTGGACATCGAAAGTCTGTGCTTAGTAAATTGAATAATTTCGAGTTTTATAGAACGAAAAATAAATAAATAAAAATAAACCAACTTTAATTCTAGTAAAAAGTAAATTTCCTTCTACCTCAAAATAAGTCTTCCAAATAAAAGTAAAATCACACCGAAGTACTGAGCGAATTATACCTTCATCCATGGGCGCCGGCACAATATTTCCCAGGGGGGGGGGGCGAAGACTACTTCAACGCATGGTTACCTTGTTGGAAAGAGCAAAAAAGCAAGGGAAAACACTGCATACAAAAATCCAGGGGGCATTGCCCCCCTAGCCCTATGCTGCCGGCGCCCATGCCTTCATCTCAGATGTTGGAACTATCTTATCTTATTTACCTATCCTATCGTATCTTATTATTATCGTATATGTTCTTCTTATCGAACTAAAACGTCAATGGTTACGATTCCCCTTCCCTGATCGTCGTTGCTCCCCGACACCCCAAACGCACACGTTGGGTCTCAGCTGTACCAAAGACCTAATTATGTTAATTATGTTGATGCTGCATGAAAGACTTAATATATGCAATGACGACAGTAGTTTAAATAATTCTGGCGTCAAGTTCTCCAAGATTGTGGTAATATTCTGAATTCCTCAACCCTGATAGTCGTTGCTTCCCGATTGCCCAAATGCAACGATTGACACAGGAGGAGAAGGGTATACTAACTTTAAGAGACTCGTTAGAGACGTATGTTGAAAAGCGTAACCATTATTTTAAAAATGAAAAAAAAAAATGTATGAACTTTTTTAGGAAGTGTTCTGTAATCTGATTTATTTCTTTTTATTTATTGACATCTTTTTTAATAAAGTTAGTGGCCATTGCAATATTAGTTAAAATAATTGTGACCTCAAGTCATTATTAAGTATTGCACTTATTATTAAGTAAGTAACAAATTATTTATATATTCCAGTGGCGTAGACAGAAATTTTTCTGGGGGGGGGGGGAGGAGTGGTTACGACTACTGCAATTCGTGTATCGTAATGAGCTGTATACATATGTTGTGTATACGTGAAGAAAATGCATTTTGTATGACAAAAAATTCGCCATGAGGGGTTATAACCCCTCTACCCAGTAGCCACGCCACTGATATTTTCCTATATATAAGTAATAAATGCATTACTTTATAGTAACAGTCGTTCAGACACATATATATGTATTTATAAATATATAATAAATCCATATGTAACTATTATTAATTTCTCTTCGGAGCAATCGAGACGACAGCCTCCTGGTTAAGGATCTCAATTAACAAAAATCTCGAATCAAATCAAATTATTAATTTTAGAAAAAGAAACGGGGGAAAAAAAGAAAGCAGACCGCACGATTAATAAATTAGCGCGATCCTTGCTTAAAAACGTCGAAGTACTTTTCCCCACGAATCCATCTTCTAATGCATTTCTCCCTGCGCGCGCGCGTGTTTTCCCCTATCAAACTTGTGGGTAGAAAAGTCTAAGTTTTTCTGTTAGGATTCCATCTGCCCCTATCCGCACGTCTTCGCTGGGAGAGTTTTATATTTATACAGACTGCTGCACACCTACTATCAACATTTATTAAGTAACGTAATAAATTTTGAGAAAGACCGAATACCAACAGAGTTACGAAAGAAAATTTAAATTCGTCATTCTAACTCTCAATGCATTCATCTGATTGATATCTTGTAAGGTCAAGGACAGCCTTCTCTGAGTAAGTGCTATCTGTGGAAAATGGAAAAGATTAGTTGTGTACTAAAGAATTCAAGACATGCTAAACAGCTAAATAATAATAATAATAATGTCATCGTCACCTTCGATTGCGCATTCAAACATTTATCAAATTGAAAATCAAGAAATTACGATGCCAAGTAAAACATATTTTTCAGGAATGGATCACCCTCCCTCCTTTGCAGGTGGATAGTCAGTTTGTAAAATTTTAAAAGCAATTTTACTTAAGTTACTGTGTTTCGTAAAACTTCCTTAATCTATATAAATACATGATGATTATAGAAAATCTGAAATCCTAGCGCTCTATCAAAAGGAGAGTTAAATATTGTTATTTGAATGTTCGCGCGCCAGATTCTGATTCAAGCAATAGGGCTGTCGTGGCTACCAGTTGCAGTAAAAAATTTTCAAAAATTTAAAAATCAACATTTTTGCTCGGGAAATTGATTAGATATAGTATTAAAATACGAAATTGGAATATAGTAACTATGTATAGGAATTAGCAGTGCAGCAGTGCAGTGCATTTGCAGAGAGGGGACTGTGTAACAAAAGTTATAACACAAGAAACAAAAAATATTTTTACTGGACCTTTTGGATGGTGTCTGCGTTCGAGGCTAAAATTTGCCTGCTGGCGATATGTACGTTAGCTAGTTTCTATTGAAATGCATTGACCATCCCATTCATACAAATTTTTTTCATATAAACGACCCGGAATGAGATATTGTTCTGAAATTCTCTACATGAACGGTTTAGAAGAAAATGGTATCGTATTTCGCTTCAAAACTTTGTTAAGAAAAAGAGCATTAAAGTTCTAAAATTATTACGTTATTGCGAAGTTTATGAAAGCAGTACATCATAATGTGAATTTTAAATTTTCTGTATTTAAAATGTTACACAAATTTAAAATTCGATCTTTTTACTTAATTATTGTACTTAGTGATTAATAATGCTTAAAAAATATAATAATGCAAAGAAAATTTATTCATACAATGTTCTTATTTATTAACGCGACTAATATTTTAGCTTCTTTTTATTCTTTTCTTTTCTTTCTTCCTTTTTTACTTCCTTGTACGTAGTATAAGGAAGTAATGTGATCCCGAAAAATTTTGGGGGCCAAATTTCGACAAAAAAACCGATTTTGAGTACCTCTAAATTTAATTTTAAGAATTTTTTCGATGCATCTCATCGTAGGCTAGCATGCACGATCATATTAAGGCGTCTGCAACACTGGCGTAGCCAGGGGAGGGCCCACCGGGCCCGTGCCCCCCCCGAAATTTTTTCAGTTGATATATATGTATATTGCAATTTGTAAAAATTGATCGTCTCAGAATCCTTGTTGTGTGATATTTTTCTAATCTTTCTGATAAACGTTTTTTAGATCCATCCACGTTGACAACGGAAAAACAAACAAACAAACAAGTCAATAAAAAGGTGCCTTTAATCACTAACCCGAGGTGACTTTCGACACGCCTACACACCAGAAAAATACACATCTGAACAATATCCCACACCCGGGATAGTAAAAATTTCCCCCTCGTTTCCGTTGTACCCTGTGAAGTATGTATCGTTTTCGTGACCACCTGTGGTATTTTTAAACTATGGTGTGTACAAAAATGTTACTTTCTACTAACGATAAAATTTCAAGGAGGGGCACAAGCTGGACCTTTCCCCACAATTCCCAGGGTCCAGACTTTCGTGTTTTTTACTAGTGTGTTGCTCTGTCGAGTTGGTAGAGATTGTGGCCTCAAGAAAGCGCCCGTTGAGTAGGAGAATTTTTTTACTAAAATTCCAAAAATTATACATAGTTTGCCTGCTAACAATGAAGACTCAAATCTACAAGAAGCGGGGAAAAAAACCATAAATCAACAGATATTTTCAGAAAGCACATCAGGAAAAGAAGCTGAAGTAAATACTCAATATTTCATTGTGTGTTTTTAAATGATAATATAAACGATGACATAATACATATGACATAATATCTTCTTAGGTATGTTGAAAAATTTGTATTATCATATTTTCATTAATATGCAATTTAAGAAATGTTTCCTTTATACCCACTCTTTCAACTGACAAGAGGGTAAATCTGTTATTTGTTTTTCTGTTCTAAAATTTTATGAAACTTTATAATACTATTTTATATACTCTGGTAAAGAATAAATGAATATTTGAAATATCTAGGGACGCATATGATATCCGGCTGATTTATCAATATTCGAAATATCATCGGATATCCGAATCACAATCAACGGATATCCGACTTCTCTTCCAGATATCCGGCTCATGACTAAATAAGGTCTACCAAGAGTCCACTAAGTCTGTACTTTTTAAATAAAAATTACTCTCATTAATGTTTTCTTCATAATATTTTTACTATTCAACAGTTAAAAATTTTTTAAATATTCTTAAGTGCTTTCCTTTGTAATTTTAAACCGCAACCAATGAGACCAGCAGTTTTGCTTTGAAATTAATCTGAAAAATCGGATCTTAATACCTTTCTTTCCTGATTCTTTTTTTCTTTTTTAGCACTCGGGTGCTATTTCTTTCAAGTACGGGATTTTTGTCTACGCGGCGCGCCGTGGTCACTTTTCCGTTTGATTCATGTTTTCTGCAGAGTGATTTGATATTGCTAACGGAAACATGGACTATCCCTTCAGATGATTTTCAAATACCAGGATTCACTTTGGTCGAATGGATAGACAGTGGTTCCAGAAAGCCATCTGAAGTTATAATTTTTATAGACTATATAAAAATCACTTTATAAAAAGAATATGAAACACTTTTCCCTGTGCCTACACGAGCCAAATCAATGGTGTTCAAAGGATCATTGCGTATATTCAAGATAAAGTGAGATTTGCAGTTACATACGCTAGTCCTCGAATTTCTTATGAAGATAAATTAGACGCTACATTCGAAACGTTACTGAAGGAGGATGATTGTAAAACTGTTTTAGTATAGGACAGTGGCGCACACAAGGGGGGTCCAGGGGGTCCGGACCTCCCCCCCCCATCGGCTTTGATACTTTTTTTTCAATTGATTATTATCCTATATCTATTATAGTAAATAAAATAATTCCAAAAAAGGCAGCAATAGTTTCAGTTCTACTAAATAAAAAAAGAAATTTTTTTCTCGTTTTCCTCAACTTTTCAAAAACGAACTGAAAGCGAACATAAAACACCATCTTGTTCTCAAAACTGTACAACTATTACTTTGCTTCCTATTGTACTGTGTAGTGTATTCTTAGGGATTGGACGAGTTTTGATGAATTCCATCTAATGAAAAGGAGCTCTTTCATCACTGATTTTTGTCAATCTGGAACATCCCTAAAAGTTGGACCCCCCCAAACTGTAAAAGTTGGACCCCCTCCAGCCAAAAATCCTGTGTGCGCGCCTGGTATAGGCGATTTTAACATAGAATTAAATTCCGATCCAGGATCCGATTTCATAACTGAAGTAGATACCTTAGATTTTCCAATACGCATTCATCCAAAACATTTCACCACTAGGGGCGAAACAACAATGTTGGATGTCATTTTCAGCAACAAAATTATGCGAACAGGAGTCTATATGCGCATTTGCACTTATCATTTTCCTCTATATGGCAGAATTGATTGAATAGATTTTTTTTTAAAAACTGAAATTCTTCCAGCCGAGTGCGCAAATAAAATCTGGAAGAATTTCAGATACACATACTACATTGTACATAATATTTTAATCCTTTCATCAACCTTATACAGAAGGGCAGAGTTTTGAAAGATTTTCTTCAAGCTATATCTTTCTTAATTTAACATTGTGCCTGATTTATTTAGAATATTTTAAGTTTGTGAGCAATATTGTATTAAAAACAAGCGTCTTGAAAAAATGAGAAGATAAATAAAAATATCTAGTCCTAAGATTTTCTGAGGGAATTATGTGTTACTGAATAAAATTATACATTTTGACTTATTAATTGCAATAAGAAACCGAGTTAGTACAGCCTGTGCATTATAACTAAAGGTTTCTTTTAATTAGCGTCGGTGATGTGTGGCTGTTAATTTAAAAAATAATAATAGGTTTGTGTTGCGTGTTTTTCATTATAAAATACAGGTTAATTCAAAAATAATGTGATCAATTTCAGAGCATCATAAAATTTTATTGAATTAGTTATTTACACGAAATTTTCAATGTGGTTTCCTTTAGTATAATACACTTTACATAAACGTTTAGGCTAAGCCTAAAGAGCTTTTTCAAAAATTTTTGAGGTCATTTTCCCAACTTCTTCTTTGATTGCTTTTTTAAGCCCTTGAAGTGTTCTTATTTTACGTCTATTTAATTGTTTTTTAATTAACCAGATAAAAAATAATCTCAAGGACCACAGTCAGCGGATGATAGTAGCCATTTCTCAGGAGGAAAAAAAAATATTTTTTTTTTTATCTTTCAGCCATTTTATAGTTGATTTTGCTGTAGGACTTGGTGCAGAATCTTCGTGAAAAACCAAATTCCCTTGAGATTGAAGACATTTACTTTCTTTGCTTCAAAACTTTATTCTGACAGTATTTAGCATCAATTTTAGTGTTTGGTTCTACAAAAAAATGGTTTTGTTAAGCCCTTAGAAGACATTACCATCCATACCATAACACCTGACGGCCAACTTGCCATTTGCAAAACAGCTGCGTCTTTGCGACGCTATTCGCATGAAATATATTGTATCTTCGTTTTGCAAGTTGTGGATGACAGATGAAACAATGCTTCATCCGAAGCTATCCATGTTTTGTATCTACCTTTGCGTAACATTAAATACAGAGGCCAAGAACCTTTTTCTTCGTTTTTCTACAGTCTTTGCAGATATTTATTTGATGACAGACTAGCTTCTTCAACTTTTATAGCCAATTTCCTTTATCTGACGGCAAATTGTCGATTGCGATACCTGTAGTTTCTTTTCTAAAGTTCTTTGAGGCAGAGGATTTTCTACAACAATAAGTCTTTTCAGCATCTTTTCTTCTCTTTCAACAAGGACTTCCTTTCGTCCACACTTTCCCCCTGGAGCTTTTGATTGCCAGCCAAATTTTATTTCTTTTCGAAGTTTAGATAGTTATCCATTAGAAAAATGCATTTTCTGATTTTTAAATGCTTTATTTATAACAGAATTTAAGCAACCATGTCTACCTTCAACCATGTCTACGATGTTGTCCTTCAAAAGCTTTAAAATTTGTTTCGGGTTTGAGGATCTAATTTCGGAGCCATGCTTTACTTCCACTAATAAAAATAGTTCTATTGGTAACTAAGCGCTTAATTTTTAAAACAAAACTGCTGGTAAAGCTATTAAAATTTACCATAAATAATTATACGCTTTTAAAATTTGTCACTCTAATTTTGAATCAACCTGTATGTATTAGTTGTATGCACCTACATATGAGCTGATTGAAAATCCGGGATAGACTGAAGTATTTCCTGTTTAGAGCAAGAAAATTTTACATAGAAATATTTTTTACTATGGCCGTTTATTGAGATTTAAAAAGCATTCATTTAGTTTTCCTTTCAGCATCTTTCTTTGGATATATTTATTGTAGAATATAATATTATTGTACTAGCAGATATGGGCCTGGATAAAAAAAAAATCTTATCTGGTTGAGATACTCGCCAGACTAAAACGGTACATAAGCATCTATATACAGAGATAATTTTTACAGAACATCTTTAAACATATATTTAAGGATATTTTTGTGAAATTGCTAATTAAATAATTTTTAGAATTAATAATTAGAATTTATTTTTAATTATAATTAATAATTAGAACATTATTTTTAATTGTAATTAATAATTATAATCTTGTTTTTAAATTTAAGATTAATTAATAATTAAATATTTTTAATTGCAATTAATAATTAGTATATTAATTAAATAATTATTCAGTTGACAAAACTCAACTGTGCCCCTCCCGAAACAAAATCCTGGCTACGCCAGTGGTCTGCAACTCATTTTGACCAGCGGCGAGTCTATTGTGGTCAGTTTTTCCATGCCGTCAGTACGTACGTACGTACGTATGTATGTAACTCGCATATCTCAAAAACTATTGGTCGTAGAAAGTTGAGATTTGATATTTAGGATTGTTCTATGATCTAGTTGTGCACCTCCCCTTTTGGTCGCAATCGAATGTATAGTTTATGTACAGGACCGCCCAAAAGATTCGAAATACATTACGCTCTATGGGCCGAAATTCATTGAACTCGCCTAACTCAAAAACTATTAGGCGTAGAATGTCGAAACTTCATATTTTGGATAGTTGTAACATCTAGTTGTGCACCTCCCCTTTTGGTTCCATTCGACTGGATAGTTAATCTACAGGACCGCCCAAAACATTCGAAATACATTACGCTCAATGGTCCGAAATTCATTAAACTCGCATATCTCAAAAACTATTAGGCGTAGAATGTTGAAACTTTATATTTAGGATTGTTGTAACATCTAGTTGTGCACCTCCCCTTTCGGTTCCATTCGACTGGATAGTTTATCTACAGAACCGCCCAAAAGATTCGAAATACATTACGCTCTATGGGCCGAAATTCATCAAAGCGTTTTTTAGAGGTATTGGGCTATTTCAAACGACTCAGAAGTGATATATGCTGTAAAGAGTTAGAAAATGAATTTCTCCATTAAAAAAAGTGTCTTTATCATTTACAGTTCTGCTACAGGAACACTCAAAAGATTTCCAATACATTACGGTCAATGGCAATTTTAGGGGCATTCATCCATTTCAAGCACAATACCGTCCTACCACATAAGTTAGGTAATGGCCCGACCACGGTCACGTGCCTCCCTCAAGAACTATGCCAAAAGTCGCCAAGCTTGGCGACTTTTGGTGTACGTGTGTGCATATTTAACTCTCAAATCTCAAAAACTATTATGAAATTTCATATATAAGATTGTTGTAACATCTAGTTGTGCATCTCGATTTTTGGTTCCAATCTACTGGAGAGTTTATTTACAGGACCACCGAAAAGAATTTCAGTACTTTAATGTCTATGGACATCTTCAATATAATACAATTGTAGACAGTCATTGTTTGGTACATGCCCAAAATCTCGCCGTCTGTCCTCGACCTTGGCGAGTTTTGCCGAAATGTCGCCAAATTTGGCGATAGTCAGTCATTTGGTCCATGCCCAAAGTATCGCCATTTGTCATCGTTCTTGGCGAGTTTTGGCGAAATATCGCCAAATTTGGCGATAATCTGTCATTGTTGGTCCATGCTTAAAATCTCGCCAAATGTCGTCGACATTGACGAGTTTCGCCGAAATATCGCCAAATTTGGCGCCAAAAATTATTTCGTATTTTGTATAACTCTAAAACTTTAACCCGTAGAATTTTGAACTTTTGTATTTAGAGCTATATTATAATATCTAACTGTTTTCAATATCTTTTTTGACAGCAATCGACTGGGAATTTATTTACAGGTGAGCCAAATGACTTTAAATGCATTAAGGTGTATGGATGCATTCAATTCATTGAAAGTCTGTGGTCAATGACTACTTTGGCTATCCCCAAAATCTCGCAAACTATCTCAAGTTTGTCGGCTTTTGGTGAAATATCGCCAAATAAAGTGTCAGAAGGAAATCTTTCAAATTGAACTCAGCTTGGCGATATCGAAATATTTGGCTAGAAATCGCTAAACCTTACTATTATTGATATTTTATCTCTTTCAAACAAATAAGTTTAGAGGAAGTGCGTCGAAAATATTTTTGATTTAATAGACGTGCAAGGAAGTCATGTGTTGGACACATCAGATTTTTTTTATATACAAATTGTAATATTAAAGTTACAGGTTCCTCCTCTAGTATCGCAATTTTGGATTAGTACCTGCCTGTTAAAGGCATACACACACTACAATAGAAAAAGATTTGGTGCGATGCATTTATGTAAAACTCACTGTCAATAAAGATATATCCAAGTGGACCCTCCATTAAATAAAATTCCAAACAAAAATAAAAATAATTATCAAATATTAAACGAAACTTTTATCCAACATAAATTTTATTGGGTTTCCGAAACCATCAGAACC
>JAWZYV010012317.1:0-215980 GCA_038373885.1 Cheiracanthium punctorium | reverse complement strand
AAACATAACTGTGGGAGCTTAAGTGTTGGAGGCTGATTTCCTCCTCGTTTCTAGACTATCGTGCAAAGGGTTAGTAAAATTAATAGAGAGCTGAAGTCACTTTATCCACTTTTAAAGGCATTGTGTTATTCATATCACTGTTAGTTTTTTTTTTTAAGCCAATTTGGACTAAAGTGCAGGGATGGAGGTGCCAAGTTTCAGGGTTTTGGTCTTAGGCTTTTTGTTCCTATTTTGGGTCTTGGAATTTTCCTTCATTTTCTTGGGGGTTTTAAGTTTTCTTCATTAGGTTAGCAAAATCAGTTCTTATTCTTTTCATGCTGATCAGGCTTAACTTATTTTAATGAGTTTTTGGTAAAAATATTTTATCCCATAACTATTTTGACGATTTTTTTTTTTTTTTTTTTTTTTAATTTTCTGGTATTTCTTTGCAAACTTTTTAAAATTTAATTTATATTATATAATTTAAGTTATATATGTACATTCTGTAAGAAAAGTTCCGGGAATTGGTCATTTAATAAGCCCTCCTAAAGAGATTGTCAAAATTCTTTTTTGTCACCATATTGGCACAACTGTGCTCTATACTAACACGAAGTTAGAAATATCTGTCATTTAGTTAAATTACACGGCTCGATTTTTGTCGGTTCATTTCAAGAGTGTTTGGCGAATTTTGCATTCGTAAAATGCATTTTGTCTGATGATGAGACGTAGGTTTACGAATTCACATGCAAACCAGTCGAGCTTTGAAATGGCACCTTCCAACTCAACCGAAAAAAACCTCGTCAAAGTCAAGATTGTTGACTGTTTTCTTTGATTATCGCAGTGTTGTGGACATTGGAATTCTTGCCAGAAGGTCAGATGGTAAATAAAGAATATTATCAGGGTGTTATGCTGCACTACAAAACAAAAGACAAAAAAAAAAAACAAGTCTAGACAAAATTTGTCAAAAAGGGTTGGATTTGTGGAAAGAAAACATTTGGATTTTGCACCAGGAAAACACGCCATCGAACAACTACTGTATTCACCCGGTTTGCTACATCCGACTTTTCTCTTTCCGCAACTTAAATTACCACTTCAAGGCACCAGTTTTCAGTTGATAATAGACATAAAAGAGAATTTACTAAGAGAACTGAAGTCAATTCCGAAAAATGCATTTAAAGAATGTTTTGATGATTGAATTATTCGTTGACATAAGTGTATTATTTCGAAAGAAGCCTAAAGTATTGAGTATGCATGCATTTTATATTTTAAAAAGTTCTATTCGTAAGTAATCTCAGGCTCTGATTTTGAAAACTTGGCACGTCTGCAGGGGTGTTTGTGATCCGGATACTTTTAGCGATGATAGCTGACTTAAGATTATTTGCCACATTGGATTTGACATTTAAGGTCAAGTTTATATAAAACAATCTGCACATGTTTGGGAAACATTTAAGAAGGTTGTAACTAATTTTTCGATTTAAAATAGCAGAATTTGTTATAATTTTAGTGTTTTTGATAACATTAATAGAATTCTAAAGACAATCGTCCAGAATAATCCTGAAATGATTTTATGTCTGTAGGAAATGTTTAGTTATTAAAACTACTAGATTCTTTGAATTTTATTTTAGTACAGCATTTTATTAGACTTTATAAATGCATGTCTTTATTTGAAATAACCATTTTATATATTTAAAAAAAAAAATTATTTGCTCATTGATTGTCGCAAGCATAAGTGAAAAAGATCCTTCTCCAAACGATTTCCAGTTTTTTTTTTTTTACCTCCTGTCCCACAATCGCCACTAAATGACCTGAATTAACGCTAAAAATATAGTTTTGATGAAGAATGTTCAAGAATACTGTTATCATTTTCTTCTTGAATATTTGGAGAAGATTGTTCATGACATCAAGTGGTGTATGATCTTTCTGAAGGAACATGTTAATGTAGATCTTTAACCTCTCACGCCTTTTTTTTTTTTTTTTTTTTTTTTTTTTTTTTGTCACTTATTTCAAATGTACATACATTTTAGTTAAAATTTACAAAAAAAAAATTGTAAAGGAGTTTTTTTTTTTTTCCCCAAGTATAGAATTAGATCATAGAAAAAGTTTGTCAGAATATTGGAATTGGAGAATCTATATAAAAGAGGATATCTTGTTTGTTCGTGTAGGCATCCAGACCGTTTGACGGGTCTGGACCAAATTTGGCACACTGACTAAATAGGTCAGGTGAAATCTAATGCCGTAAAAATAAAATTAGTCAGATTAATAGTTTTTTAGTTATTTTATGTTTTGACCAGTTTTCAGCCATTTTTTGCCTCGAAGGGCTCCAGTGAGTGAAATGGAAAATGGGCGTGGTGCAACTTCACTGAAGCATTACCAAGACAGCTGGCAGTATTCATTTTTTCATGGGGTTTTTCATTTTCGAGGTGCGCCTGTTTCAAACGGGAATTTCAATCCTGCGGGGGGAGGAAGGCAGAGGCGAGGAAAAGATGAGAACCCTTGCTCCAGTAAGCATTCGTCAGATATAGTTGCTGAAGGAAGCCCCACGTCCTTTTTTTATCAATGCAGCAGGACGATTCACATTCCTGCCTAGCCACGCCTAATTCCTGGTAACATCTGTATGCTATCCGGTGCCGTGTTTTTCATTGCAGCGGGAAGTCCCATCCCCTTTTTTTATCACTACAGTGGAAGGATTCACATTCCTTCCCTTTACAATCTGTATTTAAGGTCAATGGGAATTTCTCTTCCATTGTATGGGCCATGCTGCTACTAATGGTATAAAAGCAGAATTTTGAAAATTAATCTTGGTGAAATTATGATTTATTTTATAAAATACAAAGGTAAAACATATACTAACGAAAATACATAAAAACATTTATTAGAAAGTTTTGTATGATAAATTTTGAAACAAGGCAGTCATACTTCGCAATTTTTTGCACCAAATTTGCATTTTAGAATTTTTTTTGGGGGGGGGGGGGAGGGGGGGGACAACAGACAGCACACTGTCTACGAGGCTCTTGGTGGGATTTGGGGATTATCGACCCACCCGTTTCAGCTGCAGAATGCATGGATGAGAATCTTCCGCTGTTTGGTTATTTCTGCATTTTTAAAAAAATTACTTAACGCTTTTTTATATGTTTGTGTTCCGCGTTTAAAAATATTTTCAGTGCAATTTTCATGCTTTCCGATATCAAGACCTTATTGCTAGCCCCAACACGTAATCATCTTCGGCCATGCTTATTGCTTATTCAAAAATCTTTCAGTCCAAGGAGAAGCCTTTATGGTATGATCCACTCCTCCAAGCCAAAGGAAGCGCTGCAACTTGCTAAGCATGTGCACATCGAAGAAGTACGGGAATATCCAATGAGGAGATCGAAAGTCGAAAGAGCCTCCGCGAAGTTTGTAGAATTCCTTTTGATATGTGCTGAATTTTGTTACTTGTTCTCTCTGTTGTTCCCAGGGTGGTTTGTTCCATTCTGCGGTTTTCTGTCTTATGTTATGGAAAGCAATCGTTTGGATATCATAAACTGCATTAACGCTGCAGAAATCAGCTGTTATTCGGCTTCCTAAATCACAGGCATAGCATCACGAACGGGGTTTTTTTTTTTGGGTGGGGGGGGAGTGCACGTAGCATATTCTAAAGTAAAAATAGGTATGTTTTTAACCGACGAAAAACAGGGGAGGGTCTCAAGTCGATGCGTATATATATATATTTTTTTATGTATGACCATGCATAACTTTTTACAGAGTAATCCGATTTTTATAATTCTTTTTTTATTGGAAAGGGTATACCCCGAAGTTGGTCCCATATAGATTTGGAAAAAAAATTCCAACCCTAAGGGTAGGAAAACAGGGGATGATTGATTTTTCACTCACTGATTGTAATGTATGAACACGCATAAAATATGACTTTTAACCTTCTCACTACGGCAGTACAACAGTTGTACCAAAAAATAAATCTGACTGAAGAATGGCGCTGGTACAAATGCCTTACCAAGGCCTTCTTTCCCCTCTTTTGACAGGAAATCCATTCACCCTTCGTGGAAGATGGATAAGAGATTCCTGACTCTAGAAATTCCTTTTCTTATGCTGTGGGAGAGTCAGGCGGGTTAGTAGATAATTGACTGGGAAGAAAGTGGTAGTGAATTGACCGGCATTGAGCATACAGATTTGTATTTTGTTTGCGGACTTTTGTGGTCAGTGATATTTGCCCCTACCTACCAAACAAAAGGCAAGGCGTGCTCTTCAGCTGGGAAGTAGGGGAATGAAATCTTAGATTCCGCCGCTTTCTGGTACAAAAATCCTCATGTGTGAGCCGGAGCGAAAAGGTTAAATAGTTTTTTTTTTTAAATGCCAGCTCGTTTAGTGATCTTTTTCCGAGGCATATAACGGGTGCGTAGCGCCTTGAAAGGTGCTTGATTTTAAAAATTGTTTTCAAGCACTCTTGAAAGTACTTATTTTTTACGTAAATTCCCTTAAGGTGCTTGAATTTGCAAGGAAGTGCTTATTTTTTTCTGAGCTTCCGGCAGAAACCTTTTATAAACACTACGCCGCTAACGAAAACAACTTTTCCATCCCATCCCTTATTCATCTTGAAACCGGAAGAGCATGCCTAAAAGCAAGTGCAGGTGGTTCCCTGTTGACCATGACAATAGTAAAGCTGACTCACACTTGCAGCCATAAGAGCCAGTCCGGGCCTGATTGTTCTTAAAATACTGAATATCAACCAAAACTAGACTGTTGCGCCCGATGCGAGTTTAATCATTCTCCTCCTCCCCCCCCCCCCCCCAAAAAAAAAAAAAAAAAAAGTTCATCTATAAGTTATTTATTTTGTGTTTTTTCGCCGTGTGGCTTTGCGCCTTGTGTAGGCAGTCTCTCTGCCTTCCCCTACTGCCTAACAAATCATGTCTGGCTAAAAATTTCTGAAACCTTCTTCAATAAATGTACTATTCTTATAAATAATAAACATCTACATCACGTAATTTTGAGAGAAAAAAAAATTAAGCAGAAAATTCAAAATTACTTAGATTAAAACTTCTTTTTTTTTTTTTTTTTTATCAAAAACTTCTAGTTATGTACAGATTTAATTCACATATTTATGTCATGTTTAGAGCAAAATATTATCAATAAATCATTTTTCCTATTTCACTTACACTTACTTCTACAGGATACTTTTTCCAAAAGAAGGGGGTGAGAAACTAAAGACAAACTGGAAAAAATCTAACTATGCATTGTAAGTCAGAACTCATATTACAACTCTACATGTTAAATTTTCAGGGATCAGATCATTTCAAACCAGTTTCTAGATAATTTATCTACCTGTACATTCTCGTGGAACCCCAAAGTGCCCTTTTTGAAATTTCCCCCCAGGCGGCCCTTTTTTCTAGAGTCATCACAGTAAATCTTCAATTTTATGCTCCAAAATCATGTTGATTCTTATCCCAAATCTTAGTTTTCCTCGCGGAAGCTAAATTTTTTGTGCTCCCAAATGGAATTTTTCTGCTCCCGAGGTGCTCCCAAATGAATTTTTTTCTGCTCCCGGGTTGCTCCCAAATCGAATGTTGGAGTTAACATCCCTGTGTAGGAGACGGAATAAACACTGCCTTATATATACTATTATTACGGTAGAAAGTCATAGAGTAACTGGCAAGCTCGGGAAACGCTGAGTGCTTTTAAAATAAATCCCTATGTTATAAATATCAAAAGTAATAAATGATAGGAACATAGACTTGTTGCACAACATTCAAAGCTTAAAACAAACAATTTGCTGTGCTCACTGCGTAATCAACAGCTGGCCATCCACGGGGAAAAAAAAAATTGTTTACTTTTGACTGGAGCCTCCTCATAAGATCGGTTCCGAACTGGGGGGGGGGGGGGGGGGGGGGGGGATGCGGCGTTTCTTCCATAAGTTATGGTAGTAATTTTGAAATTTACCTATTCATACTTGCCAATTTATGTGCTTTCAGTTTGAAGGTTGCACTTTTTCACTGATTTTTACGATTTTACGCGAAACTGCCGTTCTTTTACGCTTTTCCCACGTATTTTTACGATTGTACGCGAAACTCCCGTTTTTTTACATTTTCCACCGATTTTTACGATTTTACGCAAAGCTTTTTAAATTTAGCATCTTAATAATAATTTCATAGAAACCAAACATGTGTAAAATACAGTTGGAATTGTTTATAATTTCAGGCTTGTTCCACTAAAAAATAAGGTGGCCACCCAAAAAAGTCGGGCCATTGCAAAAGAGCTTAGAGAAGCTGAAGAGGGAAACTGATTTTAAAAAAATTTTCTAGAGATAAACTGAGATAAAATAAATAATTAGTTGAGAGAGACAAACTTGGGGGGGGAGGGAACCGAATTTTAGTTGTTGCAGTTGAAAATTTAGCTGTTGAGACATACCGAGACAAAAAGGAATTTTAATTGAGACAAAAGGGGGTTTTGATTCAGACAAAAAGGGATTTTGATTGAGACGATGCTGAGGCAAACTGGGGTTTCAGCTGTAGCATCCCTGAAATAAGCTTAAATTGTTTTCATCTGTTGCAGGGGTGTAGCCAGGATTTTCATTAGGGGGGGGGGGGGCAGGACATGGAGTCTAAACGGAGAATGCCCGGTTTGTCATAATCAGATCCTATGACTAGCTCATTTTAGGGGGTCAGCTGCCCCACCTTGCCCCTCACTGGCTACGCCCATGAGAGTGTTGCTGATGGGGCTGCAGCCATCACCGAAATGAGTGAAAGTAGGATTTAGAGAAAATTACGTATTCGTGAATATTTTCGAAAGCTTTTTGAGATTCCTATGATAGTGTATTTGAAAGTTCCCCTTGATTTCAAGAATTTGAGGTTCAATTGAAGACCCAAGCCAAATTTATTTATTTTTCTATAGTGTGTTTTTCCAACTTCAAAGATTTTAAACTCAGTTTATGATTTTTAAAAATTTTCTTACTCATTTTTATATGCAAACTTTTTTTAAGCCAAAATTTGAAGGGGGGGGGGTTGCCAATCTCTAGTCCCCCCTTCCCTTAAAAAAAAAGAAATATACGTATATATATGTTATTGATTTTTATAAGCTACTAGCTGAAGTACCCGTTCTTTGCACGGGAATATGGACTTTTTGATATTACGATTTGTGGTGATTACTATTCATTGTAATAAACAGATATAGCAAAGTGGATATCGCGTTATATTGTGTCCAATAATCATGCATACCGAATTGCAAGGCAATCGTTTGTACGGTGCAGAAGGCCATTAGGCGTAGCGCAATCTAGTGGCAAGTTTTAGCAAAACGGATACGGCGAAAATATTTTTCGCATTCAGATATCGATGTATACGAATTTTCATGACTATCGGCTGGACAGTCCTGAAGTTCATGTGTTGACGCGAAATCTAGTGGCAAGTTATAGGAAAATGGATAGCGCCAAACTCTTCCCCGTGTTCAAATATCTATGTATACCTAATTTCATAGCGATTATTTGCACAGTCAAGAAGTGATACACTGCAGGGCCATCTAGTAGTTAATTAAAGTAATGATTTGCTACAGCGCCGTCAAGTGGCGAGTTATAGCAAAATGGATAACGCCAAAATATTCTCATTGTTCAAATAGCTATGTATACTGATTTTCATAGCGACCGTTTGAATGGTCAAGAATTTGGCCTGCTGCAGCGTCATCTAGTGGCGAGTTAAAATAATAATGCATTGCAGTGTCATCTAGTGGTGAGTAACATCAAAAGGAACGCAGTTAGAATATATTCTTCGTGCTCAAATGTGTAAGTATAAAAAATTTTATGCCGATCGTTCGAACGGTATAGAAGTTGATGCTTTGCAGCGCCATTTAGCGGCAAGTTACAGCAAAATGGATAGTGAAAAATATTCTCCGTGTTCTAATATTCGCGTGTACCAAATTTCATCGAAATCGGTTGGACGATATTCGCATAGCAAACGGCTAAACGGAATAGAATTCAACGTTGTGCTGCGGCACCAAGTGGCAAGTTAAGGAAAACGGGTAGCATAAAAACCTTCTCCATCATAAAAGACTTAGGTGAATCAAATTTCATCGTGCAACGGTGCTGGAGTTTTTCAACCTCATAAACACATACCAACATTCATTTTTATCTATAACCAGTGTTATTATATATACCAGTCTCAAATAAAATCCAGTTTCAAAGCTAAGCCTCGCCAAAGTGCCAACATACGCCATTTTGCAAGAGTTTTTTCAGGGAATCATTCGAAGCATTGACTTAGCAGCAATCAATATGGGAAATGGTTTGACCGCCAAAGAGTAGCACGCATTTATTTGAAAATTGGAATCCCTTAATACAGCCGATTTTTTTTAATTATCAACTATAATGTGTTTTATTCATCGTTACTCCGATGTACTAAATGAGAAGATTTCAATTTTCTGAAATTTGGCGGAATTCCCCCAACTTAAATCAATGTACTCAATTGGCGAGAATTCTGAAGTTAGATCGCTTGAAATCCCTTAATAACTGCATTATTTCTTCACGGATCATTAAAATTTAACACTGTATTCCAATAAAACCTTTGCACTTGTTTTCAAAAATCTATTTCCTTAAGCTCTCAATAAATTGCGCCAAGCCGAAAACTGTACATACCGCTAGAACTCACTTACTCAAAATCCATATTTCAGCCATTTTATTTTTTCGCCAAACTAAAAAAATTTACACATTAGCCTCGGAAATCTTCAATTCTTATTGTTTTGCGTGTAAAGCATTACATTCCTGCTCTGATTTCCCATGCACACGATATTATAATTTAAAAAAAAATAACCTTACGAATATAAACTAACAAAAAAAAAATCATTATTATTCTTTTATTTTTACTTTGAGAATTTAAAACATTTTATTCGGCAAAATCGCCACACATGGCAACCACGATCCTTATTTCACACTTTTTTCACTGCAGGGGTTACAATTACGGAAAGCGTTTTGCGTGAAGAGCATAAAAAATCTCTTAAATTCCGGGAACGGGTGGACTTTCAAAGTTTTAAAGTGGACTACGATTTATTCTATATTATTTTACATATCTGTGCTAAATTTCAGGCCGATAGGTTCATTTTTGTGTATTTGTATACGAACGACATTTTATTCGGCAAAATCGCCACACATGGCAACCACGATCCTTATTTCACACTTGTTTCACTACAGGGGTTACAATTACGGAAAGATTTTTGCGTGAAGAGCATAAAAAATCTCTTAAATTCCGGGAACGGGTGGACTTTCAAAGTTTTAAAGTGGACTGTGATTTATTCTATATTATTTTACATATCTGTGCTAAATTTCAGGCCGATAGGTCCATTTTTGTGGATTTGTATACGAACCAAATCCACAAACAAACAAACAGAATTTCATTTTTATTTATAAGATACTGCATTCTAATTTTACCCCCTGCAAAATATACTTGGCTACGCTATTGATCTGTTCCATGTATAATACTTAAAAAAATTGATGATGACGTGCTTGATTTTCCTAAAAAGTGTGCTTATAAAGTGTTTAAAAGTGCTTGATTTTTAGAATGAAATTTGACTACTCACCCTGTATAAGCTCTTGAATTGATATTTGTTAGATGCTATTACCAGAAGAGTTGATTTTTTTTTAAATGGACGGTGTCCGTGTGATGTCATTTTTCAGCGAACACGTAACCTCCAACCAATCAACTTAAAATGTAGTTTCAGTTGACACTCTGTTTCAATCTGATTAGTTCAAATTTTTATTTTTCACCGACACGTGATTGAAATAGCATCGTATCGATATCGTCCATTGTAAGGGATATTGGCGACGTTTTTACGTCACCGTTTAAAACTGCACACATCCACCAAAACTGCACTAACCACCTATACATCTTCGTTCACTGTACATAGCACATATCTGTACATTTTGTTTTCGCTTGTTAAAACGATTCTTTTAAGATTTTTTTTAGTTCTGAATTTACGTACATATGCGTCGATGCTTTAATTTTGAATAAATCATGTTAACGCATGCGAATGTGTAAATCCGATGCACACATTTTGTTTTTGTTTGCCGTTTTGCAACCGAGTATTTGAATGTTATTAAAATTTCCGAAGTTCAATTTGTTAATTTTTTATCGAAATACATACATCTAAAAAGAACTGGTCTATGTTCCGTATCCGGCGCTGTTTACATTTTGATGCTCATTTAGTGGCGTTCTGGCGGCATCGTGGGTGATGTTCAGCGGGAGTAAAATACCCTGCCAGTGGTAGTTTTGACTGGCAAACAAAGAAGCAGGGGTGATTGTGTTCCGGGGGTAGCCCGGAATTCCGGGTTTTTTCCTTGATCTCTCCGGGTCAAGGACAGATTAAAGGGGTGGGGGGCAGAGGGGGCAACCGCCCCACTCCCCGAGAAAAAAGAAATTAATGTAAAAGATCCTATTTTACTTCTATAAAGTGGATTTATATGTCAATCTAACTAACCGCCCCCCCCCTCCTCCACAAACGCATGAATCCGTCTCTTTCCGAGTAAGATATTATGAATGCATCAGACCAACGTATTTTGGTTTGTTAAAGAAATCATGGTAATTAAATTGCTTCTATATTTTTATTTACTTATTAATCCCAACAGTTTTCATGTAAAAATATTTATTCTAGCAGCAGAAGCATAGTTTGGCTGGGATCATGGGTCAGCAGCTGTTTGGGGTATCATCATATCCGATTCTTTCAACTGATAAGGGTGGAGTCCGAGTGTCTGGCAAGGCACGTGGTATCCCATTACATCGAAAATCCATTTACGGGATTTATGCCTTAGCCGGGGTGTTGGGGTTCAAAAGAGGGACCGTCTAAAAGTTAATTGACTTGTCTTTCCTGGTCAGGTGTACCCCTAGTCAAGAAGCCTGTCAGAAGTTCAGAAGAGTCATAAATTTTCTGTAATGGGTTTCGGCGCGATCTTGATCGCAATAAGGGGTCGGTTAGATATGCAAAAAGAAGTTCCACTGTATGTCTGTTTCTTTTTTTAAAGTTTTTATAAAAAACAGAACAAACATAATTACCGAACTAAATAGTATTATTTTCATATAAAAAAGAGAAATCAAGGCTCATAGCAAAAGGACATGATTAAATATGTATTAATTAATGAGAAATATATCTACAAACCGGCAGTTTTTAATGATCAAATCACCTTAAATAAATTGTGTCACATTCACGCTTTATTCACTTTCACAGTAACCATGGCAAGTTTAAAAAAAAAACTAATCTTTTAGCTATCTGTTTGGTTTTTCTAATATTACTTTGGCTTAGCTGTAAAATTAAATCTGAAAATTATTTTATTTCTAGTGATGTGTATCACTTTAAACGCCTTTTTAAATATCTGATGCATTTTATTTTATTTCTTTTAATACATTTTAAATGCTTCCAGATAAGTTATCATCCTACTTCTTATCCGTTTTTTGCATAACTCCCCTCACACACACGCAGAAAAAAACCTAAATAAATAAATTAATTAAAATTAAAAGAGTTCAAAAAAGCCTATTTTGAACTATAGTATTGTTATAATTATTTCTATTGATATCAAAATACAACAGAATTTTACAATAGCATTTTAAATAGTATCTTCAGATTTACTCTGAGCCCATATATGGGCAGGTGGGTGCTTGACGATCCCCCTCCCCCACTTTGCAAATTCAAGAGCCTCGTTAAAAGCAAATCAATGTAAGTTTTTGTCCACTATTTAAAAAAATCAGGGGCGGACCCAAAAAAATTCTGCAGAGAGGAGGGGTCACAATTGTTTTTAGTCTTTTCTCTAATAAATGCATTTCAATTTACAAAAGAATCTTTTATAGCCTACATTTGATTTGTCATGTGAGTGCACGTACCCCCCAATGCCCCTATGAAAATTATAATTCTGTGGAGCAGGGCCCGATCATCACGATATTGGGCCCTGGCCAAATACAAATTTTTGGGCCTTTGCATTTACGAGAAATTACATAGTCCGCATTTAAGTTGTTCTAGGCACATATTTATCTGCAGAAATATATATCAAGTTTAGATACTAAATATATGCATACATTGCAGTAACGAATATTAAATGATTTTGCATACATGGATAAAATTTATTTTCACAAATGAATATCTAGACACATACTAGAGTACATATACGTACAATTCTATACTAAACTCCTTTAAAATATAAATGAAAAGAATCGAAAAACTTACAGTACGAATCTTAAAACTGATGAGACTTTCTTATAATAAAATTTGCAAAAAGAGGTTCAAACACTGGCTCACGGATTTTGACCGAATGCTCATGGGTTTTAGAGGACCCTTAGTACTAGAGATGAGACGGGCTCAGCCCGAGCCCGGGCCCGACTCGGGCTCGGGCTCTGTAATTCACGATTGCGTTCGGGCTCGGGCTCGTGAAAAATTTCTTCTTTGTTGAACATACTCCTTGAAACAGATTTTAAAAAGTGATTCATGGGATAAATAGACGTACTTATTTGAAAAAATAGCGGCACGGGGGACTAGGAGGTGTGTGAAGCTCCAAAATTTATTGTATCCTCTTAATGTAGTAGTTAATTTTATTTGTCTTTAGCTGAAATTTCGGGCTCGGGCGGGCTCGGGCTCCAACTTTAATAATATTGCTCGGGCTCGGATTAAAAGTCTTCGGGCTCGGGCTTCAAAAAATGAGCCCGAACTCATCTCTACTTAGTACAGTAAAATGTCAGAGAATCGGCTTACGACTCAAGATAATGACAATCCAAATTTTTATACGAAGTTTTTTATGAATTAATAAATAACAATCTGTGTTGAAAAGTACAAAAATTTTGGGCCCTTGAAATTGGTGGGCCCAGGGCAAGTGCCCCGGTTGCCCTGCCGATAAACAGGCTCTGCTGTGGAGGGGGGGGGGCATTTTTTCCTGGTGCCTTTTTTTCATACATTCGTATTAGATAATAGTTCATAAAGTAAATACGTAGAGATTTTTTTTATAAACAAAATTATTTATTTATCTAAGATGACCTATATATCAATTATTGGGTAAGAAAAAATGGATTTCACCAGTAATTGACTCTTATGTTAGTTATTTTAGCCAAGTGCATACAATTGCATACAATTTCTAGTAAATGCAGAAAATAGCTATTGAGATGGTTATCTTTAGATAAGTTTTAATATACAGGGTATCCCAAACAGGTCACGCTTTAATTCTTTATATAATAGAACCTTTTATCAAATGTTGTTATCTAATAACAATTTAGGCATTTATCTTCATTTTTTGCAACTTTTTTTTTATCACCAGAGATTGTAGGTATCAAAATTTGAAATTTTAAACATAGTGCTAAAAATATTGTGATTATCAGAAGCTAGCTTAATGCTGAAATTAGGATAAATTCATTATCAACCTGTTTTTATTTAAAGCATATATTTTTTTTTAAATTACTTTAAATTGAATTGTCTCAAATAATTAGATGAAGTTACCTGTCTTAGATTAGTATGTAATGCAGATTTCCAAAAAGCCTGACTTATCGTCAGCATTATAGGAGTACAAAAAATGGAAGTAGATTATAGGCAAAATTACTGAAAAAACACTCAAAAAACTGGTGTTAAACGATAAAGTAATTAAAAAACTTTGTAAAAAACACACATAAGAAGTAAAAGGAAAAAGGATTCCTTATTCCTTTTACTTCTTATGTGTGTTTTTTACAAAGTTTTTTAATTACTTTATAGGCAAAATTATTGAAAGCAACGATATAACTTCTGTCTATTGTTAAATGATTGCATGTTAGATTGTAAGTGCTGAGTGAAATTCTCAGTAGAGAAGGTATTTGTATTCAAACTTAACGTTTTGTTTTAATGGAAAAGTTTTAATGTCAAGAGGTCATTCCTCTCCTATAACTAAATTTTGTTTGATTCCTTACAGAATTTAAATATTATGCCTCCAGAAAACTCAAAAGTTTCAAAAAACCTAAAACGGCAAATAAACATCTAAAAAATCCAACAGTTTTTTAAAAATTAAATAGCTAGCTAATATATTAACTCCGGACGCCTTATAGTGATTTCTCTTTTTTTTTTAAATGCAATTTTGCAAAGTTTTAAAATTTATTCAAACTTAAGATAAAATAAAATCAGGCATTTATTGTTTTAGTTGTTACTGATCATAATGTTACTAAATTTCATTCTACTCCCTAAAGCTGTTTTTGAGGGATACGAGAACAAACATTTACACCATTTTTACAAAATCTCAAAATATTTGAAATATTTGAAACAACTTTGGCATCTATACTTCACAGATAAACTTGCCACATAAAATAATCTCAAATTTGGAGGAGTTATGAAGTTTTTTCTCTCTCCTAAAAAATTTCCTTTTTGTGACTGAGGTGGTATCGGCACTCATCGATTCAATTAGTTCTCTCCTCGCCCAATGTGTTTAATAGTAATTGTAAATAAAATAAAATAAATCAGTAAAACTTATTTTAAAAAGGACTAAAATGTACAATAATAATGCATATGTATATATATATATATTTATGTGAAAAGTCTTAAGCTTAAGCACGTATTGCCAAATAAAAATCATCCTAAGCTCACCGAATTTTGGCGGTGGAAGCATTTTTTGATTTTTAAAAAGTAAAATAATGTATAAATTGGTTAAACTTTCAGATGCTCAATTATGATACCTAGGCAGTTACTGATAACTTAAGTACCATATTTACCTATATATGAGATCAAAATTTATAATGATTTTTATGTGAAATTAGATCTTATTCACAACGATTTCTCTTTACGTTCAAAACACAAATCAAACTTCTTGAAATCATCATAGAGGTTTTTAGAGTAACAATATAAATTTCATAACCAATAATAACAAAAAATTACACTCAGCAAGTTATGCTGTTTCAACGAAGATTTACACTCTAGGAAGGTCGAATCTTAAAGAAGAAAATATGATTTTTGTAGGGAACCCACTGAGTTTTCACCCCCTCTTTTTGGATGACCCAAAGATATGATGCCCCACGGTGATGCTCTCCGAACGGAGTGGAGAGAGAACGCGGGGGGGACGAAGCAAGGGGCTTGTGTCCTGGGGGTCATCTAAGGAGGCGAGGGAAAGAGAAAAACAGATCACTTGACTGGCAGCGGAGAGATGCACTGATGCGAGAGCCAGTTAGGAGATTTCCCGAGACTCTCCGATGTAATAGCATCAGTAGGATGTTGTATGTTAAATGTATATATTCAAAGTCCAATCTGTAAATATGATTATATCTGTATATATAATAAATGATTAGTCTCGACATCAGGCTCGATTAATTGCATCCACAACATGTATTCAAACCGTGGAATTGGTCAGCAGTTCCCGCTACCAAACTTCACCTTAACGACATTTCGACGGGCGGACCCTACACTGGAGGCAGCGGCGGTATGAGATGCAGAGCCGGATCTACGGTGTCGAGTTTGGCTGGATGTTTCCAGAAGAAAAGCATCGGCATCTACGTTGAGGAAACACGGCCGGATTACCGACGTTTTAGAGAATGAGATGCATAGAAGCCGGATCAGCTGTTTCGAATGGTAACGACAATGATCCAAGAGAAACTCATCGGCATCTACGTTGAGGAGACACTGGTGGATTACCGGAGGTGTTACACAGGAGTGAGGAAGCTACGACGTCGAACCATACAGTGCTGTGAACTGGTCAACCTGTGCTGTGAGCTTGTAAAGCTGTGAACCGGTGAACTTGTTAACCTGTGAGCTTGTAAAGCTGTGAACTGGTGAAGCTGTGAAATTATAAACCTCGTCCGAACTTAGGGACAGATTAGTGGTTATCAGGAATCAATATTGGATATATACTAATGAAAGAAGACGGCAAAAGGGTGAGCGGCTGTTTCCTTGTTGTATTGATTAGATCCAGGGATGGTAAATTTGATTCTTGTTAAAAGTAAAAAGTAAAGGTTTAAAAAAAAAATAAATAAATAAATAAGGAAAGATGTTTTGCTTTAGGTTTTAAAATGATTAGGGATTATCATTATCTTGTTTTCCTTATGTACTATGGTTATGTATTTTTCCAATGAAATCTAATTATTTTGATAAAATGATCAGTGTGACTCTAGGCTCTTAGGTAAAGCTTTCATATTTGGCTAACTCTTTCCGGAAAATATAAACTAAGGCTAAGGTTCTGGGAAGTTGTGCAAGGGTACTGACCTATAGTTGATGCTGGGAAATATTCTTAAAGTTAAATAGAATAGTAGTATCAAGGATGGCGTTTCTAGTGAAAGCCAGGAAGGCAGACTTGCAGGAATTAGCCGAGGAAATGGGGGAGCAGATCACTCCGGGAATGAAAGTCTTGGACTTAAAAAACCTCATCACAAACAGTGCGAGGTATGAGGAGGAGATAATTAAGGATCTGCTGGAAGCCATAGTTGAGCAGAGAAAAGAAAGGGAAGCTAAGGAGCTGGAAAGGGAAGCTAAGGAGCGAGAAAGGGAAGCTAAGGAGCTGGAAAGGGAGGCTAAGGAGTTAGAATCCAGGAGGAATCTAGAATTAGCTATAACTGAAATTGGAGTCTGACGAACGGATTGCGGTTGAAAAATTAAGATTGGAACGGGAGATGGGGAGTTCTACTCCTGTTTCCATAAATTCAGAATCGCAAAGAAAGAGTTTGGATGAAACAATTAGAACTGTTCGATTATTAACCGTGAAACCACCCAGTAAACCAGAGGGATATGATTTCTTTTTCACAAGTTTAGAAAAGGCTTTCACAAGTGAGGGGGTAGAGGAGACGCAAAAGGCTAAAATTTTGCTATGCCTCCTGGGGGAGAGAGCGGCTAACATCCTGTCTGGGCTCGAAGAGGTGAAATATGATGATTACGGCGCGGTTAAAGAAGCGGTGTTACGTGAATTCCAACCCTCACCGCAAATTTGTCTTGAAAATTTCAGGAGAGCCAAGCGCAATCCTGGGGAAAATTTTGTCCAGTTTGCATCAAGGTTGAGATCAATTTGGGACTATTACTGTAAATTGAGAAAAGCATCTGACATGGAAAGTGTGATGCAGTTAATAGTTGCGGACAGGTTGATCTCTACCTTGGATACGGAAACTGCGACGCACATTAGCATAAAACAAGGGGAAGGTTGGCTAAAGCCCCTAGATTTAGCTAGAGAATGTGACGTCTTTTTTGTGGCAAAATCAAAGTCGTATGCTGGTTTTCCCAAAAATGAATGGGAGCAGAACAAACACAAAGCGGTAGACACAAACAAAACGAACCTGAAAAAAGGGGATTCAAACAAAACGGGGGATTTCAAGGAGAGAAAAAGAGAGTGTTTCATCTGTAAATCTAAAACTCACCTGAAAAAGGCGTGTAGTTATCATTTTGCCGAAAAGACCTTTTGACCCTACTTTTTGACAGTCCCCACTCCGCTCTCCTCCGGAGTGAGGGATCCTGTAAAAATTACTTCTCTGTTATCAGTCTTTCGAAAAATCTGAATAAACGAGTCCCGTCCGAAGCAGAACTCCTCCCCGGAAGCTCGTGTCGGTGATCGAAAGTTTATGACCCCTGGACGTGTTGGGGAAATCTTGACCTGTGACCGCCAGCTACATGGTCAGAGCGGTGAAGTAATAGTTTTCAATCCAGTAATCCTTATTATAATACAAAAAAATAGTGGCGTATGTTGGCGCTTATAACGTTTCTAAGTTACGGTATATTTAAAATCTCATTGTTAATGGCGTTATTATTATTTTTTTAAACTGGCAGTTTTTCAGTGAATGTTTTACAATTTAGGGAGGGGGCTGGGACCCCTCGGCACACTTCTTAAGTGCGCCCCTGACTCTAATTATGGATTAGATTGTAATATTAAGATTTAAATAAATATCAGAATGCTGAATGATAAATTATAGATGGAATAAATTGGCATTTTTAAGGAGACTTAAATTTTAGAAAATGTTATTAAAAATAACTTTCTGAAGCTTTCATAAATAATTGTTTTAAAAATCTAAGCTTGCCTCCCAAAAAATATAATTTCAAGTTCAAAACACATTTATTTTGATATCAATAACAATAAAGGAAAAAACTGACTAAAATAAAAAGTTATAGATCCCCCCCCCTTTCAATTAAACTCCCAATTTCCCGAAGAAAATTTTTATTTTGTGCTCGACAAAGCTTCGAAATTTTGCGCTTCTACCCCATCAGAGAGCTTAGCTGTAGGTTTTAAACAGACATTTATACGGAAGAGGGGGTAGAGCCGCCTAAAGATCGCCATTTATTATTGTATCAATAGATAATCTACCTTATTTAGAGGATACTAAAATCTTTTTAGAGAAGCACTCCCACTAAAATTAAGCAACTGTCTTATCCCTTCAATGCAGCGCAAAAAAAGAGCACCCAACATCCAATTAAATAATATCCTCACATTCATTACAAAACAAATTTATGTCCATCTAATAATAAAAATCTGGAGTGACTCCACTCGACTTTCCGAACACTTGATACCATGCGTTTAAATAAATTTCATTCAAATCAGTCGGATCTAGTGTTCAGGCATTAGTGCACTTAATTTGATTGCACATGATTTGAGTGTATAGGCCGGAATGTATAAGAATACTTTTTTGTGTCCATATAAAAAACTGTAAGGCGTACACTCGCTAAAATTTATGCAGTATGTAAGACAGTGACCTATAATATGCGCACCTAATTTGATTTCGCCCGCTTTTAAAATAAAAACAAAAAAATTATAAAAATTAGGTAATTTTTGACGAATTTTAATGTAACATAATGTTTAGAATTTAATAACATCAACGCGGACTGTTTACGCCATTATATAAATCAATCACGATATTAGAATTATGTATTTTTTCAACCTATCGATAAGCTTTTAAATGGGGCACCGGATTTCAAAATTTTCAATTTCTACCCAGCATTTTTCAATTTCTACCTTTAATTCTGTCCCCTTACTCACCCTCCAATTTTCTCAAAATGGTTTTATTTTACTTTTTTGCGTATCTTTATACAGCTGTGCTAAAGTGTTTCAAATGCATTTTATAATCAAATCGAGGCAGGGGTTTTGATCAAGAAAAAGCACGAACAAAAATTTCCTAAGTCTGTACTGACTCAAGCAGGTCTTTTACACAAGAAATGATATAAAAATTAGAGAAAATCCGTATTTTTTTTATCTCTATTAATACAGAAATACAGCTTAAGAATAATAATTTAAGCTTAAGAATAAAATAATTCATGCATTTTAATTTAACATAACATTTTATGCAATAAAAAGTTTGATAGTGTATCACAGAAACTAAAACTAATACTTCAATTTTTCTTAAAGTAACATCGTCAAGAAAACTTCATAAAATTATTAATTAATTAAACCATTTCTCATTATTAGATTTAAATTATTACAAACTAGTGTTACTCTCAAAAGTCTTCTAAAAATATACGTGTATATATTTTGCGTATGATTAGACATACATATGTGAGTACCTGAAGATAAAATAAGGACTTGTGTGAAGTAGCGTACCCAGGGGGGGGGGGTGCAAAGGGACATATGCACCCCCCTAAGATTTCTCAAAATTGAAATATTTCAGGTGGGGGGGGGAACCCCGATTTTTTCCCAAACATTTTTTTTTCATCATGAAAAGGAAACATGATTCCAACTAAGTGAATTCTTGAAAAATTAATAGAAAGTCTTTGATGATTCTAAAAATGTGCCTTTGTGTTCATGAGGCCGAGGCCAATGGTCAGAATTTGCAGGAGGAGAGAGAAGGGGAGGGTTCATCCCTATAGACTATCTATGTAATATTATATTATTTCTATGGAAGATGTCCCCCCCCCAATTCCGAGCAGTTAGTAATAATCTCTGATTTCCTATTCATAAACGGAGAGAAGTCAGGAAATCTCGTTCAATCCATTTTCTTTTGCTCGAATTGCTAAGTTCATAATTTCATAACTTTAAATTCGTTTCAATCTTTTTTTTCTTGTTATTTTTTTTTATTCCGAGAATAAGTTAAAGGAATCAGTAGTCGCTTTTAAGTTTTCTTAAATCTGGTGAAAGAAAAATTCCAAACATCAATTTGAAGCAAAAAAGCGTACATTAAATAACAATTTCAAGCAACAGTAATAAATTTTTGAAAATAAAAATTCAGAAAACAGAAAGAAATTTTGAGATAAATAAATATTTTAGTTTCACTGGAAATAACCTCATACCTACAGATGAAAACAAACTACAAATGCTAAGATTTAATGATTATAGAATATCAGCAATTGAAAAAGAAATGACTGGTACAACAGGTTAGATTAACTGCTGTAGAAACTTTATAAGCATGCAACGTTGATATTTTCCCGAATATCCATAAACTTTTAAAAAGATTGGTCAATTTGCCTGTGACAACATGTATCACTGAAGGGTCGTTTTCAACCATGAAATATTAAAAAAACTACTTAAGAAACAATACATTTGAAATGCGTTTAAATGGTCTCTGTTATGCATATATAAAGAATATATTTGTAAGTGAGGAAGCCTTAAATATTTTGCAAAAACAGGTAGAATAAATATAACCTTGTAGAAAATAGTAAGTATGAAATTTTTCATTTTATTATAACCCCTTTTTTTTTACTATTCTTTAAATTATGGCTGTTTTCTCGATCATTAAATCTTTTATTGAATTTTCACTGATGTTGGAGTCCGTCGGTTCTGGTAAATACAAATTTTCGTTCTTATGGTATCTTTACTACTTTTTCCTATGATCTCCAATTTTGTAACTTTTAATAACTTGATAAAAATTGTATTAATTCGTGAACAGGTTTGAAAGGGAGAAACAAAAAACGTGTACATGGGTGGTAATTTGGGCCGCCCATGTATTTATTTTGAGGTGCTCATCTTAAGTTTTCTAACACTTGAAAACTTGATTAATTTGAAAGATTTCAGTATGCTATAAAATTGTTTATTATACCGGTGGATGCGATGGGTGGATGGGAGTCAAACCCCTATACGAACCCCTATATGGGGCCCATAATAGCATATTCTTTAAAATTCACCAAGTGGTACATTACTTCTTTCATGGTAATGACGATATGCACCCCCCAAAATCAATTCCTGGGTACGCCACTGTGTGTGAATAGTTGAATTCATTCAATCATGTTTTTTAATAGCCTCACCATGGCACAGTGGTTATGCCACTGACAATGGAGAAGTGTGAAGGTCCCGGGTTCGGGTCCCATCACTAACGGTGTCGATCTAACGGTTTGGAGTTTTGGTGGGTTTTCCCCAGATGTAACGTGAATACGCGTTAGAACCCCTTAGAAAGTCCTCCTACGAAGGCACCCCCCCTTAGCAGATCGCCCTAAAGTAGTGTTGCCATAATCACACACAACAACATGTTTTAAATAATAGTATTATAATATATGTTATTAGTGCCCAGTACTTTGTAACACTGACAATTTCAGTAACTTCCTATTTTCGTGTTTCGTCGAATATTTTATCACTCTCTAGCAAGACTATCTTAACAGGCAACTTGAAATTAATTGATGGGGAAAAAAAATTCAAAAAAAGGGAGGGGGGGTCTCTTCAGTTTTTACATTGATTGGTTAGCGAGTTAAAGGGGTATAAAAGTTTCAAATTCACGTCAAAATGTTTGTAATCTTTACCAGTTTCCTAGATTGACCATACAGTAATGACCCGACACAGCATAAATTAGATGATTAATTTTTCAGAAAAAATATAAAAAATTATATTGCAGAACTTAATTTTTTTTTATCGAAGTCGTGGCCAGGTTGTGCTCCGACAGCGAAATTTGATTTTGTTTGACAAAATGAAAGCAATCACTCCTTTTTTTACTCTTTGACACTTTCTAACTTTTCCACTTTTTGGGTCCTTCTGAACTATTTTTCCAGCTACTTGATAATTAAAAATTTTCTTTTAAACATTTTAATAAGATTTTCACTTAACAAGTCTTAAAAAGCCGCTTTACTAGAACAAACCCACTATTGGATTGGCGAGAAAGTAATGTTTCCTTACATGAAATTTAAAGAAATACATTTTTAAAGAGTTTTTAATTTCAAATTAAAAAAAAATATAGATTCATATTTGTTACATTTTAAAGTAAGAATTTTACTAATAATTTTTTGTTTGTTTGTTTGTTTGTTTATAAAATATGGCTGGAGCACTATATAAAAAATGTCCTAAAATTGAATTGAATGTATTTATAAATACCGTATTTTACAACAAAAAAAGTTTGTCCCTTTTATCTTCGACATCACGCGTTATATTTCAAAAGAGCTTTTTCCAAGCATAAGGTTATGAATTTTAGAAAATGTTCTCTAACCTAGCATCGATATTAAAGAACTCAAGTACATACCAAATTTTGAATTATTACCATCAGTAGTTTCGGCCAGACAAAATATTGATATACAGAAAAACGCAATTACTTTTTTGCCAACCCAATATAAAATTCTCTTTAAGAAACAAGTAAATCTGTTAATTTTATATGAACTTTTTTATTAACAGCTTGTAATAAGTCTAATTTTAATCAATTTGCTAATTTATTGGATATGATAAGTGAATAGCAAGAAATTCATCATGCATGAATTCTGATTGCAGCATGACTGAATGTCATGCTGCAATTCAAGTTGCATGTTCAACTTTATGTTACCAAATCTTTGAATCGCTTTGCTTTTTAAGGTAATTTTTATTTTATTCAAATTTATTCTTTGCAACTTTGATGAATTTATAGTGCTCTGAATTAGAACATTGTCGCAAAGTGAATAGCAAGAAAGCAATGTATAAATTCATCAAAGTTGCAAAGAATAAATTTGAATAAAATAAAAATTTTAAGGTAATTTTTATTTTATTCAAATTTATTCTTTGCAACTTTGATGAATTTATAGTGCTCTGAATTAGAACATTGTCGCAAAGTGAATAGCAAGAAAGCAATGTATAAATTCATCAAAGTTGCAAAGAATAAATTTGAATAAAATAAAAATTACCTTAAAAAGCAAAGCGTTTCAGAGATTTTGTAACATGTTTTCTTTTATATTTATATAAGTTTAATTTGTGTATTTTCTGATTGCAGACAAATAGATCGCGGTTGTCGAGTGTCTTTTACCCTATAGAAAAACAGGGGAAAAAAACCCTCCATCCACCCACCATCGTACAAAGAGAAGGGACAACTTAATGACGTTTTCTCACCCTCAAAACACCCAAGGTTATACAAAAACGATCCCATTGACCTCTGTCATGTAGCGGTCACTTCCTCCGTTTATGTGGCCGAACATGAAAGTCCTTTTTACGTAAACAAGACTCCTTCCAGACCCCCGGAATAGACCTGAAGAGACACATTAATATTTTACAGACAGCCCCCGTTTCAACCCCGATTTTTAGTGACTGGATTTGTAAGGCTGTGTCCCGCAATCTCGAAAGATAAGGCTGACAGAAGAGCATAAATTCTCCGTAATTGGAATTGTCGCGTTTAAGGGGTCAGTTAGAAATGCAAAAGAAACCCCACTCTCCAAAATAAGCGATTTCCTCACCCACAAGTCCGAAGAACTTTGACCCCTCACCTGTCACCTTTCGAAAGGGGAAGCTGAATTGAGGGGTTGTTAACAAAAAAAAAGTAATGGTCATTCCTGGTCAAAGAAAGTAAGCTTTATAAGCTGTTATTTCGTCTTAAAAACAGTTGACGGTGCAAAAAGATATAACGTGCAAGAAAAAATCTCAAACATTTGCTTTTTGAATGATATTTTTTGAGTTTTACTCTTCCCAAAATAAAATCCTGCGTGTGACCCTGCGTTTATGAAATTACAAACCAAATCGGTCTTTTATAATCTAAAAAAGCAATTTCGGGGGGGGGGGGGATTTACTGTTTATGGATACCAATTTTTCAGTTAGCTCGTAATTTCGAAGCATATGTTAATGTTTCTGATATACATTATTTGTTTCTATAATTTCATAGAAATTGTGCACTTTATGAGATAAATATTGAAACTCAATGCGATCTCTCTGGTCAATACCTTAAAAACTTGGTTAAAAGCCAAGTGTATAGAAGTGCGATTATAAAAAATGAATTAAAAATTGCTTAATGAATTAAAAAACATTTAAATGGTATCAGTAAATTAATATTTGTAAATCATTTTCAGTAGAACTAATCTGTATTTAATGCGAATTAAATTGTTGATTAAAATTCTGAATTTTTATCAACATTTTTTATCAACATTTATTCGTCATTGGATCTTAAAGTTTCTGTAATGCAATAACAATTATGTCTGTGTCAATTAATCGATTAAATGGTTCGAATGTTCGATTAATTTTCTTCCTGGCTATTTCTATTCGGCTAATTCGATCACATTGCTGTTAAAAATATATTTATTCACTATTCAAGTTTGATTAAAATCATATTTTCTTCTATAATATTCGACCTTCCTCGAGTGTAAATCAATCTTCGTTGAAACAGCGTAACTTGCTGGGTGTAATTCTTTATTATTGGTTATGGAATTTATATTGTAGCTCTAAAAACTTCTATGATGATTTCAAGAAGTTTGATTTCTGTTTTGAACGTAAAGAGTAAACGTTGTGAATAAGATCTAATTTCACATAAAAATCATTATAAATTTTGATCTCATATATAGTGAAAAGCGATGGTACTAGTTATCAGTAACTGCCTAGGTATCATAATTGAACATCTGAAGGTTTAACCAATTTATACATTATTTTACTTTAAAAAAATCAAAAAATACTTCCACCGCTAATGTTCTGCGAGCTAGGATAGATTTTTTATTTTGCAATACGTGCTTAAGACTTTTCTCATTAAAAAAAAATAAAATATATGCATATGCATTATTAGTGTACATTTTGTCCTTTTTAAATAAGATTTATTGATTTATTTAATTTTACTTACAATTACTACTAAACATATTGGGCGGGGAGAGAACTTATTGCTGAATTGATTTTGCAAAATATCAAACGATTTTGCAGTAACGGAAATTGCGTCTTTGATATTAACAATTCTTGAGAAGAGTTCAAATGCAACTTCTTTATAAAACTTGTAACCATCTCTAATTACACAATCACAGTGATTTTTAAAAAGTTTATTCTATTAAAAATCCAACATGAATTCATATTCTCTATGCTTCTCTATCCAGTGGAGCAGCTGAGTATGGCAGGTAGGGCACGTTCCATGCGCAATACTTTAAAGGGGTTACAGATTCCAACAAAGACACTGACACAATGAATGAAACAATCAACCCATTCACTCTTACCTTTACAGGGATGCGACGACAGTGATTATTTCTTCAGCAATCATCGTTGCTTCCTAGTTTCGGTCTTTGAATGATCCTGTTTAGGCCAGCAACCCAAATTTGAGTTGCACTGAAAGACCCAAGCCGGGAAGCAACGCTGAGTGCAGAAGAAAAAATCGCTGTCGTCGCTTCCTTGAAACGATGAAAACGAACAAGTTAAACAAAACGCTAAAATATCTATTTTAAATGACTGCTCTTAGAACAGGAATCTGTGAGACTTTTATAATTTGAAAATATAATTTGTCATTCGAAAGAAATGTTTAGAATGACCGTACTAAGTGTTCAGTGTCTTGCTAACTAAGAGAAAGAGCGCATAATGTTGTCTGCCACATGAACGTTACTTTACCTAGGTACGACACTGAATCTAAAATTTTTCTGAGTTGTCAGACATGCAGCTGCAACATTTTCAATGTATACTTTTTTACTTTAGTTTATACAAACGGGTAAAAAATCATAAGAATTTCATTCACACTAAATATCTTATATAAAATGCATAAGGTATTACGAAAAATGATATTTTTGGAGGAAACAAATTATTTTGCACTTTTTTTTTTTTTTTTTTTTTTTTTTTTTGTGTGTGTGTGTGTGTGTGTGTGTCTATGAATTTATTCTTATGTATACTTTGTTATCTCTTATTAAAATAATAAACAATATACCACACAAAAAAGTACAGAATGTCTTTATTTTAAAATGCCAAAACAGATGGATTTGGGTGAAACAGCTTTTCAAGAAATAAATGCTTTAGTCTAATAGTATATAAGAATATTCTACGGTGAAATAGAAATCTGTTATCATATTTAGTGGACTTTATACGAAATGAAGTACCCAAGAATAATCGTGTTACAATATTAATAAATTTTCCCAAAACAAATAAATAAATAATTATTATTTTAATTAACAAAAAATTTATACAATCAGCAAATAAATTAGAAAGGTATTCAGGACGCTATCACTGTTGAGCTACATAGGATTTAGAGAAGGGACCTAATGTATTTTGCAGTACACAAATGATAAAATATTATACTTTTATCCGATACATTTTTTACCCATTTTCTGAGATCAGGGGGGTAGCCGAGGGGGGGGAGGGTTAGGGGGGTCATAACCCCCCCATGAGGAATTTTTTGCCATACAAAATGTGCATTCTTCACTACATTATCACACACACGTATACATATATATGAGTTGTAGTAGTCGTAACCCTCCCCATGAAAAATTTCTGGCTACGCCCCTGTCTGTGATTATTACTCGGACAAATATACTGAAATTTAGTCTAGAGTAAGGTGGTAAGGTGTTTCAGTTCTCAAGAACTAAGACTTTTTTTTTTAGATCTTGACAGAAAATTGTTCAAAAATAAATGAACTTGATCCTAAGTATAGAGGAAACTTTTTTCATTATTTTTAATGCATTATGCATGTCCTTTAAAAATACATGAGAGGATTAATTTGTCATGTATAATTGACATTCATTTTATTAAAAAAAATTTCCTTTTGAAAATAAATGCTTGAAAGCACCATGATATTAATTTTGCTATCATTTTTACACTATATTTCCTTTCTGTGCAGTTTAGAAAAAGTTCCCTCCTTTACAAAAAATGCTCATGAGTTAATTTGCGACAAATTCTCTAAGAAAAATAAGTGTTTTTATCCTGCCTTAAATCCAAACCATTTCTTGATTAGTCCAGAATTCCATAGAAACTGTATTACCGCTTCCTTATCCAAAAATCTAAGAGAAAAAAACAATATAGTCTTGAGTCATATATTGATTTAGTAATAACACATGCTTTTTATTCGAGGGGGGGGGGGAGACAAATTTTGTAAGCTGAAATTAGTCTGTGCTTTTAAAATTCAAGAAATTTATGGGTGGTTTTGGAAAAAAAAAAGGAAGAAGTCAGACTCTAAAACATTCTAAACGTGCATTTACAAAATCTTTTTTTTTTTTTTTCCTTCAAAATCGTTTTAATATATTATTCCTTTAGAAAAAAAAAGACGGGTGTACTATTCAAGTATACTAATTGAATTAACCTTGTCGTCATAAAGAATCACGTAAGATTTATAAACTTTCAGATAATTAACGTCATATTGAAAGTAAATTTGCAACTTGAGCGATGCTTAAATATTTCCTTCAGATAACATAGTTTGACATTTTTCACGTGATTAAAATACATAAACTATGTTCTTCTGCTGAACTATGGGAAATTTAAATAAGTAACGTATTTATCAGAAGATTTGTTACGATAATGTCTTTAAAGCACAATATACCTTGTTAATAAATCTTCCGTGAGTATTAAATTGAGTATTTGTTATATACATTCATCATTTTTAACGGGCGCCTTACAATTAACTGAACGATGAGAATTTTCTATATAACTGTGCATACCGTGGCACTTTCAACTAAAAAGATTGCTGATCGTTCTTCATTTTAATCAAACTAAATTGTACTGTCTGATACCAGAGTGGACATTTACATAATTAATTCATTGAGCAATTGTATTTATTATTTCAATGTTATAGGAATTTATTATTTTTATTACATATTGGACAATCAATAAGAAAACTACAATGTTTATTTTGACTAAAATTTTTAATGGCACATAAAATTTGGAAGTTCTAGAATAACAAACTTTGAACACTTGTTCAGAACAGAATGCAGACTATGGCTATTACAACTCTTAATAACTAGTGTCTTTCAACTGACCTCTATTACACAGTTATTAGTCGAGTATGGGAAAATTTCGTGGAAGTCGGTTGGGAGAGAGGAAAAAGAAAGGTTTTATGGCTTTATGGCCCCCTTTCAAAGATTCTTATCTAGGTATCATCTTGACCAGTCAGAATTCATATAACCTCAACTGTGCTCTTGTTTGTAAAAAGGATAAAAAGTCTTGGTTCCAGAACTCCATTCCATACCGAGAAGTTAGACGTTAGAAATGGCAGTTCAATTTATTCAATCAAGACGTGGAAAGCAGTTAGCGATTTTTGAAAATGGCATATTTAAGTACCAATAGATTTAAGGCTAATAACATATCTTTATAAAATGGCTCTAAAATATAAAAATCCTGGCAGATTTTTAAAATCATTAATATATCCTGTATGTCTAAGTAATTTTGTATGTCCAAATAAGAATTTTTGGATGGAGAAGATGGGGATTAAAATTCAAGAAATTTATGGGGGATGATAGTTATTAATAAAGCTTAAAAAACTATATAAAATGTACAAAAATACTATAAAATATATATTTATGTACTTTATACAAAAAAAAAAGGAAGATTTGTTGATCACTGGTTCGTTTTTCTTTTTAGGTTGTTTTTTTAAAAACTTACTGATCCAGATATAAGCCATATTAAGTGCATAGTTACAAATGTATTATCGAGTAGTATACACACTAATAAGTTAATTAATTACATATAAATAATAATTTTTTTTATTACCTACTGTTACTATTATTGCTTTTTTACTTCATTTCATATACTGAAAACAGTATTATACATTTAAAAAAAATTATTTATTTATTTATTTTCCGTTCGTACTCTTTATCTGTGTAAGTCTGTGTTGCTCATTGGTTTGCTGTACTACATTTTTTGGATTTTACACTTCCTTCACCGTTCAATGTTTCTTCGCTCTAGAACGTTTGTTCACCGAGTTTAACGAGCACATTTACCGATTAACGATTAGATGTTTTCGGTGGTATGTTCGGAATCGTTCCCGCGACCGTTCGGTTAGTGATCCCATATCTTTACTATTGAACTATCAGGTTCTATACTTTAGCAACAGAAATATAGTCTTCACCAATGAAAATTTATATTAACTTGATTATCGTGTTTACTCGCGTAATAGTCTCCCTCGCATATTAAACGCACTCCCTGTTTTGAAGCAGAAAAATCATCAAAATATTTTCAAACCATAAAATTCTTAATCATGTATTTGATCTTCATTTATGTGTATAAAAATATTACTAGAAACAGAAAAATGCCTCTATTTTGTGTGCAACTGACCAAAAGATTATTCAAAATACGGCAGGTAATCTGGAAACATTTGGTAAGTTAGTAATTTTATACTTGTCTGCCAGTGGTCCAAATTCAACCATAGAGTACTGAATTTTTTAATTTGAGGGCAAATACAGTTTTTCTGTCAAAGAGTATGTCTCAAGATTCCATATACAGTGAATACTAAAGTGAAGGAATCTCCAGATGTTTTTTGAATACTAATTATTTTTGCTCCTACTTTTCATTAAAATACATGAAAGTGTGAAAGAGTGAGAATTAAATGTAATAATTAAGCTTATTTTAAAATAATAGGTGGTGTTCTTCTCGACTGGCTATGCTCTCTGTTGTCGTGGCCTGTTTAAGACTACATTAGTTGTATGGGTCTGGATACAAAACACCATAAACTGAAATGCAAATTAGTGGCATGATAGGTGGTCACTCAACTTAAACTATAGGCAACGAATTTTTTTAAAAGTTTTATTGGATTTTTAGATTTTTTGAAAATCTTCTTAAAAAATGCGCAATTTTTTATTCACACATCATGTAAGAACGACTAAAGTGAACGAAAAGAAATTTGGTGACATAATAGGTAAACTATAGCCGTGAAAATTTGGATTAGTTTTTCAAAAAAAATTATTTAAAATGTGTAAATATTTGTCTATCACATATAAACCTTTGAAGGGAATGAAAAAAAATCATAATTACATAGGTTGTCACTTAAACTATAGGTGTCAAAGTATTTTGATTTTTTTACAGATTTTAAAATTTTGCGAAAATAGAGAAATGTTTGTTCCATTCCTGAAAAATTGTAATGGAACAGAATGAAATTTGAGATTATTTTATGTGGCAAGTTTATCTGTTAACTATAGATGCCAAAATTGTTTCAAATATTTCAAATATTTTGAGATTTTGTAAAAATCGTGTAAATGTTTGTTCTCGTATCCCTCAAAAACTCAAAAACAGCTTTAGAGAGTAGAATGAAATTTAGTAACATTATGATCAGTAACAACTAAAACAATAAATGCCTGATTTTATTTTATCTTGAGTTTGAATAAATTTTAAAACTTTGCAAAATTGCATTTTTTTTAAGGAATCACTATAAGGCGTCCGGCGTTAATATATTAGTTAGCTATTTAATTTTAAAAAAAAAATCTTCGATTTTTTAAATGTTTATTTGCCGTTTTAGTTTTTCTGAAACTTTTGAGTTTTCTAGAGGCATAATTTCCATAGTGAATCAAACAAAATTTAGTTATAGGAGAGGAATGACTTCTTGACATTCAAAACTTTTCCACTAAAACAAAATGTTAAGTTTGAATAGAAATACCTTCTCTATTGAGAATTTTACTCAGCACTATGGACAACATGGAATCATTTATGGATCTAACATGGAATCATTTAACAATAGACAGAAGTTATATCCTTGCTTTCAAGAATTTTGCCAATAATCTACTTCCATTCCTTGTACTCCTATAATGCTGACGATAAGTCAGGCTTTTTGGAAATCTGCATTACATACTAATCTAAGACAGGTAACTTCATCTAATTATTTGATACAATTCAATTTAAAGTAATTTCTAAAAATAAATATGCTTTAAATAGAAACAGGTTGATAATGAATTTATCTTAATTTCAGCATTAAGCTAGCTACTGAGAATCACAATATTTTTAACACTATGTTTAAAATTTCAAATTTTGATACCTAGAACCTCTGGAGATTAAAAAAAAAGCTGCAAAAAAATGAAGATAAATGCCTAAATTGTTACTAGATAGCAGCATTTGATAAAAGATTCGATTATGTAAAGAATTAAAGCGTGACCTGTATGGGATACCCTGTATATTAAAACTTATCTAAATATAACCATTTCAATAGCTATTTTCTGCATTTACTAGAAATTGTATGCAATTATCATGAACTTGGCTAAAACACCAATAACTAACATAATAGTCAATCACTGGTGAAATCCATTTTTTCTTACCCAATAATTGACATCCAATCGTTTTCTTACCCAATAATTGATAAATAAATAAATTTGTTTATTAAAATGATCTCTCCGTATTTACTTTATGTACTATTATCTAATACGAATGTAGGAAAAAACGAAGACAGCCGGATAAAACGACACCGGGAAGAAATGCCCCCCCCCCACCACACACACACAGAATTGTAATTTTCACGGGGTCATGGGGGGAATACGTGCACTCACGTGGCAAATCAAATGTAGACTATAAATGATTCTCTTGTAAATTGAAATGCAGTAAGAGAAAGTAGTAAAAACAATTGTGACCCCTCCCCCGGCAGAATTTTTTATGGATCCGCCCCTGATTTTTTTATAGTGGACAAAATCTTACTTTGGTTTACTTTTAATGAGGCTCTTGAATTTGCAAAGGGGGGGAGGGGTCGTCAAGCACCCACCTGCCACCTATATGGGCTCAGAGTAAATGTGGAGATACTATTTAAAATGCTATTGTAAAATTCTGTTGTATTTTGATATCAATAGAAATAATTATAACAATAGTTCAAAAGAGACTTTTTTAAAACTCCATTAATTTTTATTTTTATTTATTTATTTATTTAGGTTTTTTTTTGTGCGTATGTGTGAGGGGAGTTATGCAAAAAACGGATAAGAAGTATAATGGTGACTTATCTGGAAGCATTTAAAATGTATTAAAATAAATAAAATAAAATGCATCAGATATTTAAAAAGGCGCTTAAAGTGATACACATCACTAAAAATAAAATAATTTTCAGATTTAATTTTACAGCTAAGCCAAAGTAATATTAGAAAAAATACACAGATAGTTAAAAGATTAGTTTTTTTAATTAATTTTTTTCCGTTTTTATAAAACCTTTTCAAAAAGAAACAGACATACAGTGGAACTTCTTTTTGCATATCTAACCGACCCCTTATTGCGATCAAGATCGCGCCGAAACCCATTACAGGAAATTTATGACTGTTCTGACCTTCTGACAGACCTCTCGCGAAGAGAGCATAGCCTGACCAGGAAAGACAAGTCAATTATCTTTTAGATGGTCCCTCTTTTGAACCCCAACATCCCGGCTAAGATAAATCGTTTTTCGGTAAACTGGGGTACCACGATTTGTAATCAGACATTCTCGTTCTTCCGGGTTTTCGGCAAGACGATACCTAAACCGAAAAAGGATTGCGACAAAAACTATAAGAAAGTCAACCGGGTAAGCGAGGTGGAGGGTGAAAATCTTGACACCAACGACGACAGTGTAATTATAGCAAAAGTCGATTTGATAGGGAAAGAAAAACTCTCGCCGACTTTGTGCCAATTAAAAGAGTGGAGTTAAGCATAGATGGAAAAATCGGGAACGCGATAATTGACAGCGGAAGCGAGATTACGGTCCTACACAAGAATCTGTTCACTAGAAATTCGCTTAAAGATGCTCCGACTATTTTTTTGAAAGGGATTTTTGGACCACCGGTTAAGTGCCCCTTGGTGAAAGTACCCTTAGCCCTTGTTAGGGACGGTAATAAAAATGTCATTCACCAGGAAATATTATGCGCCATTGCAAAAGAGCTATCAGAAGAAGCACTAGTTCCTCCTGACATTATAGAATTATTGCAGGGGACAGTTATCTCGGAAGGCGAAAACTCGGTTGAGGATGCAAGGGGGGATCAGAAAGAAGCAGGGGAGGGGGTGAACCTCCGGTCACTGCAAGTGCAAAAAGGGGGGAGTGATGAGGAGACTTCTACCTTGGTTGCGGAAAGAGATGGGGATCTTGAGAACCTCCCGGGGTGTAAAGAAGCCAATTTTCGTAGAGAACAACGGGATTGTTCTGATTTATCACAGCTTTGGTGCTTCGCTAAACAGGGTAAAGGCAATTGTTATATTGAGGATGAATTTTTATTCCATCGCGACAAGGTGCTGGGGGAACCCATTAAGCAATTGGTAGTTCCTGTAGGCAGAAGGGGAGATATTTTGCAGCTGGCTCATGACTCGATGTTTGGAGGACATTTGGGTTTAAAGAAAACCCTCCAGCGAATACGGTACTCTTTTTATTGGAACAACATGAGGGGGGATGTGGCGAAATACATTGCTAGCTGCAAGGAGTGTCAGCTGACTAGGCCGTTAAAGATAAGTGATAGGGCTCCAATTACGCCAGTGGCAAGACCAGAACTTCCATTTCAGGTGGTGAACGTAGATCTGATCGGTCCAATTGACCCTCCAAGCTCTAAGGGCCATAAATATATTTTATGCTTAATCGACCTTCATAGTAGGTGGGCGGAGTGTGTACCGTTGACAAATTTGTCAGCGAAGACTACTTGTGAGGCCCTCTTAGAAATTTTCTCGCGAACGGGGATTCCGAACGTAATAGCGTCGGATAATGGGACAAACTTTAAGGCAAATCTGACGCAGGAATTTGTGAAAAGAATAGGATCTAGTCCTCGATTCAGCACGCCTTTATACGCACAAAGCAACGGATTGGTTGAACGGTTTAATAAAACCCGGAAACAGATGCTACATCACGTGATTAGAGATCAAGGGCGAAAGTGGCATTTGCTATTGCCATATATTTTATGGGCTTATCGTGAGATTCCGTGTACTACGACTGGAATTGATCCTTTTCAACTTTTATATGGACGAATACCCCAAGGGCCGCTGTCCATTTTGAGAAATTCTTGGACGGGGGAAAACAAAGGGCTTCAATTAAATATCACCCCTTGCTCTAAATATTTGCAAGAACTTAAAAAGAAATTCGAGTATGCCGCGGAGCAAGCCAAGTTGGTTGCAGAAGTGGAACAGGAAAGGGCGGCCAGGTATTACAATTTACGATCAAGGGTAAGAAAGTTCTCGCCAGGAGACAAAGTGATTGTTCTGATACCAGACTCCACCAATAAGCTATATGCAAGGTGGCAGGGTCCTGCGACTATTGTGGAAAAAAGGGGGGAGCATTCGTTCGTAGTGGAAATGGAGGATGGTTCTCGAAAACACCTCCATCAAAATAAAATTAGAGAATTCGTCGCGAGATCTAACGCCATAAATTTGATATTCGAGGGAGAGGAAGAATTCGGCGAGGTGGAAAGCGTACCGCACAAGCTGAACATGACGGAAGGTTTTGGGACTACCTTGGTTAGGCTGGAATTACCGGAACTGTCTGGGGAGGAGGCTGAAGCTTTCAGAAAAACCATTTGTAAATATACGGATTTGTTCACGAGACCAGTACAGGCGGCAAAAGTGGGAGCGCATAAAATAGAACTTATCCCGGGGGTGGAAAGGAAGCAGCCCCATTGTTATCCTATTCCGATGGCATATCGTCGGGAGGTTGACAAACAAATTCAAGAGTTGATAGAGTTAGACTTAATAGAGCCCTCGGATGCGGAAATTGCTCATCGTTTGCGTAGCGAAAAAGGATGCAACTATGAGGTTATGTGTTGATTTTAGGGCGCTGAATGTAGCTACGGTGGTACCGAACTTCCCTATGAAAGACATGGAGGAACTAATATATACCGCAGGTTCCGCGAAATGGTTAACGAGTATTGATTTACTAAGAGGGTATTGGCAAATTCCAATGGAAGTGAAGAGCAGACCATTGACGGCTTTCCGCACCCATAATGCGGTATACCATTGGAAAACCATGGCCTTCGGTCTAGCCGGGGCGGCGGGAACTTTCCAGCGGGAAATGAACAGGGCACTGAGGGAACACAGCGAGTACGCTCAGGCGTACATAGACGACATCATAATTTTCTCTCATTCGTTTCAAGACCATCTAAAACACGTTAATAGTATATTAGAGAAACTGGAAAAGCTAGGATTTTCTGTTAGGCTCGAGAAATGTAAGTTTGCGGCCAAGGAACTCAAATATTTAGGTCACCAAATTGGGGGAGGAAAACACGCGCCCGATGAGGACAAGCTTTTAACGATCCGAAATTTGAAAAGACCAACGACAAAAAAAGAGGTTAGATCCATCTTAGGCCTGATGAGTTTTTACCGCTCTTACATTCCCAATTTTGCAGAAATATCTGCGCCCCTTACCCTATTAACAAAAAAGAACGCTCCTACTGCCAACGTTCGTTGGGAAAATCAGCATGAAAAGGCTTTCCAAACTTTAAAAAATAAGCTGTGTAATGTCACCGCTTTAGCCACACCAAATTTTAGTTTGCCTTTTCAGGTACACGCTGACAGCTCGAACTTGTCCGTGGGGTGCTGTCTGACCCAGACAGATGAAAAGGGGGAATATAAACCTATAGCCTCTGCTAGTCAAAAATTAACCGAGACCCAGAAAAATTGGTCCAGTATTGAGAAAGAGGCTTGGGCGGTATTATTCGGACTTAATAAGTTTGACAAGTGGATCCACGGAGGAACGATAGAGATCATTACTGATCACAACCCACTTAAATACCTTAATGAGGTCACCCCAAGAAGTCCGAAGCTCACCCGTTGGGCATTGGCACTTCAAAGGTGGAGGTATACAATTACCCATAGGCCGGGGAAACATCATAAAGCTGCGGATGCTCTTTCGAGATTGAGGCAAGATTGAGGTGTAGAATAAAAGTTTCTATTTTATTTTTTTATCAGAAATTTTCTTTTTATTATTTTTCATTGTGTTAATTAATTAGTATAATATGTGTCTGTTAGTGTGTTATTTGCTCTTAGAATATTTTGTTTTGAATCAGAACCCCTGGATCTGATTAGTATTGTAAGGGCAGTCATTCTACCCTTCTTTTTTATGTATCATTTTCTAATGTCATCATTTTCTAATGTACATCATCATTTTGTATGGTGTGACAAATTTAGGCAATTAAGAAGCCTAATTTTGGTCTTGGGTGGGGGTTGTAGGGAACCCACTGAGTTTTCACCCCCTCTTTTTGGATGACCCAAAGATATGATGCCCCACGGTGATGCTCTCCGAACGGAGAGGAGAGAGAACGCCATAGATCTTTTAAGGACTAGATAGGAAATCTCCATGCTTTGCTTCGACCACCAGGTCATGTGATTCGTAATCCCCACCCTCGAGTTGAGGACTGGGTTAATTGGCGGTAAAGCCTCTTTGCGTAGTTTGAGTGACAGCTTGTTCAGCAAATAGCTTTCAAGGCTTTCAACCTTGCTGGTATGATTGATGGCGATTACGTGCGTTTGAGTTCGCAGAGCCAGTTGAGAAGGAGGAAAAGAAAAAAAAAAAAAAAAAAAAGATTATTTAGGTAAGATGCAAAGTGAAATGGCGTAGCTCGATGATAATATTTATGCAGGATAATAAATATTTCAATCATATTTTTTAATTTTCGATCGTAAATTTCACTACATATTTTTCAAATAAAATGCTGCAGAATATTTTTGTATTTATCACCCTAATGTTTATATCATAGTATTTATTTATAGTAACGTGACCAAAATTTCTATTTTGAGGCAGCTAGTTAATTTTTAAAAGTCAAATAAAAGCAGAAACTAGTGCAATACAGTATTCTATTTTAAAGTTTTTTTATAGACGAAACAGTTTTGTTTTCATTGAAGGAACAATTACTATTCATAGTGTTCTTGGTATTTAAATATTTGCTTTCAGTAGTCAAGGCGTCCTCGAAAATAAAGAACATCTGCTCATTATATTTATAGTGAGATCTTCACTTTGCTCCACTAAGAAAGTTATTTCCTTTTATATGTTCCGACTGAAAATCAGCTGTATTAGTTTCGGCGCGATCACCAAAAATCGCTACTTTTGACAAGCACCAACGTTAAGTTTGCTCTGAATAATGGCCTGACGACACTGTGCTGTTAGCTAAAAAATGTATGGCTATACCGTAGTCGTCCTCACATAATTGTCGCACCCCCATTTTGAAGCAGAAAAAATAGCTTTAGAGTTCCAATATTATGTACTAGATTTTCCCCTCATAATAGTCGCACCTAGACTTTCACCATGAAAAACTGGCAAAAAAATGCGATTATTACATGAGTGAAGATGTTAATGCTATCGCTATGAAACATAACAATTATTATTATTACTATTATTTTTCATAAAATTAGTCTCTCTCTCTCGTATTTTAAATTGATATCAAAATTTACAAATTTTTAAACTTAAAAGGTAATTTTTCTTAGGATTGCCAGTAGGGCAGTGATAAAATCACAGAAATAGAAACGGACATTTATTTTTTCTGTACCAAAATTTGAAAAATTGATGGCATTAAAAAATATACATAATTAAAAAAAATAAATTATGAATTTCCCACAGTACCATATACGAGCCTCACCATGGCACAGTGGTTATATCACTGAAATGGTAAACGACCGAAGTGTGAAGGTCCTGGGTTCGGGTCCCATCGCGCAGTCGTCAATCAAACGGTCTGGAGTTTAGGTAGGTTTTCTCCAGATGTAATGTGAATACGCGTTAGAACGCCTTAGAAAGTCCTCCTACCAAGGCATCCTCGATCTTAGGCAGATACCCTTCGCGCAGGTTCGCCCTAATCACACACAATCCAAAATCTACCATGTAGATGGAAAAACGTTTCTGCTCCCTTTTCCTAGGACATTCTTATTATATTTCTTTGCTACATTTTGAGTGGTCCTATGAAAAATTGTGATGCAAGGTCTTTTATCAGATGACAGGTCTTTAAAATATTAATCATTGAAAAATTTATGTCGTAGTTTCTATAAACTGATTCATTATCGACGTAATTTATAGCCGATTACAGAATTATAAAATTAAAATGATATTTTTTCTTCAAAACTTTTGTTTTTACTAATAAATTTATGTAGAACACACTTTGTTAGCAATTTCTTGTACGGTGAGGATCATACCTGCCAACGACATTCTTCAGAGATTTAAGTTCCGTGAGTGAAATAGCTAGAAATTAAAAACTGCAAAACAGTGAAGTCGTAGATTTGAAAGAAAAGTCTTCATGTGCATGTGCTTAAAGCTGTTTTGTAATATAGCAATGCCTGAAAAATATTTATTTCAAGAACGCCGAACGATCAGAATAAATCGAAAGAATCAGATAAGTTACTCCTTTCAACTCTACTGCTGCTTTTGTGAATATTCTTTCAATTACTTTTAAGTAGACAAGCCAAACAGAAAAATCCACTATACTCTATTAAGTGCATCCCATGTATTCATAAAAAAAGTACCATTTTAGTGCAAACCATGGAACAGAAGATCTATGGTGTAAACGTGCTATGTACAAGAGTGGTAGTCGTTTGTCAAACAACTAACACACGAAGCGGCAAAGATGTTTAACAAGTACTTGAAAGAGATCATTAGTCATATGACAGCCTAAGTAAAGGGTAATATGAAGCAGACACACACGAATGTGCAAAGACGAGCTTATAAAAGCCTATTGTGTATAAAAATCATTAAAGTAGTATGGTAAGAATTACCAGTACACTAGTGTATCGTTGCACCCTGCGATGCTGAATGCCAGCATAGGAGCCTATTCATTTTCATTTTTGGATTTCCACATCAGTTCATTTCAAAAGTACACTCTCCCAAAAAAGTATTCAAGTGTAAACGAAATTTCCTATTTTGTGCTTGCGAATGTTGAATCAGTTTTTAAAAAAATACCCAATTCGACAGAAATATGAATAGAATAATTTAAGCAAAACCATTTTCTGATAAAGGATTTTTAAAAAGGAAGATTTGACTTTTAGTCGTTTTCTTCTTTGAGAAAGTGTACATAGACATAACGTTAATATCTACTGCATCAAAACAGATACTCTTATATTCCTGTTGACAGAATGGCTTTTCTGAGTAACTTTTGTAAGTTAGCTTTTCTTTGAATATGTTTATGTGCTTCATTTTTTTCTTTTTCTTTCTATTTTTTTTTTATTTTCTGGCTTTTCATTGGGTGTTTAGAATTAGAATTAGAATTTATTTTAAATTGTGGTATTAAAAGTAAGATAATACTCCCAAAGAAATGGTCATAAAAACCCTTTTTTTCCCCCCTTTCTTTCGTGATTCAGAAATTTTGACTCCTCGTAATTTGCGAGCATAAATTTCAAATGCTAATTTAATGTTGATGTAAAAGAAACAAAGTATTTTCAGATTTTTAGAGTAGCGCAGATTATTTTCTTTATTTTAATTTGCGTGAAAATTTTCAAGTAAACTGTGTAGATGTATTATGTTGTAGATCTTTTTTTCTTTAGAACTTCTTAATCTTTTTGGAGCCAAGGTGGTAAAAGTTTAATTTTGGAGTGGTTGCCCGGAGTTGTTAGAGAGTCAATGAATCAATGAGTCAGGGATCAGTGTAACTATCCCTTTTAGGATTTATCGACCACTTGAGAAGCCTGAACAATAATTATTAGGATATAGATAACATTTTGTGTGGCGCTGATATATTATTAAAATGATCGCTGAATTTCGAAATCAGTTTACCCCTTCAAAATTCATAGATATAAGTATATATGATACTCCCATTTGAAATTCTTACATGGTCATTAAATACTAAACAGTTGTATTTTCTTTCATATCATTAATATGTTGCAATAGTTCGATTACTTTTATTTTGTATACATCATAAAACAGACTAAATACTGAAATAATACTGGTACCAAATTTGAATGAAGTATAACCGATAGTTTAATACAGTATCAGTTTAATATGGTTGCAGTTAACCAGATAAGAGAAAATTGGTATCTGCAATTACTCTTCATTCGTTACACTGGTTACATCCCAGCACATTTCCGTTTCACATTTTCCAATGATACTGTAAAAAGGCACTTCTCGGGAAGAAATAAAAAACTGAATTTAACATTATGGATGCTTTTAATTTATGAATGTAATTGTGTCCTTTATAAATTATGAAATGTATGTATGCAATTCTGTGTGTAATTTTGTTGTAAAAATGTGAAAATAATATAATAAACACGTACAGATACGAGAAAAATAAAGGCGTAAATATTTGTTTCCAATTACTTTTACGTGATTTCTGACAGATAACATTTTTTTTTTTTTTTTAAATATAACAATTTGTAAAACAAATTCTGTATATTATATGGTTTAATAAATTGTATTCCAAGCCATGTTCATCAGATAATATGCGTCATGTTTTCTCATATACATTTCTATAGATTTGCAAAAAGGGGTGAGAGTCATAGAAGGATTAAGGGTGAAAAGAGTGGGTCTTTTCAGTTTTTATTCAATTGAAAATCTCAATTACTTCTGTGCTTATTGACACCAATTTGTGCAATTGTTTAAATAACAACCTAAAATGCGCCCCCCCTCTCTCTATTCTAAACTGTAGTTTTCTAAAATGCGTTGTCAAATTTCGTCGATTTATGCTTGCTATTAGCTGATTTTTGTTGAGTGAGATTTTATTAAATCTCATGAATGTTAAATAAACGCTTGTTTTCTTTTTTGTAATAATATTTTGCATGACAAACATTCTTTAATAATATTTTAAACTCCAACCGAATAAGGGGGGGGGGGCATAATTTTGGAAAGGAATGTAAAGATCAATTTACGCGCACCCACGGGCAAAATGATCCTGCATTTGAAAACAATTGTACATTATTTTTTACAGTAAAATATTTAAAAGTGATTATGAATGTACATATATAAAAATTATAACTTCGCTTTCTTTACTTTGGCAACATACTACATCCATTCTGTGTACTCCTACAATGCTGACGAAAGTTCTTACTTTTTGGAAATTTGCATTTGGAAATTTTGGAAATTTGCCGTCAATGACGGGTACTTCAGCTAGTAATGAAATAAAATAAGTTTTACAATCATATAGTATGTGCAATTTATTTAATGAAAATTTTAAAAATTAAAAAGCGTCGTAAACAAGAAAGTGGAATATTTCAAAATTAAAATTTTAAAAATTATGGCTTAATTATGTTTAAAAAAGGCATATTTGTAAGATAAATTAATCTGCTCAAGTTAGCGCGCCTTACAAATACAATCCTGAAAAACTAAGTTATAAATAAATGAGTTCTTATTTTAAAAAAAGATAAAAAGTACAAATTAAACTTAGGTTACTGAAACTTATGCTAAAAACAGTAAGGTAACTTTAAACCGTGCTTACTAAAAAATAATTTTTCATAAACTGTCTATAACAACCAAATTTCTCTGTATGTGTCTTATTTTAATGAAACTTTCCAAGTTGTAACTGGTGTTAATATAAATGGATTCATATTAAACCTGGACGAGAAAAACGTTTAAAATGTTTACAATCGTATGTATTAATATACATATGTAATCATGATCTTTTAAATTACAATTTGAAACCAAACAAAAAAAAAATACTAGATATGTACTTATTTTTAAAAGAAATCCTTCATTCTGTAAAAAATATATTTCACTTCATTTGCAATTTTAAGTATATTTAACTATAAGTATACATGCATTTTAAATTTGATTTTTCCTGCGCATAGGGAAATGCTCCATTTAAAAAAAAAAAAAAAAAAAAAAAAAAAAAAACAGTCAAATTTTTACCTTTCCTCAAAAATCTATGAAAGAAATTGAGTCTTATCTCAAGATCTGAAATGTGTCACTGTGTATCACTATAGAAAAAAAATAATAATAATCATGCTACTACTATTAATTTGATCCAAAAAGTATAAAACCGCAAATGTCTAAAATACATGTATATTTCTTTCTTCATCCCTCTAATCCCATGCACTTTTTGCGGCGAAGAGCGCTTTTCTAGTCCTTTAGTGATAAATGAATCCATACTCCGTGTCAGCTGTCTATACACGACCCGAAGGGAGATCTGGAAAACGGAAAACGCCCACCAGTAGGAAATCTGTCCCTCCTTCCGCCCGTCCTCCCGTACGTGTTGCGGTCGGAATCTCCATACTCATTTCTCTTCTACGTCCCTATCCTAGTTCTATGGAGAACGCGGGGGGGACGAAGCAAGGGGCTTGTGTCCAGACTTCGTGCGATTACACGGTCATCTGTAATCGATTACAAGAAATGATATGGATTACGATTACGATTACCAACAATTACCAAAAAGATTATGACTAGGAAATGTTAATTTAGTAAAATACCAGTAATCTTGATGTTAAAGACATCAACTATCAAAAGAATTCTATAATAATACAATTTTATCATAGCATTTTTTTTAAATTTGTAAAATATTATTTTAATCATCGATTACAGTCGATTGTAATCGGCACGAAGTCTGCTGTGTCCTGGGGGTCATCTAAGGAGGCGAGGGAAAGAGAAAAACAGATCACTTGACTGGCAGCGGAGAGATGCACTGATGCGGACGCCAGTTAGGAGATTTCCCGAGACTCTCCGATGTAATAGCATCAGTAGGATGTTGTATGTTAAATATATATATTCAAAGTCCAATCTGTAAATATGATTATATCTGTATATATAATAAATGATTAGTCTCGACATCAGGCTCGATTAATTGCATCCACAACATGTATTCAAACCGTGGAATTGGTCAGCAGTTCCCGCTACCAAACTGCACCTTAACGACATTTCGACGGGCGGACCCTACAATTTTAATCAAACAGTGAATAAATATATTTTTAACAGCAATGTGATCGAATTAGCCGAATAGAAATAGCCAGGAAAAAAATTAATCGAATATTCGAACCATTTAATCGATTAATTGACACAGAAATAATTATTATTGCATTACAGAAACTTTAAGATCCAAATACAAATAAATGTTGATAAAAAAAATGTTGATAAAAATTCAGAATTTTAATCAACATTTTAATTCGCATTAAACACAGATGAGGTCTACTGAAAATGATTTATAAATATTAATTTACTGACACCATTTAAATCTTTATCAATTTTTAATTCATTTTTTATACTCGCACTTCTATACACTTGGCTTTTAATTAAGTTTTTCAAGGTACTGACTAGAGAGGTTGCATTGAGTTTCAATATTTATCTCATAAAGTGTCCAATTTCTATGAAATTATAGAAACAAATAATATATATCAGAAACATTAACATATGCTTCGAAATTATGAGCTAACTGAAAAATCCGTATCCTTAAACGGTAAATCCCCCCCCCCCCAGAAATTGCTTTTTTAGATTATAAAAGACCGATTTCGTTTGTAATTTCATAAGCGCAGGGTCACGCGCAGGATTTTATTTTGGAAAGAGTAAAACTCAAAAGATATCTATCAAAAAGCATACGTTTGAGATTTTATCTTGCACGTTATATCTTTTCGTACGGTCAACTGTTTTTAAGACCAAATAACAGCTTATAAAGCTTACTTTCATTTGTCCAGGAATGACCATTACTTTTTTTTGTTAACCCCTCAATTCAGCTTCCCCATTCGAAAGGTGCGGGGTGAGGGGTCAATGCTCTTTGGGACTTGTGGGTGAGGAAATCGCTTATTTTGGAGAGTGGGGTTTCTTTTGCATTTCTAACTGACCCCTTAAACGCGACAATTCCAATTACGGAGAATTTATGCTCTTCTGTCAGCCTTATCTTTCGAGATTGCGGGACACAGCCGCAAGGCATTCTTTGGGCTTGTATGCGGAGGGGAGAGAAGAGAATCATAGGGTGGGAATTTATAAGATGAGTGGATGTGTTGGAATGTGAGAAACTTTTTCCCGTTTTGTTTTAATCAATTTTACTGGGTACACCAGATAGTAGTTTCAGCCGTTAAATTGATCAGCTGTTAGCTGTTACGACTTTATCATTGTTTATTGTGCAGCCTTTCGAATTCCTTTTTATTATGAAATATCTCAAACCAACCAGGTGACGATATGGAGGAATTAGAAAAAGAAAGTGAAAATAAATTAGCACTTAGTGCAAACTTTCTTCACAATCCAATAAATCCTGCACCGCAAAGCGTAACGACACCACACTCCTCAAAACAATCTACTGAGGATGTTACTCGAGAAGGCAGTAGAAAAAGAAAGTCAACCTCTGCAACTAACAGCAAAACTAAACAATAAAAAATTACTTTTTATTTATTACAAAAATTTATACAAATTATTTTTGTTAAAAATTACTTTTTATTTTTTACAAAAATGATACAAATTAGTTTTTCTGTAACATTTAATAAAGCTATTATAAAATTAAATATAAGACATTTACATTTTTGCTAAAAAAATAATTTAAATACCAGAATATATTTTCTAAAGAAAATTTATTCAATTGAAGAGTATAAATATAAATTTCTTAATATATGCAATTTCCCCCCCCCCCCTTTTAAATATATATGTATAAACAGGATTTTTTCAAGTAACCATACAATTTTGTTTCATATCAGCCAAGTTACTTGTTTTATTAGGGAGACTGCGATTTTAATAATGTTTGCTGGTTTTTTCTAACACTTTAAACCCTAATTTTTCTACTCTTTTCTCTACTTTTTCTAGTGAAATTTTGAATACTTAAGAAAAGCTTGTGTTCTAAATAAATGTTGATGTTTCACCTATTCCATGTTTGAAAATTCTAGCATTTCTACTGTTTTAAAATTTTTATAATTATAGCATTAATTGCTTTTTGTGGATTTCAAACTCTGTAGATAGACTCTTATAAAAAGAAACTATTAATTTAAAATCATCATAATTTAGTGTGTACAAGAGTATACTACTATATGCAAAAGGTGAAGAGTGTGTTATCCCAAGAATGTATTGGATTTTTTTTCTTTATCTGTGTGTGTGCGTGGAGTTCTCTAAACTGTGCACCCTGATTGAACATTGATAATTTGTAAATTCAAAATGATTAATCTCATTATAGTCTGGTTTATTCAATGTGTATCAGTTGGTACACATTGAAACTACAAAAAACTTTGTAAAAAACACACATAAGAAGTAAAAGGAAAAAGGATACGCGTTTCGTTCAAAAATTGTTTTGAACTTCTTCAGTCCAAGCCCTTCGACGTAAAGAACACAGGGAACTACGGTTACCGTTTGGACTAAAAAATGCTCCATATGATTTCAGCCGGTTGATGGCTGGACTGTTAAAAACTTGCGAAGAATTTTCCGTGCCATATCTCGATGATGTCGCCATATTTTCTCCTACGTGGGAAGAGCATATATCGCATTTAAAAATTGTATTCGAAAAGATGAAGACAGCTAAGTTCATATAAAACCATCAAAATGTCAGTTTGCAAAAGCGACCGTGAAGTACTTAGGTCATGTAGTTGGTCAAGGACAACGAAGACCAGGGGAAGTTAAAGTCCAAGCCATAAGAGACTTCCCTACTCCTTCTACGAAAACACACATTAGATCATTTCTAGGACTGGCTGGATATTATCGAAGGTACATTCCCGAATTTTCCGTGATTTCAGCACCATTGACCAACCTACTAAAAGGAAAAAGTCGCATGTCAGCTATAAGATGGACGGAAGCATGTCAAACTGCATTCGATGAACTTAAAAGAAGGTTAACGGAAAGACCAGTGTTGCACAGTCCAAATTTTACAAAACCGTTCCTCGTACAGTGCGACGCCTCCAATTATGGAATTGGTGTTGTCCTATCACAAGTAGAAAATGACGACGAACATCCAATAATGTACTTAAGTAGAAAGTTTTCTTCCGCCGAACAAAATTATAGTACTATTGAAAAGGAATGTGCTGCAATAATTTATGCTGTACAAAAGTTGAAGTGTTATCTCGATGGACAGCACAAATTCATTATTCAGACGGATCATAATCCTTTAGTGTGGTTAGGGAAAAACAGCGGGACAAATCCGCGACTTTTAAGATGGGCCCTAACTTTACAGCCATACAATTATGAAGTTGTTCATAAAAAGGGCAAACTTCATAAAAATGCTGACAGCTTAAGTCGTCTCCCCTAAATTAAAGGCAATTAAGAAATTATAATGTTATTATCTGTTTGTTTGAATTTATATTTCTACTAATATTGTAAATAATTGTATTATTTGGTCATGTCTTTTGATTATTATGAAGTTTATGTAACTTTTTTATATGTAGTTATAATTGAATTTTTTGTATGGGGAAATGCACTGTTCTTTGAATGGCACTGAACTGGCACTGAAATAGGATTTGTCAGTCCTAATTAATTATTTTTAACAAACTTTGAAGACTGACAAATTTTGAAGATTTTCAGGTAAAAACTTTTCCCTACAAACTCGTGAAAAGTTTTCCTCCGTGAGGGGAGGAGTATAGACTGTTATGACGTCGAGCAGACCCTTCTCCATGCGATGGCGCCATACGTCAGAAGTTGTTTTGATTTCAGTTCGAGAAGGCGCAGAGACAGCGACGGTGTTGAAGAATGCATGGAGATGTACCGCGAGTTTAAAACGGACCCTTGTGGTTGTAGCACACACCTAACACCGCGAATATAATGTAATGTGAATGTAACCCTGTGCATGGGCGTAACTTGGGCTTCGAAACTGGGGGGGCAAATGTCATTCTAAATGAAAGTCCATATATGCGTGCCCGTACACACACACACATATATATATAATGTTTATATGTATATATATATATATATATATATATATATATATATATATATATATACAGTGGCGGCTCGTCATTAAGGGCCAGAGGGGCCTGGCCCCACCGACTAACCACCGTCTAAACCAAAGTATCTTCCTATTATGTCAGACAGTTCTTACAATAATTTACCTTCATTTAAAAAAATGCACGCATTTTACTCTATTTTAATACTATCCACTAAAAAAAGCATTTAAAAATCCGATAGTTATACGATTTTCCCCCTATCTAAGCCATGCATGAGCTGGCTTGCCCTGAATTGGGCGTCTTTTCTCCGTTCACCGGGTTGACATATTTGGCATTGACCACAAAAGCCATATTGACGCGGAATTAACTTGGCTTCCAAGCGGCTTATTTGGCGCTGTCTTCTGGCCCCAGATCTTCGGGCCCTCGCATGGTTATCTGCACGACTGTACGGGGAAATTTCGGCAATCGGTAGCTATTGGCGAAATTTTCCGCTTAGGAGGAAATCATTTTTTATGTGCGTGATCTATTTTTGCAGTGCAGTCCCTAATATTTAGAATTTAATAGCAACAACGCGGAGAGCTTACGCCATTGCATTGCAATCATGGCACGTTTATGTTGGGTTGTTGCCACAAAAAGGATTAGAAAAAGATTTTTCCACCTATCCATATAAATTTTTAATAGGGCACCGTCCGTATTTTCAATTCGCAAGTGAGGATCGATGACGTCAGTTGCTTTTAGATACGTAAATATTACGCCACAATTTTCTCATTTATTCCAGCTCTTTTTTCAACACAAGGAGACGATATTTTGATTAAAATTTACGGTAGAAATAAACTAAGAAATTTACGATTATTATTATTAGAAGTGGTATGTTAATCCGTTGCTTATTTAAAAATTGAAATGTCTTAACACAGCTGAAAATGTTCATTTTAAAAATTACAAAGTTCGTTTTAAAGCGCGATATATTAAAATTTTCTATTTACTTTTTATTTTATTTTTGGCATTTAATTATGGGGCAGGCGGTATCCTTTACGGCAGTTAAACAGTGACATCATAAATTTAAAAAAAAATGCTTAAGCTCTGCAATTCTAACGCCCTGTCACAATTAAAGCGGGAATAAATAGTTCCTCGAGATTACACAGTTTGATGTTTTTCAGGAAACAGGACCATGGAGGATATATAAGATATCGCTACATTGGATACATGGATATTTAAAATGGCACCCCTTGGATAGTTTCTCCCCACGGTGAGATGAAATTTTTTTGGTGCTAAATACGCCAATCTTATAAAACTCTGCATAAATTAAATATATATGGAGAGTTTCCTTAATGGCAACGATTATGTGAAATGATTATTATTTATGTTAATGCGTAAATTGCAAAGAATCGCCATAGAATCAAAAGATCCCATCGGTGCCAAATAATCTAAGCTGCTTCTTTTAAGCGAGTTTTGAAGAGGGAGAAGCAAAGATAGATAGTATCATGTACGTAATAGGTAGTATTATTAGATTTGTAAGGATAATATGAATAAATCACAATATACCACGTTAATAAATATTTCCTGAAATTAAAAGTGTTTAACCTTTTTCAACGGTTGTCTTATAACCAACTAAACGAAAAGTAATTCTAACTTACGTTAATATATCCCGCCGTAATTTCAACAGAGGCGATTTCTTGAACTTTTTTAAAGATAAAATTCTGTTTCATCACATGCAGATATGATTTTAATAAAATATTCGCTTCTTCCCGTATGAAGAGCAAGTACGCAGCTATTTTAAAAACATCTCTTGAAAATACCATAAATGAATTCAGAAGACCTCAAAACGTGTAAATACGCCAAAATCTCGAAGTCGAATTTTTTCATGATTACAATATTTCCTTACATAGTACATGTTCGGAAACAAATAAACGGTTGTCCATTTTATGTAGTGTCTTAGGTATTTAATGCTACAGCTTGAACCTAAAAAAACAGTACGATGTAGAAATAAGACATTTTGAAAGCCAGGAGTTCCCTGCAAACCAATAAGCTTTTCACTTTTTTGATAGTGAATGACACTGACGTAGTTTTTGAGTCATTATACTGCAATGATGCCAGGTTAGTACTCATGACGCAAACTTTACGTCAAGAGTCAAATAATTTTGCTTTTCTTTTTTATTTTTATTTTATTTATTTATTTTTTTTTTTAAAGAAGATTCCACACCACGAATAAATTCGAATTACACATCTAAGGAAAATTTTCGTTTCCTACCGTGAGAAGAACGGGCACGCAGCTAGTATATATATATATATATATATATATATATATATATATATAGATACATATATATAAACTATAAATCATAAAATATTTATTCTATAACAATGGAAAAAATACTGTACTAAAACGGATGAAATTTGAGAACAGTTATTTTTAACTCTTGAAAACAAAAAGTAAATAGTGCAATAAGTATAATTAATAAAATAGATAAAAAGGGCTTACTTTTTCCCCCTTTTATTAAAACAACTCCACAGCCACTGGTATCACTGGGGACCGAATCAGCTTTAAGCTGTAGAGTCTGCTCTAAGAGAGAGCTTTAAGCGGTACGTCCAAAACAAAGTTCATTGGAAGGATTGGAAATTGCAATATGTGTTCACTATAAAAAAAAAAAAAACCTCCACAGCCACTGGATATGAGCAGGGCTTGACTGTCAAGAAACATTTGACGGTCAAAAACTGAAGCGGCCGACTTTGATTTTCAAACGCTCTTTCCAATAAGTAAGGAGAGGCATCATTTTTAATTTAAACAAAACTACATTTTCCCCCTCAAAGCGCAACTATAATGGACGTCTTCTATTTAAGGAATTCCTGAGAAACAAACCCAGATGATGTTCATCAGTACATTGGAGTCTTTTCTCCAGACTAATAGTTTATCTTTCTTTAAAATTTACCGATTTGACAAGAAAATTACGAAAACTACTTACCCGTACTCATGCACAAAGCAAGTTAATATTTCACTGCAGGATACAGATATTCGGCTGGTAAAATTCATTTAACTTAACCAAACTTGACACACAGGCATCATTTATTTAGATTAGCTCTTTGTAATCCATTCTTTGCAGCTCATTCAACCCTCTTGTACATCTCTCGTGTCCTAACATCGAGTCAATATGCTTGCGGGAAAAACTGGTTCTATTCTATTTAAGTGAACACAGATGTGACTGATTTTTGCGTTAACGGAAGATAAAAGGGCCGCGTTCGACATTTAAATCACTCCAATTTTTCACAGAATCTTAATGGTCATTTAGTGATGACATGTTCTTATGTTTTGTTTGTAGGTCCAGAAAAACGATCATTTTATGCCTTGTTAAAAAGTCGCTTTTCTTGCGGGGTTTGAAATACATTACAATGAAACTCATTGCACTGCACATTTTCTATTTTCTGTAACCTCTGTTCCCGCGGTACTTTCTTTAATGTTAGCGACCTGCTAAATTTACAGCATTCTAAGCTCAATGTTCATGTTTTTCCTTGACTTGGATAGAAAATTTTAAATTTTTAAGAAGAGTCCAGTAGGTTATTTTATTTTATTTTTTATTTATTTATTTTTGGGAGGTGGGGGGGAGGTTGATATTGTAAATATTTTTATAAAAATAATGTGAAAAAAGATATTTAATAATTTGAAGAGGTGGAACGACTTTTAGCGTGACTTCATTAATCAAAAGTTTGGCATAAGCGGGGAACAGGCGTCGATACAAACAAACATTAGGTTCGTTTTGTGGCCCTATAAGAAAATTACAATAGATTTTAACGGAACCCCTTCACAAAAATACAGTCGATTAAAACTGCCCTTCATTGGCATTTTACGCTACATTTTAATGTGTTTCATCAATTAACAAAAAATGTGACTTTTATTAAAATTTGATTTGAAAATTAACAAAAAGTTCTGAAATTCACAAAATTAAGCATTAAAATTCACAAAAATAGGCAGTTTCTACAAAAATGGGCCCTGGAAAATATTCCTGGATTGACCCGGGGCCGTCGTTATTAGCAACGCGCCTGCGTATGAGTTGCCATCGCTAAAAATGAGTTTATCATTGAGACCTGTTTTCCCACAGTCACAGTGTTCTATTTTATTATTCTAAGTATTATAAATGTTATATTATTTTATTATTTTAAAACAATTTTTTATACTTTTGTTGTACTAAAGAACTTTAGATGTAGATAATCGTTTTGTGAATCTTGCGCCATTTTCTTTCATGAAAATTTATCCTAAAATTCGAACATTTTGCTCTGAATGTAAAGGTACGTGAACACTTATGTATTTAGGACTTCTAAAAATATGTATGTAAATCATGTTAAGTGAATAATTACTCATGTGTTATTTATAAATAAATTATTTTAATCAGAAATCGTATTACTTACTTGAGTAGTTTTTATTCTTGTAAATAAGCATGACGTTGTGATACTATTTAGACAATTTAATTTTGCTAGTTGAAAATGTTATTTATCAGTTATATATGCCTTGATTATGTGATTCAGACTTACATCTGGTACAGTGTAGAAATACAGTAAATTATAAATTATTGATTTTTGCCCGTTTATACAGAAACTTCAAATGTAGTTAATATTTTGTACAAGCGTTCATTATGCTTGCTCAATTCCAAAGTTCGTTTGAGAAAGCGACAAAAGAATAATATATACTACATGAAATATCTTTATTAAAGAATAATTAATTCAGGGATCACGCTATAGAGCGTATTTTATCAATTTTCTCCAATATACAGGATATCCCGAAAACACTGAAATGCGCTTTAATACATCATTTGTTAAAGATTAATCTTGAATTGTTTAAAATAACGTAGGAAATACGACTACGTTCATGAAATATTCATTATAAAAATGTCTTTCTCATTTGTGTATTTAGTTATTTGAAAGAATATTAAATATCCACTTGTGAATCTAAAATAAGCAATCGTGAATCATGAGAGTAAGCGCTACTTTGTTTTTCCTTCAAATTATATGCATCTATTTTCTTTATGTCAATATGTATCATAGCAAACAAATTAATCATGAGTTCGCACTTGAATTAGTAACACAATTACTACTTAAAACTACATTAAATAACGTTTTAAAGCACTGGGAAGGTTAAGAAATGCCTGATGTATACGTGAAGACTCGAGCATCCGTAGGCCTCTTTGGATGGCTCATCAAAATACACGCGCAGGCCCGTTACTAATTGCGAAGGCCCCGATTGACCCCTGATAAATTATGTATGTTATTGAGTTGAAGACGTATTCACGAAAAAAAAGGGGGGGAGGTATATAAATTAGGTGAATGTACATATACTCTATAGAAAACTAATATTCTGAGATATTATCTTAGCTAGACTTATAAACGATTTTTTTGAAATGCTAGAAAATAGAATTATATGCAAACATGGGCGCCCATAAGGGGGGGCAAGGTATGGAACTTGCCCCCCTCTCTAAAGTTTTAGGTTTATGTCTCATGATGTTATCAATGGCAAAAACAGAACTAAATTTGTTAAAAGTTTGAAATTTGCCCCCTCTAGAAAAGTTTTTTGAAATTTGCCCCCCCCCCCTAGGAAAATTACTATGGGCGCCCATGTATGCACATCAGCAGATCGTTATAAACAATAGCAGTGAAGGTTCTTCTTCTGTGTCGAACGTTGCTTCTCCGTATTGCTGGGAGCAACGCTGTTAGTAGGTAGTAATGAGGTGATTTGTTGCTATATTTTTCTAATGCATGAAAATCTAAAAGGGTTAAAGGTATCGAAATACTGACTTAGATAGTACTGCAACTAGAGTTTATCTCTCACGACGAAACAACTAGAACGGCCCCCTCCCATGGAACCATAACTTATTTTGGAACCCCTACCAAGTCTGGGGCACGTGTCCCTAGGTGCCCCTGGCAGCATATATAAATCATAAAATCGCAGACCGTTTCTTATTCTCTTAAACTGCGTCGCATTTGAATTCGCAATTAGTCGTCTGTCAAGTCAAGTAAGTTGTGCCCGATCATAAAAGTGTGTTGTCTCTCTGCTACTGACCTTCGAACACCAAAATTAGGTTCATTAAAATATAAATGAGAAACTGGCCCCAACCTGTGACAGGGCGGCAAATAAAGGGGGGCAAGCGGGCACGGGACAAGCACCGGGAGACATTCTAAATGGAACGCCAAAATCAGTTATAGCTTCTTGGGATGGGGCGCGGCTCCATGCGAGGGGACACACGACTATGGGCACCCATAAGGGGGGGCAAGGTAGGGAACTTGTCACCCCTAAAGTTTTAAGTTAATGTCTCATTATGTTAACAAATGGCAAAAACAGAACTCTAGAAACTTTTTTTAAGTTTGCCCCCCGCCTATGAAAATTACTATGGGCGCCTATGCACACGACACTAATTATGGTTTGCCCCGGATGACATAAACTCTAATTGCGGCATTGCCTGTGAAAATGAGCTCTTTTTGCTCACTATTTACAGCAACAGGTCTTTTTTTCTAACGCTGAACAATTGATTTCAGACAAGTTTAAAATCCCTGCCCTTAATTTTTGCTTTCCTGAGAAATTATCTAGCTTGGCCATTTGGTAGAATCTGCCATCGTTCCTGTTGGGTTGAAAAGCTTTTGTGATTCTATTCTTTTGTTGATTTTTGCAGGGGAATATTTTTTTTTTAATCTGATAGTATATTTGGGTTATAAATGCATGATTTGGGTTCAAAATCATAACTTTGCCTCCTGACTTTTTAGACTAGGGGGGCAATTTTTACAACTGCAGGGGCAATTGCCCCCCCTCGCCCCCCCAGATTACGCCTATGTTACTACCAATAATTGAAGTGATGGTGAATAAACAAAAACTTAAATTCTTGATTGACACTGGTAGTTTTATTTCTTTGCTTACAAGGGATGTTTTTAATGAAATTAAATCTAAAATCAATTACAAACACCTGGCTTCTTCAGTCACTATATCTACAATTAATTCAAAAATAAAATTCTCTGCTTGCATTAAATTAACCTTTAAAATTAAATCAATGTTTTTTCACCACTGCTTCTATATTGTTGACATTCCAGTTAATGAACATTTTGATGGTATTTTGGGTTTTCCTTTTTTAAGAGAAAACAATATTTCAATTGATATGAAAAATTCTTGTCTTATGGTTAATGATTTAAAGGTATATTTTCTGAATAATAAAGACTCTAGCAATATGCATGTGTGTGCAACTGATAATAATGAAAAAGGTCCTAATTCAATTAAAGTAAATGACAATTCTGTTTATCTATGTCAAAAGGTCATTTTAGAATCGGATGAGCATATTCATGCTCAGGTTTGTTGTGATAATAAGTCTAGCACTGAATATTTTCTTTTTTCACCAAATGATGCTGAAAATTACATTTCTTATGAGGCTTGTTATTTAAATGAACACTTTAATCAAAACAAAAATGGTAACAAGTGCTCTCAAAAATTTTCTATATTTATTCATAATGTATCTGAACAGAAAATTCATTTAAATAAGAATACCAAGATTGGTAATATTTATGATATTGATGAAGTTAAAGAAAGAGACCTAACCGATGATTCTGAGAATTTTCAAATGTGTAATTTAATACAGCCTTCATCAGAAGTGCTTAATAAAAGAAAACAGCAATTAACTTCATCTGATTTTGACTTAGCACATTTGGAATGTAATGAACAAAGTGAATTAAGTAGTTTATTGCTAAGCAATTTTGCTGCTTTTTCAAAAGATATGTCTACTTTAGGACACACTGACAGAGTTATTCCTGTGTTGAACTTTACTAATGATTTTCCAATAAAAACATTGCCATTTCCAATTCCTCAGGCTCTTCAAAGTGAAGCTAAAGAGCAAATAGACCAATTATTGAATGCAGGTATAATTGAACGTAACTGTTCTGAATGGGCATGTCCTGTAATTTTAGTAAAGAAAAAGCCTGACTCTTCTGGCAAACAGAAGTATAAGTTAGCCCTTGATTTGCGTATGTTAAATTCTGTCATACAAGGTTCATCATATCCTTTACCTAAAATTCAGACAATTATTGCTAATCTATCAACATATAAATTTTTCACCAGTTTAGATTTACAACAGGCTTATCATCAAATAGATTTACCAAAAGATTTACAAGATAAATTAACTTTCACTTCTCAGTTTGGCTCATTTAAATTTAAAAGAATGGTTTTTGGTTTGAAATCCGCTGTCTCAACTTTTCAGGCTCTTATGGATCTTTTACTAGACGAGGTTAACTCAGATGGAATTTTCGCATATCAGGATGATCTTATTATAGGATCACATTCTTTTGAAGACACTGTACATAAACTTGAAAAAGTTTTAAAAGTTTTATGTAAATATAATTTGGCACTTGCTCCTACTAAATGTTCTTTTCATAAAACATCAACAAACTATTTGGGTTTTCATATTGAAAATCATTTTATCAAGCCTATTCAATGTAACATTACAAAAGTTGTTTCTTTTCCAACTCCTACAACAAAAAAAACAATTAAAACGCTTTATTGGTTTGGCAACTTTTTACAAACACTTAATTCCTGCATTTTCTGAGTTATCTCAACCTTTGATTCAATTAACTACTCCTAAAGCTAAATTTGTTTGGACTTCTACACATGAACAAAATTTTCAAAAGATGCAACAAATATTTTTCTCTGAACCTATGGTAAGACTTCCTGACTGGAATAAGACTTTTTATTTAAATACTGATACTTCCAACATTTCTATAAGTGCTTGTCTTTTACAAATGTATGGTAATAAACTACTTCCAGTTGCTTATTTTTCCAAATCGTTAAATAAAGCTGAGCAAAAGTATCCTGCTCTTAAGTTGGAACTAATGGCTATATATAAATCTGTTAATGCCTTTAAATATTATTTGTATAATAGACATTTTATAATTCTTTCTGATAGTGCTCCTTTGAAAAAATATAAAAAGACTACCCACCCAGCTGACATAATCACAAGGTGGTTACTTGAGTTGTCAGAATATTCATTTAGTTTTCAGCACATTGCTGGATCTAAGAATGTACTTGCTGACTATTTATCTAGGGACAACTTTGAAAATAATACTGAAACTCTTGACAGTAATCCTCAGTTAATTTATGATAAAGGTGTTATACCAATTGTTGATAATGTTCCTAAAAATAATGAATATGTGAACTTTTTAGTTACAAAAAATTCAAATAGTACTGATCCACTGTTGGAAATTTCAAATGAAACTTTTTTCAGAGAGCAAAATGCTGATCCTGAGTTGTCTGTCATTTATAATGAAATTTTAAGTAAGGGTTCCTCTGCAACTCATCCTGCCTTTTTTTATTCATCCAGAAACTATGTTATTGATGTGTGAAAAGTATAATGTTCATAATCAAACTTATCATCATGTAATTGTTGTTCCACATTCGTTAAAAGCAAAAGCTTTAACAATTTCTCATCTGTCACATTATGGTTTAAAAAAGACTTACGAATTTCTAACAAGGAAGTATTTTTGGAAAGGTATTTATACTGATACTGTCAATTTTGTTGCCTCTTGTACTGTATGTTTACAGGTGAAACATCATCCTACTCGACCTGCTCCTTTACAACAAACATACACACCAACTTATCCAGGACATACTATTGCTATTGACCTTGTTGGTCCCTTCAGTAATGGTCGTACTGTTCTAACAATCACTGATCATTTCTCTCGCCATATGGAGCTTGTGCCTCTTACTTCTACGTCTGCTAATGTAATAGTCGAGGCTCTTTTTAAATATTTTACAACTTTTGGCCGTCCTGCAGTGATTTTGTCAGATTTAGGGCCACAGTTTGTTGCCTCAATTTATAATCATTTTCATGACAAACTTGGTATAAAAATTAATCATTCTTCGGCTGGTCATCTACAATGTAATTCGATTGCTGAACGCATAAATAATTCCATTAAATACTCTGTAAATTCTTTATTACTTGATGGCCACAACTTCGAACATGCAATTTTAATTCACAAATCTTTGTATAATGGTTCAACACATTCAACTACTGGTTTTACACCCAATTTATTACATTTTGGCAGAGAATTATCATTTATTTTTGACACATTTAACTTTGAGACAACTCCGCCAAATCTTAATGACATACACACTTATAAATTAATGCAAGAATTAGACTCTATTTATAAGAAAGCTTATCAAAACATTATTTCTTCACAAACGATTCGCTTTCAGAGACACTCACAACATGCTAGGCTCAGAGATTTAAATGTAAATGACATTGTTTATAAAAAGTCTTTGGATAAATTTAAGCCTAAATTCACAGGTCCTTATGTGATCACTGAAAAAAACTCACCTGTTTCTTTCTCTATTAGACGTTTGCAAGCTCCCCATCTCGAACTTCAGAGAGTACATATTGATAGATTAATTTTAGCTCCTCCACGTTCTGAATATCTTTCTTTACATAGTAATAATCACTACCATAATGGTGTTACAGATAATTTTAATCTACCTACAACTTCATATAATCAGTATAATTTAAGACCTAGAAAGTAGATGCATGTTTTCGTTTTAGTAATGGCGTGTTCAAGGGCGCCGGCAGGATCATTTCTAGGGGGGTGCACCCAAGATACATATATACATATACAGGGTGTAACTGAATTCATAGTCCAAACTTTAAGAATAAAATACATATGAAGAAGTATTTTTCGTATAGCAGTGTGGGGTTAGAAATAAAAAGTGTAGATGGAAATATAGCAAATGCAAAAGAAATGAAAAAGCTCAACTGTAAATGCTCAAATGTGCTGATAGAGTCTAGCAAGTGATTCCCGTACCCTTTCGAAGATGCCAGGTGTTCCACGAATGGTTACAGCGGTTACTAAAGTTTTGCAATGAGGCCCTCATCTGTGTCAACTGGAGTCTGGTAAACGAGTGCCTTGGGGTGTCCCCTATGCAAAATTCGATATTTGATTGATCTAATGAACGTTCTGGCCAAGCGACTAGTCCAACTAGTCCAATTGGTCGGGGGTCAAAGATGAAAATCGAGTAATTACGCACAGTATTTGCGAAATAGTCTGGATTCCTATCGTACTGAAACTATCTACATTTTTCATTTCCGACCGAACGTTGCAATGCAGAAAAATCCTTCTTTGTATGTATTTTAACTACCTTGCACCCTGTATACTTACATATAAAAAATTAGACTCTTTGGCGTTTGAAGGAAGAATAATCTTGACTGGAAAATATAGCATCAATATGTGAAATAAACATCGTCATGGTTATTTTGTCGCAGCTGAAAAGTACAAAATCTTAAACTATTAATTTGGCCTAATTAATAATACCTCAATTTAAGTATACTAATAATTAATTATTTAAATTATATGCAATTTCGATAACATTTTTTTACATTTAAACGGACGAATTCTCCCAGAAAAACTGAAGCGAAATGTATTTTCTCTAGCATTGATGTATGAAGCAATTTCTGGCTTAGGGGTCCCCATCATGTCCAGTACTGAAAATGGTAGATGGCTGAAATGTCAAGGTCAATAGCTCTGGCCTGCCGCGCGGCTGTCAATCTAACGGTTTTGAGTTTTGGTCGGTTTTCTCTACTTACATATTACGTGAATACGCGTTAGAGCCCCTTAAAAAGTCTTCTGTCCAAGGTAACCCCCCCTTCCATGACAGATACCCCATGTGCAGGTTTGCCTTAAGTGCACTTGGCAAGGACATCCCCATATTGAAACAGAGCCCAAGTTCCGAAAGTGACGCAGTGATGCCTTAATTTAATATTTGAAAAATCACCATGTCAAAATACTCAAAATACAAATTTTCATCTAATAGTTTTTGAGTTTAAATCTCTGAAAAATTAACTCTATAATGTTAAAAAGAAATGTTAAACTTTAAGCGTTAAGTCCTAAAACAACTGCATTTAATCATATTCACAGTAGAGTCTCGATAGTTCGAGTCTCGATTGTTCTAGTTTTCCGTACAACTCAGTTAGTGAAAAAATCAGTTTAGCTCCCAAACAATAACCAACACATATAAAACAGGCGATTATTTTTATAGCAGGACAAAAATTCAAATACTTGGTGCACCCGGAAGCCCTATCAGAAATCCCTCTCCCAAAGAAAGTGGGTGTATTTTTTCTGTAGATGTCCTCATAGACATTTCTGTGCAGTGTTGACATTGGTGCTGCTTTGGCAATGGCGCGATACTGCTATACGGATACGAGTCAACGTGTCAATACAAAACAATTGACTATATTTTCCGAAATTATTAACCTGTTCTAATCAGTAATGTGATAATATGTAACTAAATTTTTCATTTAAATATGCACTCAAATCACAAAAATTGCTTTATTTCCATTTATCTGTTTATTAATTTAATGATTTCGATAGTTCGATACAAACCCGGTCCCTTCTACCTCGAATATATTCGAGACTACAGGGCGACCATAATTAAACTGCAAGTGTTCAAGGGGTGCTGGAGAGAAAATTACCAGGAATATTCCAGTGAAACTTGGTATCTACACGTTTCAGAACATGCGCAAGTCAAATATGCAAGAAAAAAATCGCCATTTTCACCCGATAGATGGCGCTATATCGTGTTTCAATGCTTATGGACGTCATATATGCAAATTTTAAGCCCATCGAACAGTGTAAAAACAAGATCACATTGAGTAATGGACAATCATGTCTCTGAATAAGAAGGAACGTGCATTGTTAGTGAAGATATTCTATCAGAATGGCAGCAATTATTCAGCTACTCTGAAAGAATACCGACGTATGAGACGATTAAGAAGAGGTCCAATGAGTGTCCATGAGAATAAATAATGGTTCAATTGTTTTCCAAAGCGTCTTTATGAATTGTTTAATTTGAGATCTTAATTTACGTTAATTTTTGATTACATGTTACTGTAAAAATTTAATTACTGAAGCGAAATGTTTGGAATTTTGATAAACTGTAAATGATGTTTTATATTGTTTATATGCCTCTTAGAATGTCACTATGCTCTGTCTATCGGTTTTGGTAGTTGTATAGGCCACCGGTGAGCTTTGAAATACGGTACAGCGCCATCTATCGGGTGAAAATGACGATTTTTTGCATATTTGACTTGTGCATGTTCTGAAACGTGTAGATACCAAATTTCACTGGAATATTCTCGCTAGTTTTCTCTCCAGCACCCCTTGATCACTTGCAGTTTAATTATGGTCACCCTGTATTTTAAAATATTTTTTCCTAACTGCGGGCACATGCCGTGAGGCATTCAACACTACTAAGCGTTGGTCAGTACATTATGAGGGCTCATGTGCGTGCGCCAACATTATACCAAAATTAAAATGTGGATGACCTCTCAAAAGCTTAAAATTATGTGCAATGGTAGAAAATATTAAGCTATAAACACAGGTCTAAACAGCTAATTTAATGTGACAGTTACACGTAGAATACAAAATATCACATCTTCATTCAGACTCTTTTTTTTTTTTTAAACTGTCCTAAGGGTAAAACAAATTGCTTACATTTTAAGGTTAATTATACTTTTTCAAACTCCAGGGGGGTGCAAGTGCACCCCCTTGCACCCCCCTCCCGGCGCCCATGGGCGTGTTTGTGAAGGTGCCTACAGACACTTCCTTGCTTTGTACACTGTTGTATAATATCTTGTTTGTATCTGGCTGGTCCAGTATTTTTAAAGATGTACACTTCAGTATACTGTATGATATGTATCTCTTTTTCATGAAACTTAGTTAATCAAGTTGTTGTTAATATTTAAAAAAAAAAAAAAAAAAGAGGAACAATAGTTTTCTGTAGGTGAGCTAATGGTTGTTGGGAATCATTTCTTTTGTTGGTGTCATGCTTTTTTTTTTTCTTATTGGCGGTCCCTTTTTGTAATTTTCCCTGAAGCTAAGTCGTTCCAAATTTACAAGTCCCATGCGCCCCGTTGTTGAGAAGAGATTTAGCTTCTGTTCACACGTGCTTTTTGCACTTTTGTAAGTTTTAACTTACACTTTCTCACACTGTCACTTTGGTCTCCATGTTTTGCTACACATATAGGTGCTACTTGACATTCTTTTTCCCCCCTGTCGGAACTTGAATGCCTTGTGCATGCCTCGCCCGTGTCCCCATAGGATACTTGTTACGCTCGCGTTTTTTTGGTAACAAGATTAACTTTTGATGCATTGCCAACCTTGTCATGCATCCGTCTTTTGTCGCTGTGTCAGCAAAATTGACTTTTCTTTTTCTTTTCTACACAATTTAATGGGTTTTTCTAACCTGCACCTTCTTTACACACACAAACATACATTTTTCTTTTGTGTTTACCATTTTTTGCAAATATTGTTTATGTTCATGTTTCGTCTGTTTGAAAGTTTCCTGTTTTTGGTCACAAAAATCTTAATTTGTTTTGAAGCTCATGTTTAAAAAAAAAAAAAAATATTTATATATGTTTTGATATTTTTATTCATTGAAAGTTTTTATTATGTTTTTCACGAAGTAAATTGTGTTTGATATTAAAAAAAATATATATTAATAAATATAATAATAAATACAAACTTTAAGAAAAAAGAGAGAGTTTGTTTTGAAAGTTGATAGCAATACCTGTACTGCAACTAAATTGCATTGGATACATTTCAGGTATTTGATTGCAATCATTTTGACTTGATTTATTTAAGTTATGTCATGACTTTTATAAGAATCTTCTTTGACATTCATTTAATTAGAAGCTTCATCTTTGAACTTTATTTTAAAATTTAAACCTGATTAAGTGCACTAAGTATATTTGAGATTTGTTAATAATATTGAGAAACTTTCATTTCTTATTTTGCATGGTCGTTGATAATGCAAAGGACTTCGAAAGTAAATTTTTTGCACGTGCAATGTTATCTGCAAAGTTATCTGCAAAGTTGTTCGCATAAAGAGATCTCACATTTATGACGTCATATGTACATATATTATTTTGAATATTCAAGGTTATTTTTCTTTAGTTTTTGCACATGTGTAATTTTGATATGTAATGGATAATTGAATCGTTTTATATTGTTTTATTTGTAGCAGAATAATGTTGATATTTTTGCAAATGGTATTTTGTGATGTATTTTATAATTTGCTATGTTATTTGGTATTGTATTTTTGTGATGAGCCCTCATAAGCGCTGCATGTTAGGCTTTCTGTTTAATTCAAGGGTTAAAGTTTTTTGTTTAAAAAAAATTTCTGGCGTCAAAATTTTTTTGTTGGGCTGTGGAGAGATATATGTGACGAAGTTCACATATTTTTCGCGTCTTAAAATAATGTTCCTATGTTTCGTCTTTCTAAATCAAAATTACGTATTCCGTATTAATCTCTCTCCACTTTGTTTTTTCGGCTCGATAAAATATTCTTTCCTTTTGCGCGACGCTATGTCTGGGATTTTTCGGGGTTTCCCTTCTAAATTAATTTCGCTTTAGCATATGCTGTGTTAGTTCTTAGCGCCTCCCGGTCTTCCGTCGGTGTTTTCTCACGGGGTTGTAGCCTTATGTATTGGCATCCGCCAAATTCTGGCACTTCTGTCTTGGCATCAATCATTTAATCCGTTTGTTTCAAATTTTTATATTGTTTACGCCTACCGGACGGTGGTTGTCACGTGGGGCAGTGACTTATGAGTGCTCATATTTTACTCGCCAACCTGTAGAGAGCTGGCAGTTTTTGTAGGAAGATTTGAGAAGACTTCTCGATTGCTCTCCGTAAGAGGAGGTTGTGTTCGTTTTTTTTATGGAACTCCGGCATGCCGTGTGGCCGGAACAATTAGATATGTTCCTGGTGTTATTTTTATGAAGCAATGTACGGTGCGTAATCAGGGCCTTATTATCGCAAGGGCAAATCGGGACTTTGCCCAGGGCCCCCGACGCGAAAGGGCCCCCCAATTTCAAATATTGTTCTGAAATATATTTTTTATATCAAAATGTTATGAAAAATAAAATACATTTCATAGAAGGGGGCCCCCAAATTCATCAATGCCCGGGGCCCCCGTTGGTCATAATCAGGCTCTGTGCGTAATTGAACTTGTTTCTTTAATAACTGTTTTGTGAAGATACCTACAATAAAGTGCAGCTTTTTTGTGTATTCCAGTTGTCCGTCAGTTTTTCTCAAATACCTTTTGTACACTATACGTCATGTGAGCGGCCGAGGGAACGTTTCTCTTAATCGTCCTCCGACAACTCCCTCATAGTTGGGTTGCATTTTCAATGTCGGGCAGTGTATTAAAAATTATTTATCATAGAATACGAATTAGGCAATGTATAAATATGACTTCCCATATTTCTGTCAAGTCTTGTGTTTTTTAAAAACTCAATTATTATTCTCAAATCTAAAATAGGAAATTTATCTCTTACTCGAATACTTTTGTTGGAGGGTGTACAAAAAATTCAGACTGAGTCTCCATAAGCTTCATTGCACACTGTAATAAATGAAAAACCGTGCCCTTTTTCGAAACATTTAGAAAAAATTCTTAATCATGGAATTGTACAGCAAAATTTTTCGAAAAGTGGCACATTTTGCAAATGTTCGATTTTTAGTACTACTTTACATTAGCAATCGTAATCTGACATTCGAGGAAAGTTATGCATTTTTGCCTAAAAAATGATCCCTGAAATTATTGTTTTACAGCGAAACATAGTAGTAAATAGTGGGGGCATGACATCAGAGAATGACAAAATAATGGTGTAGGTTACGATGATGTGGTAAATTTTACTAGAAACTTCCAAATATGCATAACAGGAAAATTCTAGCTAAATTAGGATTTGAGGAGTCAACGGTGTATATCGAGAGACAATTAACTTCATCGGAAAATTAATTACATTTTTCTCACTTTTGAGACATCTCCTTATTACTTGGCGACGAATGCCAAAATTTTCAAATTGATATATCGCGAAAACTTTTTCACTTACAGACACGGGATTTGTTTTATTAATTTTCTTGGGCAAAGAGCAACAGTCTTCTAAATATAAAGGATAGGAAAGGAGGGACCGTATAAAAACTAAATTTCGTATTTTCGATCACTTACGGTTTAAAAAATAATCGCCTTAACAATTATATTGAATCACCAGGTATATATTATATCGATTTTTATAAGTTATAATGCAGTTATTTATAAGTGTTATTCGTAGTTTTTTAGTTCTCGGCCACCCCCCCCCCCCTGAAAAAAAAATCCTGACTACGCTAGTGTCTCTTTGGGCCCCCTTTTTCAAAATTGAACGAAACATTTATTTATAGCATCTTACAGAATGGATTTAATAATTTTTTCACAAAAATAATTTTTCTTGAAAATTTAATGAAATTTTTTATTTGAGAGAAATTATTCTATCAGGTCTGAAAGGCTTGAAGTATGATATATTTTCTCTTGCTCTGACAAATTTTATTCACTCAAAATAAAAAACAAACAAAAAAAAACTTGCATTTAAAAACAAATCTGGAATTTTAAATGCAGTTTTTCAGTCATTTTTGAACCCATTTAATTGTTCTTAGAAATTTGAAGGGAAGCTCAGCCTTTCCATGCCTTTTCAGTAATCCGGCACGGCAGGATCGTACCCAGAAAAAAATTTCGGGGGGGGGGGGGGGGGGACCAAACGGTGAAAAAGGCTAAATTTTTCACAAAAGGCTTCATCAATCATCATTATTGTTTTGTTAACAACATTTTAAATTTCGGGGAGGGGGGGGGACCGGACCCCTGGGTACGGCCTTGAGGCCCGGCTTTTTCATATCAGCTGTTTGCTCCGCTTCTTTCTCTAGATCCATAATGCTTCAAAACTCCCCCTGCGTAGATTTCGCCCTCGAGATCAAAACGAGAAGATCAGTTTCTGCACTGTTCATGCTGAAACAAAACTAGTTTTTCAAGGTCTTAGCGGATGCGCGCGCATATTTCAACAGACGAAATTCCAAAAACGAAACAGGATACTAGCAGTAGCAGCGGAAATTACATAGCCGGAAACCAGTTTGCCATAAAAGTAAATTTATCACACATGTGATATTCAGCGCCATCTGCTGGATAACTGTTTCCTTAGCTTCAAGCTGACGCATTTTCGCCGATCCCAACTGCCCGCGCGAATACCGCGTCTGCGCATGCTCAGCGAGATCGAGAGACCGGAAACCGCACAAAGCTTTAAGGACGGTGCTGGCGCCATCTGTTCGGTGAAAATGGAGTTAGTTTATTATAGTGATAATGAATATAGAAGATGAAACATATTGAAATGTAAATTTTATTACAATGAATATTTTTCAACGCTCATTTTAATGTAACATAATTTTAGTTAAGGAAAATTAGTTTATTTTATAATAATCAAATAAAAGTGACTGAAGATGACACATATTGAAATGTAAATTTTATTACCAGATCTTCAATTTTGCTTTAGCTGATGAAAAATAAAAACAAAAAATGTTGAATTATAAATTTAATTTACATATGAAACGTAAATTAAGGCTTTTTAATGTACATTTCTGAATTTTTTTATATTAAAAAAAAACAATATTTCACATTAGTATTATTAAACAGATTTAAAGTTTTTGCTTATTAGTTTTAAGAAATTATTTAAATCAAATGAATTTTTATAACTTTATGAAATGCTCAATTTCTAATAATTTAATCTCGATTTTTATTTGTGCATTTTGCATTTTAAGTTAATATTGCATCATCCACAGTTTTTCTATTTCAAATTTGGTGTAAACTTACCATAGGCGTAGAGTTATATGGGCCCGTGGGGCTCGAGCCCCCCCAATAAATTGTGAATAGGGGCTGAGCCCACCCAATAATTTACCACTAAATACAGAAAACTAATTTATACTAACATAAAAAAAAGTATTTCATGCCATTTACAAACGTTTAAAAAAAACCTTTACTTGTACTTTTAAAAATTTTCTTCTTTTGGTTTCAATCATGATTTAGTATTCATTGTGACGCCACGTAACACACAATGTTACTAATAAGCTGCCCTCGCCAGGCTCTGGTTAATTAAAATCAGATTATGCAATGTAAAGTACGTAATGAAGAAAAGTTCAGATGTGTCTAAAATGCACTATCTCATCGAAAATGTTTTTTTTTTCCTATTGGATTTTTTTCTTTGCTTCTATTTTTAACTTATAACATGGTAGAAAGATACTAACATGGATACTTACCTTACATAGGTGTAGAATTCTATGGACCCATAGAGCTCGAGCGCCTCCAATAATTTATTTACACTTACACATAGTAAGTCATAGCTGCCAACTACTACGGAATATAATTAACCAATTTTTGTAAACAGTATATTTTAAAATTATTTTTTTCAAAATAGTAACCAGCTCGAGCGCGCAGCACAAAAATTTTGCAATATTTTAAGCCGAAAAATCATGTAGAAAAAGTGGTTAATTCTATTCCGTACTAGTTGGCAGTTAAGAGTAAGTTATATGTACATAAATCAGTGGCGTAGGCAGAAATTTTTCATGGGGAAGGGACGACTTCTGCAACTCACATATATGTATACGGTACGGGTGTATGATAAGGGAGTGAGGAACATACATTTTGTATGGCAAAAAATTCCTCATGGGGGTATAACCCCCCCTTGGCTACTCCACTGACATGAATATATGTGGTTGTGCCCCCCCCCCAATAATTTTGAAAACTTTACGCTTATGAAACTTACACAGATATATTTTTTTTAAAAATTCATTGTTGCAATTATATTATTTGCATATACATGAAGCAGGTATGAAGCAAGAAATGTTTTGTTATTTGGATTGGGTGGCATAAAAATAGGTAAATTTTATATCTAAGATTCCAACTCAATACTCAAATTACTTTTATCAGTGGTATTACAAATAAAATTTTATGAAATTAAACATATATTTCAGTGTGTGGTTAGTTAATTTTTTTCCTTTATCAAAAGTTTTACCGTAACATTGAAGACTACATCTGAGCTTCACATGACAAAATTTCAAGAAGAAGATGAAGGATTTTTACCAGACATGGGTCATTCCTTTACCCCCCCCCCCCCATTCATTTGTAATTTTGAACCCATGTTTAACCTTTTCATTGCCATCATTGAAAAAATGCTACAGACTCGGAAATACAGCATATTGGTATACACACTCGGGGATTATTAACAAAACTGGTGTTATGATATAATTACAATAAACAGGGGTCGATGCAAACGAAAACTGGGTCTGTTTTTCCTTACAATTTAATCTGTTTTAACAATGGCCTTTTACCGTATAATTTAATCTGTATCAATTATTTTAACAAAAAAGTGACTTTTATTAAAAATTTGTATGAAAATTCACAAAAATGTGTTGAATTTCGCAAAATTAGTATTGAAGTTCACAAAAATGGGAGCCTAGAAAAAATTCCTGGACTGACCACCGATAAAATACTTTGCATTAAACACACAGATAAAGAAAAAAAAGCGTAATAAACTTTTCAGATGGTAAAAAGGGTTCACTATTCTTTATCTTCAAAAGTGCCAATAGATAAAGAGAGGCTCTGATTTGCTGTTGGTTTTCGGTTGCGCTGCAGCTGAAAAAGGGTGGACTCTTTGTGCCACTCAAAATGCTCATACTGCACTTTATCTGTGTTTTTCATAAAAGTATTTTTTTGTAATTACAGTCCAGGTTTTATCACTGGTATTTGTAATGTGTGGTCAATATAAGGAGTGTTGACTGTGCCAGTATTATACTATTTACAATAGTAAATTGTAATAGTATTATAATACTGAAGTATTCTTTAGTATTAAAACAATATTTTTATATTGAACTAAAAAAAAAAATCCCTTATTACTGTGTGTCTATTGTTTTTCAGTAGCAGTAACATTCAAAGAAAATTGCAAAATTAACATTATATAATTATTACCATAGTGTCTTATGAACATACAAAAGCAAAAGTAATGTAGTCTTTATAGATAAAAAAAAGTTTATTTAGCAATAACATAACAAAACTAATACAAAAGAATTTTGAAATAATGATACATGCAATTCTGGTAATTTATATAAACTAGTAAAGTGAATTGCAACATAAATACCCTTACTCAGTATATAGTAATATTTTTTAGTTTTCAATTATTTTATCTGTGAGAAACACAGTAGGAAATTTCTGCAAATAAAAGCCATTTTCTATAACAAGATTTTTAAAGCACTCTAATGCTTCTGTAAAAACATATTCGTTTTCAGAATCAGTAATTATTATGCCGAGTGTAAGACCACCAGCAACAGTCGGGGTTACAAATGCATATATCCTATGTCTTTGTTTGTCCATTCCCCCAGCCGCATCTAACAGCACTAATTCCTGAGCTTGTGCTACTTTTGCATGTACACGCAGCATAATTGGTGTGCAAAGAACTACAAAATAATGTTTTTCATCTGTTGTCTGTGAAATTTCACAGAACCACCAGAATAGCTGTTGTATTCCTGTAGCATTTCTTCTAATTTTTGAAACATTTTATCTCCTTCAAAATTACCATACTCATGTGAAAATTCCTTTTTATATAATTTATCAACTACAGATACTGTGGGAAGATAATGCCCATCAGCGGCAACTTTAAAATAATTATCTCTGTGTTCTAGCATTAAAACCATTTTTAATGAATGATGAGCTGAAGACGAATTGTGCCCCCGTCGAAATAAAGAACATAATTTTTCCTTTGTATCTACGGACATGTCTCTATGTTTGAGGCTATCAGCACAATGAATCGGATGGTTATGCTGGTTTTTAAAGGTAATAACAGCTTGGTAATCTTGAATTAGAGGATCTGCTGTCTTACTCCTACTACCATGTACAAATCTGAAAAAAGAATTAAAACATGAGTGCAATGTAGTTTATTTTTAATAAAATTCATGTGATACAACCTATATACGATAGCAAATAAGGAACTTGTTAGTTATCCACAAGGCAAGATTAAGGACCACAAATCAAATTTTGGCAAGACGTAGTTATGACTGTTACACATGTTAATGGGGTCCTTTCATGTCGAGAAGAAGGACACCTCTGAATCAGCTGGTGTAGGTAAAACAATGTTAACCCGCCAATTTAATTGTATTGTTCCGCATTACGTTGTGGCAAAAAAAAATATTTTAAAAATGATTTTTTTATCAGAGAAACCCTTATATCTTGTAGATTTTGGTGTGAAATAAATGGGAAAAGTCATAACAGCAGCTAGTAAAACTTTCATATTGTAAATGAACCAGAAGGGTTTATATTGTAAATGAAGAAAAGGACATCGGCATTATCTGTGCTGTGGTCATCGGTTATTCCAAAGGATAAGTTTGTAACAGATGCTCGCTTTGAAAGGTTTCGTATGTATTTGTGTCTGTTCATGTAAGTGAATATGTATGTTTATGATGTTAAATAAATATGTTTACTTTCTTCCTGTCCAAATTAGATGGTTACTAGTAGAATTTTTTGATAAGTTATAATAGCTTTTCCGAGCTGTTGGCCATTAGGCTTAAAACGTAAATAACATTGAATAAATGACATCCCCAGTAGAAGAATTTTCTGTATCAATCTGCAGTACCAGGATCAGAAACCAAAATTTATCTGTGACCTTAACGTTCCCTGAATAAACTACAATCAAAACTTGCTCATTGCAATAAAAACATGCAACCTTTTTGAACTGTGCAGCCATTTTACACAACTTGCATACACATCGGCAGTAGAGCAGACATGAACAAAACACAAAAAACAGAATGATATTCTCTACTAGGATACCTTGCTTGTATGGTCAAGGTCAAGGCGAGGAGTCTTCGTGGGAATATGACTCTGTTTTCTATTCGCCAGATCTTGGATATGTCTTTAATACTCTCCATGTTACATGACTTTCACTGCATAATTTATCCACCCAAATCTAAAAGGAAATACAGTAATAAAACATTTGCATTTACATAGGCTACATAGATATATATATTTACTAGAAGTCAAAGCCCATCATGGTGTGGAGGCAATTACAATGGGTTCTAGAAAAGATGGTCTACACTCAATATATTATTATATTCCATCTTTGTCACTTAAAAAAGAATAACTTCACATTCAATTTTTATTATGGTACATACCGAAATCAAAACTGCATTTTCTTATAAACGTGCAAAAAGTTTTCACATTTGAAAGATTATATTTTGCTAAGAAAATCCATTCTTACATGAATATTTCATGCAGGGGAAATCATTTTATTTGTCAAAAAGAGTTAACTTGGTAATCGAGAAAAACTATTGTAAACTAATTGGAATCGCAACTTTTCCTTCAAAGCCTGATAACCAGGACTTCAATATGATGCCATTATCACTTGCAACACCTAATTTTTTCACACATATGATTAACTTCATTTTAACTCTCGGAAATAAAATAGAGATGAAAATAGTGAAAACTCGTTTGAAAATTAGGGAACAGGTGGATTTTCAGATTTTTAGAATAGTGCAGATTATTTTCTTTATTTTTATACATTGTTATGAAAAATTTCAAATGATACATAGATTTTATTACTTTGTTGTACAGAACTTTGTAATCTTTTTGGAGTGATGGTGGTAAAAGTTTTATCTTGGAGTGGTTGAACCAGAATTGTTCCAGTCAATGAGTCAGGTATCAACATAACTGTATAGTAGGATGCTATTTTATTAATATGCCTTCATTATAATTTTTCAAATTTAAATTCATATGTGCACACATGCAAGATTCCACAGAAATGTAGAATAAGTCACCAATTTTTCAAATTCCAATGCCAGATTTGTAACAACCCCCCCCCCCCCTCTCGGCTACCTTTTGTCCAATCAGGGCCCGATTATAGAACAGGGCCATAAAACCCATGTCTACAGAAAAAAAAATTTTTGGGGCCTCAAAACTGCAATACTTAATATCTAAAAAATACATAATTATTAAAAAATTCATGTTCTGGAAGAAAAAAAACTTTTAAATTTTGCGAGATTTATCTGTGATTTTAAAATAATCAGCAGCACCTACTGCCATGCCACACTGTTCCTGTTACCAGATGCAGAAAAATTAATATTTTTAATTAATCTCCAAATTATATTTAGACGCCTTGGTGTATGCTACATTATGTGACATTCAGAAGAGGGAGGGGGTGGGGACAGCCCTATTTGTATGCAACATCACTGTATTTAATGGTGCAGCTTGAAAAGAACACAAGATTTCGGTACATAAATATGAAAGAACTAACTATGAGCAACTTCAATATTTTTAAAATGTCTATTTACAAGTTGTACCAGGAGCATAGACAGTGAGAAGGGGAGAGGTGCGAAAAATGGAACACTTTAATTACCTTAGAATTTGATACCCAGCCCCACCCTCAAAATAAAATCCTTGCTACGCTACAGAGTTGTACCGCACTAAAATAAACGATAAACCTGTATTAGTTATGAAACTTTCAGAAAAATTCGTTAAAATTAAAATTTTTGAATTACTTGTCTGTTAGAAAATTTTTGCTGTGCACTTTCATGTTTAAGATTTTTTTTCTGGAAGTTTCATAAAAGGCACCATTTTCAAATTTATATCAATGTGTAGTGCAGCTTGTAAACACTTCCTGAATTTTTTTTTAATTCTTGGTGCAATTACTTAATTTTAATCTGTGTACCAAGTGAGACAGATTTTGTTTCTTTGATTTTGTTCTTGTTGATAAAACTCCTGTGTGTATAATACAGAATAAATAATGCCTAATTACATTTCTCATTATATATACAAAATTAACTAACATAATGTTATGAAACATCTCATTACTTTTTTGAGACATGTGTAGAAGAATAGATCAGATAGATATTTAAAAACAATAAAGTACAAAACTAATGGAAATGGATGTATATATTTAATACTTACCTGTTATATATATTTATCAGCTTATTTTTTTAAGTTTTTTTTAGTTATTTATTTAAAGAAAAACAAAACAATGTATGTAACTTATTTATTGCATCCTATTATTACAGAGCAGTTACTTTTATTTTTAAAACATTCAAAAAATACCGGATACTTACAAATTTATTTAAATCAACCGAATTTTTTTAAAAAATGTAGTACATGTAAGTAGAAAAATACCAGTATATTTGTTTATATTCATTATTGAAAATGTTTATTTCAAAGACCATATAAGAATAAATACAATCAGAAATAAAAACAAAACACTTACCTCTGCAGATGATTTATCGATGATTTCTTTCACTCTGTAAACTTTTTCATCAGCGCTGCACTTTATCTGCTTATAAGTGTAATTATCAGGTAATTTTAAGGGCATTTTAAAAGCTTTTAAAAATGAACACAAAGGTAGAGCATTTAAAACAATCTACATAACAATCTTAGAGTAAACTTCCGGACTCTCGATCTCGCTGAGCATGCGCAGACGCGGTATTCTTCCGGGCGGTTGGGATTGGCGAAAATGCCAAGCTGACGGACCATGTATATGGATGAGTGAACTAGGAAAATATTTTGATACCGTAATTTCCGGAAGAAACGCCGCGGCGTTTACGTGTTTAAAAAGTAAAATTTTAACAGGTGCGGCGTTTCTAACGATGCGGCGCTTACGTGCCAAAAAAAATATCCATTCACATGAACAAATATTAGCTTATCACTTTAGTTCTGTACGTAGAAGATCGTCAGATTTCGAGGAACTCTGTCCTTAAATGAATTTTTCAGAACCCCTCCTCTCCCCTTCCCCTTATTTTGTAAATCCACAGTGATTCTTTCGGAAAACTGTCACGCCTCCACGTATCTTGCAAATGGATACAATAGCCAAGTCGTCAACTACATTCTTTATTTCCACGGACTAAGAGTTTATAGAACGATCATCGGCAAGCGGCAGAGCGGCGAAACAATGTCAGCATCTCAAAGGAAAATACTGCACCCCGTTATAATAATTAGCGCTCTCGCGCCCTCTGACGACGCAAGCCTAAGCAGCTCCCTCGCCACGTGCGCACGCATGCGAAAAATAAAAAATTAATGATTATGATTCACAGCGCTATCTTACAGGCAAATTTCATTTTGCTCTTGTACAATGCATCGATAATCGTCCTATATGATTGTCCCAGTTTCTTTTCTTTCAGTTTCAACATCGGTGTTGCCAGAGCGAGAAAATTTTCAGCTATATATGAGGAATAGGGGAAAAGGGTAGCAAAAGCCTTCACAGTGCCGTTTGTGAGGTAAAAGGCAACCAATCGGCCGGTTCAGCGTAATGTTACAGTGCGTTTGTGAACCAAAACTGACCAATAGGTTTGCTAGCTCAGTTCATGGAAGAAGTAGATTTGGTCGAAACTGCATTAGGCATTTGGAAATGGGGGAAATTTTATTTCTTGGGAGGAAATTTTTAGGGAATTCATTTATAATTCTTCTGCCATGGCAACTGACAACACTGTAGATCTCCTGGTTATCATCTCGTGGTACACGTCGAATTATATAGTGTTAAACAAGCTTAACATAATTTTTCTGGATGGCTCCTAGAAGGCATAAAAGTTACACAGCTAGTTTTAAACTTAACGTAATTTCTCGTGCTGAGGAAATTGGAAATAGAGCAGCAGCTCGAGAATTTGAAGTGGATGAACGCTGCATACGACGATGGAGGACCGAAATGTCAGAACTCCAAAATATGCCACAGCATAAACGTGCTAAACGGAGTGGTACTGTAAAATGGCCAATTCTTGAAGACGACCTTGAAAAGTGGATAAAGGAGTAAAGAGTAAAAGGAATGGCAATTTCGACTGTAAAAATTCGCTTACAAGCGAAGCTTATGGCACAACAATTGGATATAAAGGACTTCAAAGGAGGACCCTGCTGGTGCAGCAGATTCATGAAAAGAAAGAAAATTTCTGTGCGTACCAGAACAACGGCTGGACAACAACTACCAACGGACTGGCAAGAAAAAAAATCATCCTTTTTGGAATACGTAAGAAATAATATTCAATAGAAAAAACTTCTTCTATCACAAATAATAAATATGGATGAAACCCCGTTAGCTTTTGACTCTCCTGCCAACAGAACTTTTGATAAAACTGGTGCGAAAACTGTATCCGTGCTTACAACGGGACATAAGAAAACATCTTTCACATGCGTGCTAGCTTGTGCCGCAAATGTTGACAAGCTAAAACCAATGATAATATTTAAAAGGAAAACAATTCCTAAGGGGGATTTTTCTAATAACGTAGTTATTTGTGCAAATGAGAAGGGATGGATGAACGAAACAATCATGCATGAGTGGCTGCAAAAAATTTGGCATTGTCGTAAAGGATCCTTTTTTCAACTAAAAGGATTGCTGATTATGGATTCCATGCTTTCTCATTTGTTAGAATCAGTGAAAAATAGATGTCAGAAATTGTCTACAACCGTAGCAATAATTCCCGGCGGATTGACGAAGATATTACAGCCGTCAGATTTGTCTGTAAATAAAGCGTTCAAAGCTGAAGTCCGAAAGCTGTGGGAATCTTGGATGAGTGAAGGATTACACACTTACACCAAAAGCGGCAAAATGCGACGAGCATCTTACGAAGAGGTTGCAAAATGGGTTGAAAGTGCATGGACGTCTGTAAAAATATCGTCGATAGTTTCAGGCTTCAGAGAAGCTGAAATCATAACTCAAGATAATAAATCTATGATACCCCCAGATAATGATTTTGACGATGTCGCAGACTTGGATCTTGATTTAGATCAGGATATGCTAAATTTATTTAATTCTGATACGGAAAATTCAGACTTTGGCGGCTTCACATAATGTAAATTTTGATTTCTCTTAGCAAAAGTAAAATTTGAAATTTTCATCTTTCATTTTCATCATTCATTTTGTTTTTTCTTTGTTGGATCCTTTTTCGCAGTAACATAGTATCAGTGTTACGTATATATGGACTTCTTTAACGGATAATTATCAAAATTCATGAACGTAAGTACATTTTCATATTTCTTACTTAATAATTTATCTTTATATTATGATTTTATTTCATTTTTTTCTCTTAAATGAAATGCCATACATCATGACACAGAGCAAAATTTTCCAACTGTGAGGTTCAGGGTCATGTGCATGCAATTTAATTTAGTGCGGCGTTTACGCCAATGCGGCGTTTCTGTACAGTTTTAAATTTTCTTGGCCTGTTTTCTTCGAGTGCGGCGTTTATGCTGATGCGGCGTTTCTTCCGGAAATTACGGTACTTAAAAAAAGAATTTTCAGCAGTAGCCTATGTAGGTTTCCGTCTCGAGGGGGGCGGGAAAGCGATCTGGCATTTTAAACCTTTATTGTTATTAGAGTTAATATAAATGTCTTAAAATAGCTGTTTTTAATAGTTGCTTTACATCTTCGGAGGACACAACTCCCTCTTAATACGCCACGGGTTGTCAGTATAAGCGATCCCTATAAGTTCATTTCGAATTTGGTGTAACCTGGTTAATATGAAGGTTTAATGAAAAATATATCTATTTTATGTTTGAAATTTTCATTTAGAAAAAAAGACTTTACTAATGATTTTTGAATTGTCATTTCTCAAGCTGGAGAATATGGCTCTATATGCAGGGTGATTCAGAACTCTTACTCTCCAAACATGTAAGGGGTAGTAGACAGAACGAAGATGGTTCAGAATCACACAGCAATGTTGATCGGAAACGTCGTTTTCACGTGCTTGTTAATATCACTTTGGAATAATAGTGAACTTTCCGATCATTGTTCGTCAAAAACTAATGGCTATTCCGCAGAAAGCACTGACTAAAATTAATTAATAACAGGATTGATTATTCAATCACGGATTACATGTTGATTACAGGATGGATTATTAATGTTGCTATTAACAGGTAAATGAAAAGGCCGTTTCCGATCCCACATTCCTGCGTGTTGTATTTAGAATGCAACAGATATTTTTTTTCGAATAAATAATCTTTTTGAAAATCAACTAATAAGTCAACACAACTTTTATTAGTGCGGTTGTTGTTTAATCTAACAAGAAAGGGTTCCAAACAGCTTCTCAAACGACCCCCCCCCTCTAAATCTGCTACTTAAAAGAGTAAGGTGGGGGGCCTCGCAAAACTCGCCTTGCCCACTGCTAATTTTTGTCTTACCCCGCCACTGACTATACGAGTAATAAATAATTGACTCTTATTTGTAAAAGCAGCTCTATGGAAGTTTCTTTTACTGAAAACTGTTTGAATGGCGTACTTAATACCGTGTAATACATATTTTGTTTTACAAATTAAAATGTATGCGGATTTCTACCTCTGTACCGTTCTTAGCAAAGTTGGCGACATATATTCAAATGTAGTGTAATTCTATATTTAATAGCGTGTGCTTTTACGTTTGTATTGCTAATTCCATGCCACGATTGTGATGAGCCGATTTTACGAACGTATGCCTCGATATATATTTTTTTAAATCCCGCTAAACAGGGTGAATAAAATAGGAATTCTGTATAAATATGAATGTTTTTGAAGATGAATAAGAATGTTTTTTAAGCCCAGAAATATTAGTGAGTGTTGCCTATAGATTATTGCCTTTATTGTCAAGTTTAATTTGCGATTCATTTTAGCTATTTGCCATCGACTTGCGGCGTTAATTACGCCAATATAGCAGTTCTAGCAAGTAAACATAAAATAACTAATTCATTTAATATTCTATTTTTTACATTGCTGCAGTTTCCGTAGTAACGGAATCCACTGTTGCCACTTCAGTTTTTAAATTTAACAATTAAGTTAAATAAATAAATCACCACGACAATTACTCGAACCTGCAATTTTTTTTAAAACTAAATGCATTTTTGGGGTGTCTAAAAAATGCTGAGTACTCTAAAGCCCCGTATCTTAGTTCCGATTAGTTTACTAGGAAGTAGAATAATCAGTATAAGCTGAATGAATGAAACTTTAGGTATTTCGAAAGTGAAAAGTATCGTCTGCATACCGTAAAATTCTCTCTCTCTCTCTCTCTCTTTTTTTTTTTTTTGATCGCCACTGACACTGACGTGTTTTTTGTGTCGTCGTGTTGCAATCATCTCAGATTTGCACTCAAGACGTAAACGTTTCGTCACGGTTCAAATAAATTTTCATTTTTTGAGATTCCGCATCTCTAGGTTTGATTCGATTTATATGTGTAAGGAAAATATTCTTTTTCTACCGTGCGGAGAACGGGTATCCAGCTAGTATTGAGAAATAAAAACTGTGCACGTAATAGAACTGGACAAAAGAGACTTTCAAACCTCGGAATTATATCAATTGAAAGTGATTTGTTAATTACCTAAAAAAAGGAAAAAATATTTTTCTATTCTGTAATCAATCATTTTGCTTCTAGTGGAAAAATAATGAAATTTGCTTCAAATAAAATTAAATATTTGAACTTTAAAAAAAAGGTTTTCTTTTCATTGCTATGCGCCTTTAAAGAGCTGAGTTACATTAACCCATTTGTGCCTGGATATTTTTGCGACTTTCTTCGATTTTTACTGATAACTGAAATAATAGATAAATTTCTGATGTCAACTTCTTGAACAAGGGATGATTTCTTTTAAAATCATTATGCATAAAAATCGAAATATCAACATTCTACTTGGTCATGTTAAAATATTTTGTAGAGTTGAGGATTAATACTCATGAATAAAGGCTAGGAAAAATAAATAACGTTTTCGACTAATAGTGAAAATGCCGTCCCAAAAAAGGGACACTAGGCATAAATGGGTTAATATTTGCTTAAACTGGGATATTTTTGTTGTGGTGGGAATATTGGTTAAAAGGAAAAGTTAATCGGGCTGTGTGCGTGTGTCTGCATTAGTTTGGATCCCCCCACCTCTCTCTCTCTCTCTAATGTAATATGATTACGAGCCAGTTATCTTCACCAAGGAATCTCATGAAGTCTGTATCTCTCTCGTTGGTAATCCATTTTAACGAACAATATATGTTTAAAGATAAGACTGCTTGGGTGAGTTGTTGAGCCACCGTAGGTCCCTGAAGTAAATAAAACCAAAAATTACATACTAATCTATCACTTTCCCCGATTTCACCAGATAACTGTTCTCTTTTCATATAAGAAAACGCGTACAGCCCGAAACTGATCTCCCCCAAAATCAACATATCCAAACATAAACAATATACTTCATCGCTTTAAAAGCAAGCGTAGAATTCATAATAGTAAAATAAAAACAATTAACAATAACAAAAAAAAAAAAACCCGGTTTTAGAACATTTTTCCTCTAGAAAGCACTTTATTTAATAGATTCCTGTAAATAAGGCAGCGGTGCGCAAATCGGGGGTCGCGAGATAATTTTTGGGGGTCGGCAAATTCAAAGAGATTCAAATTTATGAAATATCTACAATTATTCATTTCAAAGAACTGAAATAATTCAATAGAAGAAACTGACAATTATTATTTTACGAGCGCGGTATTCGCGATCGCCATCACGGGGCTTCAAAACCATGTTATGATGCATAGTGATCTGCAAATTGATAATGCATAGTGATCTGCAAAATTATTTTCCATTAAAAAAAAAACAACAACATCGATCTCGATTGGATCCAGAGGATGACTTAAGACTTGCGATTTCCAATACAGATGTCCCTAGTAGCAATAACCCATCGGTCGATGAGAGGCGGGTGAGTTAAATCCGAGGAGAAGGAGCAATGGCCGATCACGGCTTTTCATCCAAAAAAGGGGAAATTTCATCGGCAACTGGTACAAAATGTCCGCTCGGGGAGCCATAATGCCGATCATCGTTTCCCGACGACTCCGATGAAATAACGAAAAGAAACCGATAAACTGTTTAAAATATATTTGTTAATAAAAAATAAAGGACTGGCAGCAAAATTTTCAAAAAATGTCCGTTCTGTTTATTATGTTTTCGTTTTTTGTATGCTCAATTTTCGCTTTTCTGGAAAAAAAAAAAAAAAAAAAAAATTCTTCCTCCTCCGGGCCCGAACCATGAGCGTACTGATTACGAGATAAGCGCGCTGCCCCTAGACCATCTAATCTTGTCATGTGTAAGGCAAAGTGTGAAGTACCGGTTATTTTAGTCTCAGATTGGGACTTGGGGTGAAATTTTGGCAAAATGTTGTTCAGCTATTATTAATAATAGTAAATTATTCGATTGGTAAGAAATTAATTTCACTTTTTACCAATGTATGTAAGTAGCAACAACATTCATAATTAATAATTAAGAAACAATATTGTCAATTGTATACCCAGGTAGCACACATACGTTGGGGCAACGTATGAATGCATACGTTGGGGCAACGTTGAAATGACACGTTGGCTTACGGTTATCCAACGGTTGGCAACTGGTTATTTCTTACGTTGGGCCAACGTATGCTCTAACGTTTTGCCAACATATTTCCAACCGTTGGGCTAACGTATGAATGCATACGTTGGGCTAACGTATAAATACATACGTTGGGCTAACGTATTAATGCATACGTTGGGCTAACATATTAATGCATACGTTGGGCTAACGTATTAATGCATACGTTATGTTAACGTATAAATGCATACCTTGGGTTAACGTGTAAATGTATACATCTGGACAGCGTAAAATCTGTATGTTGTCACTCTATTATCCAACTGTTGGAAATTGGTTATTTTTAACATTTAGCTTTCATAATTGTTAACCGTTACATTTATAAGTTAGTTTCATATTTTAGGCCAATGCAGAAACCTTGGATAATTATATTTGACGAATATTTGACAAATTGATGTGCTATTTCATAACATTTCTATAGATATATGAAAAACTGTCAAATTTGAAATTAAAGTTTTTAATTATTTTACTAACAGCAAATGCAGTGACGGATTCAGATAAGTTTTAAGGGACGGCAGATATGTAGAACGAAGCATATTATCAAATAGTCACATTTTTTCTTTCATCAAATATGGTTCCACTTCAACAGTGGGTTTCTGTGCGCTTAGGAGGAGGGCGAGCGGACACCCCACCCCCCTAAAAAGTACTTTTGTCGACAACATCGTCAGTTGCCAAAGGACTGTCAGCAAATTTCAGCTTTAATCACCAATCTGTAAAATGCTCAGTGTATAAATTACCAGTTCTGCCGACAGTTTATTATAAGTTATACTATATCATGAACATAGTCTTGTTACGATTTTCCTTTTAGTGATTTTTGTGCCAGTAAATAAGTCCCTTTTGTCCCCTCATGCCAACTTCATTCCAGATCATGTAATGTAGTGTGTATTTAAGGCAAGCAAGCACATTAAGTATCTGCCTGGGGTGGGGGGTGCCTCGGGCGAAGGACTTTTAGGAGATTTAATGCATATTCACGCTACATCTGGAGGAAACCGCACAAGAGGCCAGATAATCGGTGTATATTTTTGAAAGAATATTGGTATATATCGTCAGAAAATTTTGTCTTTACACCCCACTCCCAACATTTTTGCTTAAAACCGGCTCTAGTCCCGTCACTAACAGAAATGTGTCATTTTCAAATAGTAAACGATCTGTCAAGTTACAAACATTATATTAATCTGTAGAAAACTAACCTATTTTGCACTATGAGGAAAATTAATATTGCAGGTGCAACTTATAAACTGTTTAAAAAAAAGGCGGGGGGAGAGATTGGAATCAGGAAAATATTTAGAAGGTCCTTTCAGAAGCTATACTTTACAGTTTTAGAGAACCAGGACGGCAGGCAAACAAAATCATAAAAACTTTTCGAATTAATTAAAAGAAAAAACGTATAACGTTAAAGGAAAGAATGCTTATTTTTTGAAATATGATTCATATCCTTCCTTCTCCTTTGACAGTTACTTTTGTAAAGTGTCTCTCAAAACCTCTGAAAATTTACTCAATTGAAACTTTTGTAAGGAGGCTTAATCTCTCTCTTTTTTTTTTAAATATTCATGTGGGGAAATCCAATAGGAGTATAAAATCAATGAAGAATGTCACAGAAATCATTCTTTACTAAAATATTTATTTATTATTTTTTACATTTATGTCAATTTACGTAATTTTTTAAGATTCTTAATTTTTAGTTTGCCTGAATAAAATTGGTATGGAATACAATGACATTTCGTAGTTCTATTTTTATTTTCAGTTAACTGTAGATATTGACTGCAAAGTAAAAGAAAAAAAATATTGCATGCGTAATGCATATGCATTATGCATGCAATATCGACGCATGCAAGTATCAACACACGGGTGCATCTATATTATCTGATTATGAGAAAGATATCAGTACAACAGAATGTATTAGTGATGCTGCTTACACGCTATAGCATAAAATGAAAAAAGTCGTTGATGGTACACAAAAAAAAGTTATGACGCGTCCCGCATAATTACCATTGCAGAAAATTTTGAAAAAAAAAAAAGAGAGAGAGAACTTTTTTACTAAAATACGCAGTAGAAGAGACTTGTCAAAGCAATAAAAATGTTTTTTCTTCCAGTACTCTCAAAGAGTATTTGATTGCATATAGATTATGTATTTTTCTCCATAAAATTTGAGTCCTGTAGCATATAACAGGTGTAGATACAAAAATCTCTTCTAAAATAATAAATAAATAACAAAATGAAGTTGGTAAATATAGGTATATATATGAACTGTAAAGTACTATAACACATTTGTAAATTATTAAAATAACTGAATTCTTAAAACTGTAAAATATTTTATACATACCTTTAACAACAAAACAATTTTGATGCACAAATTTAAATCCTTGTTGTTGATTAACCACTGTGAACCAACGAGATTTCAAAATTGAAGTAGTGTTAGTTTAATAACTACTTCTAAATCTGAAATCTCATTAGTCATTATAATCTTGCAAAATATAAGCACGGCTCAATTTGATTTTTTTTTTCAGAATAATCTTATTAGGAGAAAACAATTGTGTCCAATTTTACCTTCTCGACTGTTGTACAACTATGAGCAAATAAAACTTTATTTTTAAGCTGTCTAGCATTGTTTAGTAATCCAAAACGCATCTTTTAATAAGCACTGCGCAGTTATTATATATTTATTACCATAGCTGCATAGTAAGTTGTTTGTTTACATACTTCGAAGATCGTTAGGCTTATGGACAATCGAACTATAATCAATGCATCAATATTAATAGTTATCGTGATTCAAGTAACTACGAACCTATGCAACGATTAAAATTCACAGAAATATAGCTGTAAAGATAAATATTCGTTTCAGATTTCAACTATCAATCACTTTATAAAAGTGTATCAACACATCATAACAAGCAATGGCGGAAACGGAACGGCGAACGGACATGAATCTATCGCTTCCCGGTTTCCTGAATGTGTGTCTATGCGCATGCGCAATGATACGGTTGCCCAACACAACATTCAGCCATCCGATGGCCAACGGTTGTTTTACCTACGGTTGCCCAACACAACATTCAGCCATCCATGGCCAACGGTTGTTTACCAACGGTTGCCCAACACAACATTCAGCCATCCGATGGCCAACGGTTGTTTACCAACGGTTGCCAACACAACATTCAGCATCGATGGCCAACGGTTGTTTACCAACGGTTGCCAACACAACCTTTAGCCAACAGAATACCAACATTTCCATATGGACATCCAACGTTTGCCCAACGTAACAACCTTGTGCCAACCACGTGCCATCAATAACCCAACGTATGTGTGCTAGTTGGGTAGGAATTTTAGTGTGATTTTAACTTTCATATTTCTTGGATAACTTTTAAAAATTAAATGATTTCTCTTCTTGCTGTTTACATTAAAGAGGTTTCAAAAGAGTTGCTCATTGTAATGAAGTTTCCGTTTTTCTTATAATGCAGCTGACGCTCAAATAGATTTTCTTTTCTTTTTTTTTTAATTATTTAAATATTACAAACGATTTTTATATAATAAATACTTACATTTTTTTGTAAATATTTCTTTTCAAATTTAAATTTTGTGGGAGGGGGCAATGGGGCCACCCCCCTGCCCCCTCCCAACCCCAATACAAGAAATTTGAAGTAAATTATGCGATTAATTCAAGAATTGTTCAAAATTTCCCTTAAATTATGCAAAGGCACATCTAAATTACGCAAATATTTATAGGAATTTGGGTAAAGTGTAAACCACTGGGGACACCTGCAAGGCCCGTTGACTATAGAGCTGCAGTTTCGGATAAGATATTGTTTTTCAGTTTCCCATCGGCGAAACTGCTCGTCTAGATCACTTCTATCCATGAATAAAAATTCATCTATTGCAGATAAACAAAAGTGCACTTGCCGATGACTGAATTCGACGAGTCGATGAGTTAACGATGAGTCGATGAACGACCGAGCAGAAAACAAGCAGTCATTGCTACTAGGGGTAGAAACTTATGCCTTACCTCCTCCGAAGAGAAAATTTCTGCGCGATTGCAGCGCCACTGTGTAAGTATGTTTTACTTCAGTATGTTTCACCTGAGATAAGAACCTAATGTAATGAGCTACAGGCATGTTCGCCTGATAACGGCTAAACTTCTAAAACCTCTGTCTTAAATGTATATATGTAAATTAAGCATAATAAATTAATCCAGAATGAATGCTTATGAACATTTATAGACAAATCACAGTCACTAAGGAAGTTTAGAAGGAATTACTCCAACATTTTGGTGCCTCACCCGCCATCCAGACTCGGGATAACTTTAGATGAAGGTGAGTGAAACCTTTGCTCACTTATTGATTTATTGAAAATAAAGTTATCAAATAAAAACTGATTGTTAAAATTAACAAAATGGATCTTGAGAAGCTTAACAAAACGCGAGCTACATTGCGAACATCAACAACTAAAATTATAAACAAACTGGAAATCGAAATTAAAAAGGTCAAAGAGGACATAGACTCCTTGACAATTGAAGAACAATTGGCTCAGTTAAACGAAAAAGAAAAAAGTCTTATTGCACTTGATACTGACATAGAATCTGTTATAAAAATGACTGAGATAGAAACTCGCGAAGAGTATCGTGAAAAAATAATTAGCATTAAAGTTAGAGCAACAAATGTTTACAAAACATAAACGAAAAAACGCAACCGGCAATGATCTCCTCAAGTAACGGAGTAAATACTTCCAACGCAGGATACGTTAATAACAGTAACGCCCCATGGAAACTACCAAAACTGAACATAAAACAATTTGACGGAGATATATGTTCTTGGCCTTCCTTTTGGGCCCAATATAAATCAGCATTTCATGAGAACGAAACTCGATAATGTAGAGAAGTTCAATTATCTAAAATCTGTTCTGATATCAGATGCCGCAACAGACAAGGATTAAGTTTGACTTCGGAAAATTACGAAAAGGCTGTAGACATCTTAGAAAGTCGGTTCGGTAAAAAAGAAATTATAATCGATGCTCATATGAATAAATTACTTAATTTAAATCCGGTTAGAAAGTCCAGCGATCTAAAAGGTCTAAGAAAACTTTACGATGAATGTTTAATACAGATTCGCGGACTCGAAAGTCTTGGAATTGAAACCAATACATATGGATGTTTACTATTTCCGGTGTTAATAAAAACAATCCCAAAAGACTTGGCTTTAGAATTTGCCCGTCAGGAAAAACAAAACGAAAGTGAGAAAATAACGGATTTGACGACATTCCTTAAAAGGGAAATAGAAAATAGAGAAAGAACGGAAAATCTGACAAAACCGAACAATTCCGAAATTAATCCAAGAGAAAATACCGACAGAAAAATATCCAACTATAAAAGCAGAGAAAACTCATATAACTATCACAAATATAAACCTAAACCCTTTCAAACCCCTGCAGCTGCACTGAACGCGATATCCAGAGAAACCTGTGTATATCCAGGGCCGATCCCAGAAGAAAATCTTGGGGGGGGGGGGGGTGAAGAGAAGTAAATTGCCGACTGAAAAAACAAATTTGCCGATTCAGTTTCCAAGTTGGTCACCTTCCTATATTAGACAGTTTTCCGACGAACAGAACGTACCCATAACATAGAAACAGCATAAATACTTCTGTAAGTTGTACAGAGGGAGCCGCTAACGTTCGACTTTCAGAGGATTCACATTATTTAGGCATTAATGATCAGTCTGGTTTTTACATTAATAAATTGCAGAGGGGAGTACGCAAAAGGCGGAATTTTCTACAAAAAGGCTAGATTATTATCACTTTGTCAACAAAACTCCACATTTTTGTTGGGGAGGAATGGTTACATTCCTGACTCTGTCACAAGTAATTAAATTTTCATAAAATATTCATAACTTTTAATTGAGTCATAAAATACTATCTCCGGACTGAAGAAAATATTTGCTTATCCGTATGCGACAAAACTATCAGGCCATAGTTTGGGTTGGCGAAAATGAGTTTGGGGGTACCCTGAATGGAGTCTTTACATTAACTTAAAAAAAGGAAAGGAAGCCATACAAAGAGCACTGCTTATACTTTCAACACTGTCTTATTTGCGTATATACTATTGTATACCTGCCAATTCTACTGGATTTTTCAGGAGAGTACTAGATTTTGATGGTTTCTCCTGGTCTCCTGATTTTACATTAAATCTCCTGGTTTTCTAACATTTTTGAAGCTTTAATAATCGATACATTTATTTCTCCACCAATTCTGAAAGATTACCGCTCTCTGGGTCTATTCATTCAATATAGACAAATATACCATGGTATTTTGGTCCAATAATAAAGGTTTGTGCTTATATTTATAACACATTTGTGAGCGATTCTTGAAGTTTTCAGAATTCGATGGCAAATCGTTTAATTGTAACATTTTTTGAGTTCAAAGTTCCAAAATTTTACTACTTCTTTTAGTCTTAGATTTTGTAAAATTTCGAACATTTGAGAAAAACTTGTGAATGTAAAGAAACATTGACGTTTTATTCATTTTATGTTAAAAGAATTCTATTTCTGAGCTCTTTTACAAATTCTATTTTTAATATCGCGACCTTATGTGTGATTAAAATTTCAAACATAAGCTGTTATAAAAAGCTTTTCACTTTAAAAACCATAACTGTGTCGTGTTATGTCAAATTTTATTTAAAAAAAAAATGATACATAGAATAAATGGCGAAATTTAATGTGTGAAAAAATTTCGAAGAATGTTTTGTGACTTAGATAAGTAATTATGACTTTAAGATTGTGATACCACATAAATATACTGGATTTTCTTAGCTAGATATTGGCTGGAATACTATTGCACGACGAACAGTTAACTGTTTGCTCCCGGCGTTGTTAACGACGCGATGGCACAGATTCCTCCTTTCTGCGTCCATCGTTGCTTTCCGGCACGAGTCTTAGAATGTTTCTCCTCTGGCCACAGACTTGCACAAGCGCATGGCGGGGCCATGCCAGGGCATTCAAAGACCCATGCCGGAAAGCAACGATTTATACAGGAGGGAGAATTTTCTGCCATTGTATCTTAGCAACGACGGTAGTGAACAGGTTAAAGCAAACAAGAAACTAAAATATTGTTTTGACTACTGCTCTTAAAGCCTAATCTATGAGTGTTATTTTGTTAGCCCTGCATAGGTATCAACGCTACGTCCACCCATGCCGATGGATAGAATGCCCTCATAAACCTCAATAATAAATACCAATTTCGTTTTGCTTGAAGTGGATGAACGTTTCTAAAATGTACTCTAAACATTCTCTGCCCATAGGCTGCAAAGGATTGGAATTATTTTGTGTGTTCCTGTAAAAGAACTATAAATGGTACCAACATCCTTTTCAATAGGGTACATGGTACGGTAATTTTCATTATCACATAAAAATTCGATCGATGGATATTTGCGGCATTTAGAGCACGGGCAGTCAAACTGAAAGCATAAACATTTCAAGTTCTTTGGAAAGCGTTAAAAAATAAAGGCTTAAAAAGAATGTGAGGCTTAAAGGGGAAAAAATGGAATAAGGAAAGTAATTCTAGCTCGAAAAGTTAATTTTCCCTGTAATTTAAAAGAAAATGGAAAATTAAGCATATTGATTTCGAAGCTCCTATATCACATTTTGTGCACTGCACTTTTTGTCATTTTCTTTTGTTTACAACTACTATATGTTTCATGTTTTTGTGTACAACTGGTTTCAAACTTGTCTTAAATGCACACTGAAGCAAACTTTCACTTCATTTTATTAAATGCTAGAGGTATTTTTATTTATTTATTTTTACCAAATTGATGTATTAATAATATCTTAAAAGCTAAATATGGTTTTCTTCTAATCAAAGTATGCTTAGATTCCAAGGTATGCCAAGGCTCCAAGTATATGTTTGACTTTGGCTCGGTTGCTGTCTAGCTAACCGGAATAGGGGGCTACTGTTCAAAGTGAATTTCTTTTTCCCATGCATTTCAAAGAAGCAAAGAAAATACATCTATTTCCCAGAAAAGACCACGCTGAACCAAAGGGTGGTGACAGCCTCAGGCCAGTTGCGGCCTTCTTGCGATATTTTTACTTCTTACAGAATGGTATTTCTTAATTTGTCTTAGGGCAATATATAAGACTGGAACATTTTCGTTGTTGTTGTTGCTAATGCCCTCTGGCAACCGCGGGGCGGTGCCAGATCCCCCATATAGGCTGGCGATGGGCGGAAGGGGAATCTTCCATTTTAATGAGCCCCAGTCGGAGGAAGTCCGACTCAGCTCGGAGTCCCCTAATTTTGAACCAATTCCAGAGGAGGAACCCAACCCCCCTGAAATTGGCACCCCCAGAGGTACCGTTTAACAACTTGGAGGACATTGGAGCCACGACGGATTTTACGTGCACCAGCTCCCATTAGCGTACACGCTCCAACAGCAGTCGAGCCGAGAGGAAGTTGACCCTCCCAAGCACTGGCCGAGCTGGATGCTGCTTCCCTTGCCGTGTTCTTATTGGAACTGAGTTTAGCGCCCAGACCACTGCGGGACAGAACATTCTCGTTCTCATCCTCAGTATTTCTACCATAGAGATGTGCACAGAAGATTCTTAATTAGATTACTATGGACATGTGAGATGACTATTTGCATAGGGAAAAACGCTGAGACAGGTGCTATGGGATGTATGTGGTGTCAATTGTAGAGAGCTGATTTTCCGACTCCTCCTTCTGTGTATCTGGCCACCCAGTGCCGAGCGCTCTTTATACATTCCCACTTCTTTCTTTTGACTGATGCGAATGAGAAAGGAATTTCTCACTCGGTTTGGTATGCATTGGAAGTACTGAGATGTCAAAGGGACAAACGTTAGGAAAAGTGCCGATTAAAAACTCTTTTGAATACTAAAATGAGAAGTCTGGAATAGTAATTTTGCCGACTGCATTTTAAGTGGGGGGGGGGGTCTCACCCCCCCACCCCCCCCGTGGGATCGGCCCTGTGTATATTGTGAAAACGAAGCACACACAAGTAATGATTGTACTAAATTTAAGATATCCGAAAGGAAAAACATTCTAAAACGTAAGGGTTTATGCTATTTCTGCTTAAAAAGGTCCCACATCGCGAAATCCTGTCGCTCCAGAGCTGAACTATGTCCCAAATGTAACAAAAAACACCACAAGTCTATCTGTGACACATTAGAATCTAAATCCGACAACGAAACTACAATAACTACCATGTTTCACAATCAACACGAACCGAAAAGTAGAAAGTGATATGTTGTTATTAACTTGTGACGTATTAATTCATTATAATTCTAAATCGGAAATAGCGTGTATTTTGTTGGATACTGGGTCTCAAAGAAGTTTCGTTTCAGAAAATATAGTTAAAGAGCTAAAACTCCCTATAATTCGTGAAGAAAATTTGAGTGTTTATCCATTTGGTTCTTCTAAACCAATTAAAAAATCCTACAAAGTAGTTAAATTGCTACTGCGAAATCTCACGAGCTCAGCGGAGATAAAAATTGAGGCACTTCAGACAGAAATTATTTCATCGGAGCCAGTGACAATTCCAAATGAAAAAAAAATCTGATGTGTCCAACACATGACTTCCTTGCACGTCCATTAGATCAAAAATATTTTCGACGCACTTCCTCTAAATTTATTTGTTTGAAAGAGATAAAATATCAATAATAGTAAGGTTTAGCGATTTCTAGCCAAGCTGAGTTCAATTTGAAAGATTTCCTTCTGACACTTTATTTGGCGATATTTCACCAAAAGCCGACAAACTTGAGATAGTCAGCGAGATTTTGGGGATAGCCAAAGTAGTCATTGACCACAGACTTTCAATGAATTGAATGCATCTATACACCTCAATGTATTCAAAGTCATTTGGCTCACCATGTAAATAAATTCTCAGTCGATTGCTGTCAAAAAAGATATTGAAAACAGTTAGATATTACAATAGTTCTAAATACACAGTTAAAAAATCTACGGGTTAAAGTTTTAGAGTTATACAAAATAGAAAATAATTTTTGGTGCCAAATTTGGCGATATTTCGGCGAAACTCGTCAATGTCGACGACATTTGGCGAGATTTTAAGCATGAACCAAACAATGACAGATTATCGCCAAATTTGGCGATATTTCGCCAAAACTCGCCCAGAACGATGACAAATGGCGATACTTTGGGCATGGACCAACTGACTGACTATCGCCAAATTTGGCGATATTTCGCCAAAACTCGCCAAGGTCGAGGACAGACGGCGAGATTTTGGGCATGTACCAAACAATGACTGTCTACAGTTGTATTATATTGAAGATGTCCATAGACATTAAGATACTGAAATTCTTTTCGGTGGTCCTGTAAATAAACTCTCCAGTAAATTGGAACCAAAAATCGAGATGCACAACTAGATGTTACAACATTCTTATATATGAAATTTCATAATAGTTTTTGAGATTTGAGAGTTAAATATGCACACACGTACACCAAAAGTCGCCAAGCTTGGCGACTTTTGGCATAGTTCTTGAGGGAGGCACGTGACCGTGGTCGGACCATTACCTAACTTATGTGGTAGGACGGTATTGTGCTTGAAATGGATGAATGCCCCTAAAATTGCTATTGACCGTAATGTATTGGAAATCTTTTGAGTGTTCCTGTAGCAGAACTATAAATGATAAAGACACTTTTTTTAATGGAGAAATTCATTTTCTAACTCTTTACAGCATATATCACTTCTGAGTCGTTTGAAATAGCCCAATACCTCTAAAAAACGCTTTGATGAATTTCGGCCCATAGAGCGTAATGTATTTCGAATCTTTTGGGCGGTCCTGTAGATAAACTATTCAGTCGAATGGAACCGAAAGGGGAGGTGTACAACTAGATGTTACAACAATCCTAAATATAAAGTTTCAACATTCAACGCCTAACAGTTTTTGAGATATGCGAGTTTAATGAATTTCGGCCCATTGAGTGTAATGTATTTCGAATGTTTTGGGCAGTCCTGTAGATAAACTATCCAGTCGAATGGAACCAAAAGGGGAGGTGCACAACTAGATGTTACAACTATCCAAAATATGAAGTTTCGACATTCTACGCCTAATAGCTTTTGAGTTAGGCGAGTTTAATGAATTTCGGCCCATAGAGCGTAATGTATTTCGAATCTTTTGGGCAGTCCTGTACATAAACTATCCATTCGATTGCCACCAAAAGGGGAGGTGCACAACTAGATCATAGAACAATCCTAAATATCAAATCTCAACATTCTACGACCAATAGTTTTTGAGATATGCGAGTTACATACATACGTACGTACGTACAGACGGCATGGAAAAACTGGCCACAGTAGACTCGCCACTGGTCAAAATGAGTTGCAGACGCGTTAATATGATCATGCATGCTAGCCTACGATGAGATGCATCGAAAAAAATTTTTAAATTAAATTTAGAGGTAGTCAAAATCGGTTTTTATGTCGAAATTTGGCCCCCAAAATTTTTCGGGATCACATTACTTCCTTATACTACGTACAAGGAAGTAATAAGAGAGCTCATGAGAGAGAAAAATTACCCCCTGGCTTACGAAAAGCGCGCTCAAGGTCAGATCGGAATTCTAATAGGCATAGATAATTTCGCTCGAGTGGCATGTGGAAAGCTTCAAGATATAAACAATCTGCTTCTACTAGAAACGGTATTTGGATATACAGTCATGGGAGAATCTGAGAAAGATATAAACACCGCAGAGCAGTGTATTAATTCTCTGTTTATGCGTTGCGAAGCAGAATCAGGTGACATATGTAATGAACTCCGAAAGTTCTTTGACTTGGATTCTTTAGGCATAAATGAAAAGGAAAATTTATGCGCGTCTAACGAAGTCTTAAAAAACTTTGAGGAAAATATAAAATATGAGAAGGGAAGATATGAGGTAAAATTACCGTGGAAGGATGAGGCACAAGTACCTCATAATAATTTTGACCTTGCAAAACGTCGATTTAATAACTAATGTACAGATTAAAAGAAGATCCTTGGCTGTATGAGAATTATAAGAATGTTATTTCAGAACAACTTAGGGAAGGGATTATTGAGGAATGTCAGGATGCTGAAATAAAATTGGAAAACGTTTACTATATGCCTCACGCTGCAGTTGTTAGAAAAAACAAAACCACAAGCAAAGTTAGAATTGTATACGATGCATCTTCCAACGAAAATAAACAAAAATCCCTAAATGAATATTTACATCAAGGACCGAATTTAAACCCTAATTTATTGAATTTAATTTTAAAGTTTCGAGAATATAAAATTGCATTTTCATCGGACATTGAGAAGGCATTTTTGCAGATTGCAGTTGCGCCTTCTGATAGAGATTATCTTCGTTTTCTCTGGACAGATAGAGATTTAATTGACACAAACAACATTAAAATTTTCCGATTCAGGAGGGTTCCGTTTGGCGTTACTTCAAGCCCTTTCCTCTTAGCTGCAACGATTAAACACCGCATGCAAAGATACAAAACAGAATTACCAATGATAGTAGAAATGTTAGACAAAAATTTATACAATGATGATTTATTGTCTGGAGGTAAAGATGCCAGTGAAGCGTACAATTTGTCAGTGAAGGCAGATAAACTTTTAATGGATGCAGGAATGAAATTAAGAAAATGGAGAACCAATTCCAAAGATTTGAGCAAACTCTGGTCTGAAAATAACATGGAGGTAGAAGATAATGAAGAGCCATCTAAGGTTTTAGGAATAAAGTGGGATGACAAATTAGATGTTTTACAATTAGAGATTAACCCCCTCTTAGAATCAATTAAGAATGCTAAAAACACAAAACGGTTCATTTTACAAACAGTAGCTAAAATCTTCGACCCATTGGGAATTTTATCGCCATATACAATCAGAGTAAAATGTCTCCTTCAAGATATGTGGGAAAGAGGAACAAAATGGGATGAGAAACTTCCTCAAGAATTGCAAGAAAAATGGGTCTGCTGGTACTCCGAAATTGAAGACATTAAAGATCTTTGTATCGGGAGAAGATACTTTCCAGACGAAGTTCAAATGAACATGGATGCACTACAACTTCACGTGTTCTCAGACGCCAGTCCCAGGGCTTACGGCGCAATCGCGTTCTTTAGGCAAAGGGATGCGAAGGGATTTAATACTACACTGCTGGCCACCCAAATTGCAACACCAAGAAAAACAAGAGATATCACAACAAAATTTATTGTGTAGATAACATGTTGACCAAGTAACAAATGATTAAATTTACAGCATTCTATGAAGCGTGGTTCCTGCCAAAATCAGTACCCAGAGTAGCCGCCGTTGTTGGAGATCACAGCTGCCACACGCCTCGGCATTGATTCAAAGAGACTTTGAATGTGTTCTTGGGGTACAGCAGACCAAGCAGCTTCCACACGTTGCCAAAGTTGATCTGGTGTGACAGCTGGGGATGAACTCTGGGTCAGTCGTTGAGCAACCATGGACCACATGTTTTCTATCGGCGAAAGATCCGGAGAGCGCGCCGGCCAGGGAAGCAATTCAATCTGGTGATTGACGAAGAACCCTTGGACAATGCGTGCCACGTGTGGCCGTGCATTATCCTGCTGAAATATGGCTGTTGGCAAGCCCTGAAGGTAAGAAAGGACAACTGGCTCCAACACCTCGGAGATGTAGCGCTGGCTGGTTAAAGTACCGGCAATGCGTACTAGAGGAGTGCGAGAGAGATATCCGATACCGCCCCATACCATAATACCCGGTGCAGGACCAGTGTGACGGTGCATAATGCAGCTGTTCAGCATCCTCTCTCCACGGTGTCTCCAGACTCGAATCCGACCGTCGTGGTGTTGCATACAGAAGCGTGACTCGTCAGTAAAGAGAATTTCATTCCATTCTGTCGTCCACATCCTTCTTTCATCGCACCATTGGCGGCGGAGACGCCTGTGGTTCCGCGTCAGAGGTAGACAAAGCAACGGACGTCTTGCGGACAGACCATTCTGCTGTAAACGACGTCGAATGGTACGCGCAGACACTGGATGATGCGTTACAGACTGAATCTGCTGTGATATGGTTCGTGATGTGACTGAGCGGTCCGTCACTGCCATGCGTACAATCTGCCTGTCATCACGTGACGTGGTGCACTGAGGTCGATGCGGTCGATCACGTCTGTCCGTCGTACCCTCCTGCACCCAACGATCACATATCCGCATCACAGTTGTTTGGTTTCGTCCAATACGACGACCGATTTCCCTGAAAGATAACCCACAATCTCGGTATGCCACTATCCTTCCTCTGTCAAACTCGGATACTTGATCAAAAGATGATCGTTGTTTCCTACGAGGCATAATTTATCGTTTTTTTGAAAAAAAAGCAAGAAAAACACAATTGCTGTACTTGAAACCGTCGAAATCTCCAAGCCTTAAATAGCGCTTTGAGGTGGCGCCACAGGCGCGCTTGATGTGCGTCTGCGCTGAAATTCTAATCATTTGCATATCTCACCTCAGCTAATGCATGTTGTAAATTTCATATTATTTGCATGCTTCCTTCAGGGTGTTGCATTTACGATGGCCAGCAGTGTACTTTTGTAATGTCAAAGGCGTGAGTCGCCCCATTGAAACGACTGACCGTACCCAGGTTGGAACTCCCGGGAGCAGTAATTGCAGCAAGAATTGCCAAATACCTTGAAGATATTTTCAAAATTGAGAAATGCAACATCTATCTTTACACGGATTCGTCAATAGTTCTGCACTGGATTAAAGGCACTTCGAGAGAATGGAAACCATTTGTAGCTAACAGGGTCATCGAAATAAAAACGAATTCTGATCCACAGAACTGGAACTACTGCAAAGGAAAAGAAAACCCAGCAGATTTGCTCACAAGAGGTGAATCAGTTCAAAGATTGAAGAACAGTAACAGGTGGTTCAGAGGACCAGACTGGTTGACATTATCGGAAGAACTTTGGCCATCAAGCATAGCAGATAAAGTAACATCAGAAGAAGTGCTAGCAGAAAAGAAAACGGTCAAAACAGAAACCTGCCATCAGTTAGTCTGCAACACCATCCCTAATAATGACACAATCCTAAATATTGAAAACTACAGTAAACTGTCAAAGATGTATCGAATCACTGCTTGGATCAACAGATTTGTTTACAATGCGAGAAATGATACCAAAAAATCCGGTCCATTAACTGCAGATGAACTGCGTATCGCTGAAATTTGGGTAAAACACACTCTGTCGATACATTTTAAAAGTGAGATTAACTCATTGGCAGAAGGAAATTCAGTAGACAAGTCATCATGTCTATACAATTTAAATCCAATTTTAGATTCGAATGAAATTATAAGCTTAAGCGGAAGACTGCGAAACTCCGATCTGGAATTACACGAAAAACATCCATGGATAATTCCCAGCAAGTCAAAATAGACCGAATTACTAGTAATGAACGCTCATTTAAAGGTCTATCATTCGGGAGTAGCTGATACTTTGGCGGAAGCAAGAAGTAAATTTTGGATCCTTAGAGGAAGACTAGTTAAATGCTTAACTTGCAAACGATTTAAAATACGTTCTGATACACAAGTGATTGCACCTCTGCCAGCGGACAGGATACAGAAATCCTTTCCATTCGAGATCACAGGAATCGATTTCGCTGGTCCCCTCTTTACAAGAGATGATAACAGAAAGCATTATATATTACTGTGTACATGCGCAGTCACACGTGCAATTCACTTAGAATTAGTATCTAACTTGACCACTGAAACGTTCTTATTAGCTTTACGAAGATTCATCGCCAGGCGTGGATTGTGTTCAACTATCTACTCCGATAACGCGAAGACGTTTAAGCGATCAAACCTTGATTTAAAAGAGATATGGAATAACATCAATTCATCGGAAGTAAGCGACTTTTTCGGAAAAACAGGCATAAATTGGAAATTTATAGTGGAAAGAGCTCCCTGGTGGGGCGAGTTCTGGGAGAGATTAGTAAGATCAGTCAAAACAATCCTACACAAAGTTATCGGAAAATCGTCCCTATCTGTCGCAGAACTAGAAACCATATTAACAGAGATAGAATCTATAATTAATTCCCGACCAATCACATATTTATATGAAGATCTCGCAGAACCATCACCATTGACGCCAGCTCATTTTTTAAAAGGAAGACGAATAACGTCATTACCACCAGTAAAACTGAATGAAAACCTCATGACAACCAGAAAGACTTTAACTAAACGTTATAACTACCGACAAAGACTGTTGGATCATTACTGGGAAAGATGGAGAAAGAATACTTAATGAACTTAAAATCGGCCAATTGTGCACCTTCAGCTGCAGCATCACGAGACTTTAAAGAAGGTGATATGGTACTTCTGGGAGACACTAAGCTACCCAGAAACATGTGGAGCATGGGTAGAATCGTTGAAGTGTTTCCAGGTAGAGACGGAACGGTGAGAGCATGCAGCGTAAAAATCAAATCAGGAACAATTAAAAGACCTGTAAAGTCGTTGTTTCCACTAGAGCTAAGTGACTGATTGAACTGCGAACTTTAATTGTGTTTTATATATATTAGCGTAATTTTTGTATTCATTAATTCCATTATTTGTATTTTAACTATTTTATTTTAGTATTTAGATGAAACTTAATTTCATCGGGGGTGTGGGGGGGGGGAAGATGTAGAAACTTATGCCTTACCTCCTCCGAAGAGAAAATTTCTGCGCGATTGCAGCGCCACTGTGTAAGTATGTTTTACTTCAGTATGTTTCACCAGAGATAAGAACCTGATGTAATGAGAGACAGGCATGTTCGCCTGATAACGGCTGAACTTCTAAAACCTCTGTCTTAAATGTACATATGTAAATTAAGCATAATAAATTAATCCAGAATGAATGCTTATGAACATTTATAGACAAATCACTAAGGAAGTTTAGAAGGAATTACTCCAACAACAGATCCAAACACAGAAGCAATCATGAGCTCTTTATGCAAGCACATATTTCACATTGACTTTTTATGAAGTTTTTTTAAGTATTTTTCAGTAAACAATATTTATATCCATATGCATAAATAAAGCATTGTTTCATAAAATTATGTGTTGTTTCATTAACTGATTTTTATGATGTTACAAGTTTTATAAGATTTTTATGGTGGTTTATAAGTTTGGTGCGCTAGTTTAAAAACGTGTTATTTCAATCGATAATGTCACGACACTCTTTTAAAAACACCCTGTAAGAGCAACTCCCAGAAAGAATTTCAATGTAACTTCGTTTTCAATTAAACAAAATGTCTACTGTCTATCCAGGGGTCGCGACAAAATTTTACTCAAAATAGGGGGTCGCAACAAAATTTTACACAAATTAGGAGGTCGCAGATGAAAATAGTTTGCGCACCACTGAAATAAGATATCAAAGGCCGTCAAAACATCCTGCCTCTTTATCCTGTTTGGTAAATGATATGATTTCAGAGTGAGGCAGATGTTCCATCAAAAGAATAAACAGAGAAAACTTATCCCATAGGTTAAAGTAAACATAGTTTAGAGCTGATATAAACCAAACGACAAAAATGAAATCGCTAATGTACCAAAACCTCCTGTATTTCTGAATAGCTCTAAACACTATATATACTTTTAAAACATGATTTTGTTTTTCTTATTAAGCATGTTTTGTGGGACAATAAGCGCAAGGGCGGATTAAAGGAGGGGGCGACCGCCCCCGAGAGAAAAGAAATTAATGTAAAGGATCCTATTTTACTTCCATAAAATTGAAGTATATATTAATCGTCTAACTAACCCCCCAGCCCTATAGATGTTTAAACAACTTCTCAGCGTTTAATGCACTTAAAGTTGTTTACACAACATTACTTTTCTTGCCAACAACAACCTGTTCAGCTGAAACAGCCATAAGCCGCATTCGAATTGTAAAGAGCAGATTGAAGTCCAGTATGGGTGACACGTGGCTGTCAAATCCAGTGGCGGCTCGTGGGATACAGCAAGTACAGCCGGGCTGCACTTGAAATTATCAACACATACTTTAAAATAATTTATTCTACTAACTTTCTTAAATTCAGATTAGAATTATGGAATTTCTATGATAAATTTAAAAAAAAAATCTAAAACAAAAAACAACGTGTTGTAGTAACTGCCGGATCGCTCATTCAGAAAAAAGCCCTTTAATCTTCCCGCAATTCAACTGTGAGTCTTGGTACAACCGAGGCCTCCGAGAGAGGAGAAAGAATCTTTCTCCTCTCTCGGAGGCCTCGGTACAGTCCTCATAGCCGATCAAGAAATTGGCAGCACCGTTGCCATGGCAACGAGTTTGTAAGCAGTCTGTCCGGCATAGGGAGATAGTAACTAAGTACAGCTGATGAAAGATTTTCAAACCACGGCTGCAGCGAATTCGACTGACTGATTGGCTCGAGAAGTGAGGGAGGGGTATGGAGAATATATGTTCGGAAAACTCTCGACTTTATATTGCTGAATTTATCAAGAAGGTAAGCATGGATAGACGCTTATGAATGGACAATTACCCATCAAAGCAGTATTGTTTTTAAGTAAGCAAGAACTGGCATTTAGAGCACATGGCGAGCGAGAAAATTCTTTAAACATAGGAAATTTAAAAGAGCTTTTAAAATTATTGATATCTGAATTAAAACAACGCCTTTTTATGAGGACATCACTGACCGATGCGCAAGTTTAAAAAAAAAGGAGGATTGATTTGACTTATAAAAAATAAGTAAGTTTTCTTTTTTCCCCCCCCTTTTTTTTTTCTTTCCTTCTGAAGTTATCGTTACAACAGAAAATTCTAAGGAAACTTCGAATCAGACACGGATTAATGCAATTTTGAGGATAAGGGCGGCTGGTTGAAATTTATGTAAATTTTATGGAAGTAAAATAGGATCTCTTGCATTTTTTATGTAATTTCTTTTTCCTCGGTGAGGGCTTAATGCGCCAGTTTTCGAATTCAGTAACTGGCAGATCTGTAACTTTTTTGGGAACTTGGGTAACTTGGAAAATCTTTGTTCAGTAACTGGAACAAAGATTTTCCATTCCTGTGGGGAGGAAGGGGGGGGGGCTCATATGCTTCCGGCTGCACTAACAGTTTTGACCACGGGCCGCCACTGGTCAAATCTCATGATTTTATCCTCAGAATTTGATGTTTTGTCATCAATTTCCAACGAAGAGATTATAGCTTTTCTAGATCCACATCAGCCCGAAAAAAACTTTTGTCTCGGGTTTAAAAATTTATTTTTGAACTCGAAATCTTCAACTTCCAAATATTTATCTATGGAGGAACCAATGTGATTTCAATTTGTTAATCAGTAATATATCTTTAAATATTTTAAATAAAATCTATTAATAGCCTTTTAATATCTGTGGATTTTATTTTTGGATAAATTTACTTTTGTTATAATTACGGTTTGCTTAATTACACCCACATTTTGTATCCCAGCAAAAAAGGTAAACAGCAAGCTCTCTAGTTTTAAATCAGGGATGCACAAACTTATTAAAACCAAGGGCCACATAAATACACTGTGACTTATTGGGGGCCACCAAAATAAAATAATTTGAAAGTTAGCTACCGTATAATGTCTTAAAATAGTATACATACTATAGCCTGCATTCTCATATGAGGCTGCGATCTATGCATCCTTGTTTTAAATCTTACTACCATTTAAAACTAAATACCAACAATTTTCCTGTACAATTATTTCTCCACAATTTTGATAGTTTGAAATTAATTTGACTAATTGAATGTCACAATTGATTTAATTCTAATTAGTGCTTATTATCAATCAATAAGTAATTTTTAATTATTAAATTAAAGGAAGAACAATGAAAATTACATTATGATCAATTTTGCAAAATCATTTTACGTGAAAATCAAGTTAGTTACTACTATGAATTTAAATTCAATTACTTTAATCATTTTAATACTAATTTAAGATTTAAAAAATATATGTTTATTATATATATGTGTGTGTGTGTGTGTGTGTATGTATATGTATGTATGTATTCCTTTTTAAATAAAAAAAATAACAATAACAAATGATGTTTGAACAAAAAGATCGTGTGAGGTTTTTTTTTTTTATATGTGCGTATGGGGGGGGGTATTTTTTTGGGGGGGGTGAGTCATAGAGCTTTGGGGGTGTGGGCACCTCTGTTGAATAATCACGGGCGCCGACTTGTAAAAATTATTGGGGGGGCTCGTATCCTTACGGAGGTGGACGGGGGGACACAAAATCCTTCTCTCCGTCAGTATAATAAAGGGGTTCAGAAATTTTAGAATTGAGATTTCAAAATGTGCTTTTTTAACATAACACTTTCATGAAAATAAAAGGAATTCCATTTAATAAATTTTTCAAAAATTTTTTGAACTCATTTTTTAAATTAAGTATTTGAACTCAAGATCTCGAATCAGTCTTCAGTACACATATGGAGAAAGCAAATCTCCCTTCTGAAAGAACAACTGAATTTTAATTAAATTAATAACAGCAAAACAAGTAAAATCTTTTTCGAAATGTATTTAATGATAATTTCATAGGAAAGAAAATGCATGCAGTAAAATGTGGAAAACTGTTCTGCAAAACATTACTCCAGCTAATATTTCAAAATACCCTAGAAGTACAAACGAGACGAAATACTAAAATCTGGATTATTTTATTTACTTGCAAACATTCATCAGAGATAATTTTTACTAATATAAAATAGTATTTTTTATTTTACTACATGATGAAATACCCATAAATTGAATCGACTTTAATTAAATGTCGCACTACTTTAAGACAGAAAAACGGATCACATTTAAATTACATTTCTTTGACAACTTTTTACAGATTACATTTAAAATTATTTAAAAAAAATAAACAAAGAAGTAATAAATACCTCCTTTCCATGTATTAAAACAAATCAAACAAATATACAAACCATCATACAAAGTTACAAGTCCTCTCTTCGACACATACATTTTAAACGGATTTCCGTGATTTGAATTGTAAAAACAAATAAATAAATAAAATATACTTTTAAATTCATTCTCATAGTATTTTCACAGCAGGAAAAAAATTAATTTTTCAATAATATCATCCTTGTTAACATTTAAAAATGATTTAACAAAGAAATCTAAGTGCGAGAATATATCAAAATTCAGAGTCTACACTATTTTAGGTCTTCATAAACATTTTAATACTGAAAACTTTCATTTTACATTAAACTAAGAATACTCATATAATCTTTCAATAACATTAAAAATGAAAAGAAATGTTGAAATGTGGTGTTATGGCCAACTATCTGCGCGAGGGATCTAGGCCGGGGGGGGGGGGCTTCGTGTGGAACTTGGCATAGAAAACTCGACATATAAAATCTGCATTGCCCTTTAAATCACACTTCTTTTTGGAAAACCGTTCCAGATTACCTTAACAATTATGAAAACAAATTAAACCAGCACATAAGCAATTGGCAAACCAGAGACGCTCCTGGCAAAATGGACACATAGTAATCATTTTATAAACTAAAACCATAATGAATTATGCTATTTGAAACATATTTTGATGATATTTGTGCAACAATATATGAAAATTTATTTTTATTCAGTACGGAAAAAAGTTGTATAAAATATAATCGTGCTTTACATTTAAAAGTGGAATAACACAGAAACAGATATACAATGCCAAAATTATCACTCTGACTTATTGTAGATATTTACAGACAATTTTTAAGAATGCTCAATAATATGAAAAATGGAAACAAAATGAATGAAATCTAATTCGAAATCATAGTCTACGCCATATTATTTTTAAAACATATATAAAAACTCCACTGCACTCTAAATCACCCTTCTATTTGGAAAATTGTTCCAGATTACCTTAACAATTATCAAAACAAATTAAACTAGCACACTAGCAATTGGTAAGCCAGAGACGCTTTGGCTAAATGGATACATAGTATTCATTTTATAAACTAAAACCATAACGAACTATGTTATTTGAAATTTATTCTGATGATATTTGTGCAACAATATACGAAAATTAATTTTTATTCAGAACGGAAAAAAGTTGTATAAAATATGATTGTGATGACTGGGGTAGGAAGGGTATTTTGTTTATAAGCCTTCTTATGATTACCATAGCCCGTTCGTGTAAACATAGTGCTAAAAGTTCTCTTTATTGAATTTGCAAAATATACATCCATCTAATGCAAGGTATCACTGAAATGTGCACATAAAAATTCAAGCTAAATAGTCAGCTTCAAACTTTCTAGCACATATTCATTCAAATTTCAATTAAGAAGTGTACAATGCCAAAAAGTGTTTCTTGTGTACGAAGTCAATAATGAATCAGAATTATTTTCTCAGAGTTACATATACATATACTGTATAAATATTAACACTAAAATAGCTTTAATAATGTTTGATTATATTTTTTTCCTTCTAAATTTTAACGCAGGCCTCTAAAATGGTAGGAGCCCACAGGTGAAAGCCTACTCAGCCTAATGGGTAATCCGGCCCTGTTTAGGTATAGTCCCGCTTTCCCCATGACAGCCCCCTCCTTCCTCCTCTATAATTTTTATGGTTTTGTAGCAGTTACGCTAGTTTGATATTCCATAAATAATAATTTACAAACATAGGTGCTTCATAGAGTGCTTTTACAGAAGAGGGAGGCTATTTGCAAGTGTGGGGTGGAGGTGGGGGTCGAATACGAGTATATGTATCACACGCCCAATTCACACATTTTTCTAAAACCATTTTTTGATTTTGATCGTTTTCTTTCATTGTGGATTCGAGGCAACTACCCCATCCACCCTTACGTTAATCATGCTCCCTGTGACTCCCCTTTCCTTTGCCCTCTATGTATGGATGAATATGGATGAATGCACATATTTACAAAACGGCTGCATATTTTTCTGCCAAGGAACAACGACTGAGCACATAGTCAGAATATTGTGTGCATACTTTAGTGTTGTTATAAAATAAAGTAAATTAGTCACAGACTAATGGTTTTCTAAAGAGGAATTCTCTTTCAGCAACACAATATGATATGTATGCACATGATCAAGGCCTCTCTGAATTTTGGGCCTTGTCCAAGCTCGGCTTGGGCCCTCGTTTTTTTTCTTCCTTCTTTCTTGGCGAGATGGTTAATGTAGGCCCATGACCACTATGACCTCCCTCTGGAACCGCCACTGGCACCATATGCAGCCAAGAGTAGCAAAATAATGAACCGAAATTCGCCTAAAACAACGAGTCTTCTTAAAGATTTCATGGTTTTCAAATGTTCGTTTCTAAATTTTCTTATTTATGTGTAAACTAACAAAAATTTTTGAAAATCGTAGGGGGGCTGGGAGACAGCTAAGTAGTGCTCAGCCCGCGTAGCCCTCCCCCCCCCCACCTCTGATTACGCCCTTGATGGGGGATAGAGTTTTATATGTAAAGAGAGAAGATAAGAGCAAGCAATTATAAAATATAATCCAGAAGTTGTGCTGCTCGAAGATTTTTATGAAATCATTTTTTATTTAGCTCTTAACTGTAGCTAAATCAGAAACGTTAAGCGTTCGATATTAGTAAAGTTTTGATAAAGCGTATAAAGAAATGAATACTGTCTATATCCGAAACTGTATTAAACATCAATTTTTCATCTATCTCACAAGGTTCTTCATGATTTAAAATCTTCAAACTTAAATTTGACTATCAATTTTCTGCCTTGAATTGTTTTTAAGTCACATTTAAACGGTTTATTTTCAGCATCGAAACTTAATACTGCTGGGAAATGGGAATGTCACAATCGTTTGCAGTTTTGCACAATGGGAAAATCTCCCTTATGGTCAGACGTCTACAGAAGAGTCTGTATCTCACAATAGAACAAAAGTGAAAGATTTTGCTGTACTGATTTAAAAAAGAAAGATTACATTACATGAGAACGACCCTCCTAAAAAAAAACGCAGTCTTCTCCCTACTAGAAAGCAATTCCATCATCAATTGTGTCACGGTGTAAAATCTGAAGGGTTCTTGTGGGGGAAAACACCCGTTTCTTTTTGCCTAGCTATCTGATGGTCATTTGTTTGTGCTTGCGCACTTGATAAAGAAGGTTGACATCCGTGCCTTACGGCATTACAGGCGCCCAACGTAATTCCTGAATCCCTGTGAAAGAAAAAGCGGAGTGGGAGACAGAAGAAGCTAGCGATACATTCTCTATTTTTAGGATTCTTAAGTTTAACCGATTTGGAGGAAGAAATATGATTTGACACAAAAAAGTTGGAGTGAAGTTTTTGAAGGGGCTCAGCCCCCTGAATAAAAATATTGGGGGGGCTGAAGCCCCTTCAAGCCCCATGAAGTCGGCGCCTATGTGAATAATCCAACATGACATTCACATGCTTACTACGCAATTTAAAAAGGGCTTGAGTAGGATTTTTTTAAGGACTTTACCATTTGCTAATTTCGGATGTAGAGTTCATAGAAAATACTTATTTTATTTCCATGTGTTAAAACACTCATTTAATTTTATTTATTTTAAAGCGCTTGGGAGTGTATGGACCAAAGGATTGTCTAGCTCACACGGGCGCGCCTTACGGGAGTATGCGTAGCATCACCTGACGTGACACATGTCAAGGGAGAGGGGAATCGTCCCTGACTTCGTGATTCCGGGACAAAGGCACAGTCAACAGTTTCTTTCTTTTTTTCCGGGTATGGCGGTCGGTTATCATCACAATAATAGGTAGATAAATTAAACAGAATGTTTATTAATCCTAATTAGATTGTACTTATGATATAATAATCGTTTTAATTACAATTTTTAGTTACATAAATTTATAAATGAATCATGAATATAATGCTAGTATAAAGTAAAGGTTCCCAAGTGTCAGATTTTGGGGGTGCACCCCCCCCCCCCTCCTGGGTGCGCCAATATTCCGGACAGCTGATTTTTCCGTATTATGGACAAAGGATTTTACTTTCTTTAAAAATTACTGCCTTGACAAAAAGAAAAAAAAGTACTTTTTAAAAAGTTGTAGTCTGAAAAAAGATTTCTTAAAATATAATATTATTAAGTTATTTGCTAAATCACTTATACATAGCTCCTGACTAGTAATTATTTGAAAAAAAAAAATTAGTAGTATAATGCTAATGTCAATACTTTAAAATACAGCCCAATAATCAAATAAATTTTAACACCAGTATAACCGATTTGAAATTGTCCACTTAAAAATATATATATAATAATCAGCTGTACTGATAACAATATTTTTCTTTTTACCTTTTTTGAGAGGGAGGGGAGCATTATACATAATATGTAAGCGATACAAAAGCTTTCAAAATTGATATGTATAGAATTTTCTTTTTAAACACCAAAATTTGCAAAATTAATGCAAAAACAAATATTTTTGATGCACTTGCACAAGTCTGCAAAACTGTGATATGAGAGTCTGTAAAATTTGTGATACGAAAGTATTTGTGATACGAAAGTCTGTAAAATTGATACAAAAGTCGATTTTTTTTCTGATACGAAAACCTGCAAAACTGATACAAAGTCGACTTTTTCTGATACGCAAAGCCTAAACCTCTGTAGCATCACTGGATTAAGAAAAAAATTCGAAATCGTGAGTATAGCTATGAATCCAACAAAAAAGACGAGATATACCTAAAATTGAAACACAGCCCTTTTAATTTATAAATTTTTGAAGGTATCTTTCACTCATAGATTCAGATAAATCTATAATAGATCCTCGCCTGACTATAATTCATTTCGAGTGGTTTATAAGAAAAAGTTATTATAAAATGAATACTCACACTCACACACACACACACACACACACCAAGGGCGGATTAAAGGGGGGGCGGAGGGGGCGACCCCCCCCCCGAGAAAAAAGAAATTAATCTAAAAGATCCTATTTTAATTCCATAAAATGGATGTATATGTCAATCTTCTAACTAACCGCCCCCACCGACAAACCAACCGCCCCCCCCCGACAAACTTGCATTAATCCGCCACTGACACACACACACAATGCACAAGAAAAAATTATTCATTTTATAATAACTTTTTCTTTCTATAAACCACTCGAAATTAGCTGTTGTCTTTTCAGTATTTAAATCAATTTGATTTTAAGTTCTCCCAGTTTGATATTATGCAAATGTTTATTAATAACTTCCCATTATCTTTTTAATTTTTTTTAGTATTTAATGATTAATAATATTTTAGCCGAAATCTCATGATGAAGAGAAAATTAATATAGAAAAAGGTATTATTTGTTAATGACTAATATTCTAGTTTTTGTTTTGTTTTTTCAACTAGGGGCCAAGGCCCCTAGACTCGCTACGCTCGCTTTTCGTACGAGGCATTCGTCCCCTAATAAGGCTTATTCGTAAAAAAACGCATAATTTCAACCCAAAGGTTGGATCAGGTAGAATGTTACAGAGCTACACATTGCTTGGTTCTTGCATGTTGCTTGGAACATAAAAATTTAAACTTTGGACTATTTTTAATTATGTGAAACCCATGGAACACCTTACCTTGCATATTAACCAATTAATTATGGCGATTTGCGTATATGTATAGTTAATAATTAGCTCTAAGAAAACGGTACTTCATATGTTTTGTTTGCTAAAAACTACGGAACAGCTAGGATAGCTTGCCGCCAATGGCGACTTTTCATTATTTGGGGATTTACACATGCTCACAACCTATAATTACTGCCAGGGCCTGATTTACGGCGGGGCACTGGCCCGGGGCCCCCACTCTAGTGGGGGGGGGCCCAAAATGAAAAAAATACGCAGTAATTTTTTGTACATCTAAGACTTTTTTCTAAGACTGATATTTTCTGACATACTGTAAAAAATAACAAAATATAATTTTAGAACTTGACGTATTTCTCATCTAAGGGCAATATTAGAAATTGTCCAATCTCATGCAGCGTGATAGGAGGAACTGAAGGCGTGGTTTATTTAACATCCAATAATACGTAGGTGTGTTACTGGAAATAACTGCTGTGATGGGAGTTAGTGTGGTGAGAGAAGTGAAGTGAAGAAGAATCGCTAAAATCGCTTTGTGTTAAGTTGCTATCACACGACAGCTCTATGCACTGCAAAATGCATGTACTGCACTTTCGCGCTGCATTTTGCCCGTCAAAAGCAATATATAGGGGTTGTTTTGCAGTACGAAAATTCCACCTAGACGAAAGGCGCAGAGTTGCAAACTTGGCGACGTTATCGCCAGTGGCGTGCCAAGGGTTTTTGGCATCGGGGCGGACATTCATTTTGTCAACCCTCCCCTCCCACGAGCAGTTAAAATACGTTTTTTTCCATTCTAAAATTAAATTACTCTAACAAGTACAGAAACCTCCCGAATTGGACACCCCCATCATTTGGACACTTTTCAGGAGAACGAAACGTGCCCATCATAATATTTACATTGCATCCAACCTCCATACTTTGGACGAATGTAGGAAAAAACGCCGCCGGAAAAAACGCCACCGGAAAAAACGCCAACTGGAAAAAACGCCGCCGGATAAAACGCCGCCGGAAAAAACGCCACCTAAAAAGATATTTGTGTAATAATTTATTTAAATACTTGAAAAAATTTCTTTTCTTTTGCAGGAAAGGGGAGGTATGAAGTTGAATTATGAGGTATAATGTACTTTGTTTTCCAGAAATGGGGGAAGGCACATATCTAATTGAATAATTCAATTTGTGTATAATTTGGTAGGCGTTAAGGAAGGGGGGAGGGGATAGACTTTCCTAGAAAGATTTCGGTTTCCGCTAACAAAAAAAAAAAAAAAAAAAAAAAAAATAGATTTCGAATTACTTAACAGTAAATGAAGCTTTTAGGGAGTATGACCCCCAAAAAACCATTCAGGTACGCCAGTAGCGTAGCCAAGGGGGGGGGATAGGGGGGTCATACCACCCCCCACACATGATGAATTTTTTGCCATACAAAATGTATATTCTTCACTCCCTTATCACAGCAAATATGCATATATGTGAGTTGCAGTAGTCGTAACGCCCCCCCCCCCATGAAAAATTCCTGGCTACGCCACTAAAGCCTTGGTTTCCTGCAGGCGGCCGGCGTCCAGCCACCAGAGTGATTAATGACCTTAGCGGTGCCTCTCGCGTCCAAAGAACGCGTTTGTTAAAAGTGGTTTGCTACTCGCGAAAGCGGCGGCAGGGGACGTCCATATCTGATGGACGCTCGGTCGCCGCTTGCCGTCCAGATCTGGTGGACGCTCGGCGAACGCCGCTTGCCTGTGGTGAGCTGTGGTGAGAGTGGTCCTGTGGAGAATTCGTGGACGCACAAAAGAAATACACACCATCCAACGTACCTTTGATTTTAACGAATTCACATTAAATGAGTATTAATAAGTAGTTATTTATTGTGAATGGAGAATATAAGTACTAATTAATGCTTGATTAAACAGAACTTAGCAGTCGCATATTTTCATAAATCACATTTTTTCAATCATAATTATATACTCAACAATACAAAAGAATAAAAAAATATATTTACATGTTACAAATGTATGTACTGTTTGCTATTACACATATGCATTGAATGAGATATGAAAAATATCAAAATACATTTTGTACGTTCTTTTTTCTAAACAAATAAGGTTTAATTCATCATTAAGTATTAATTTTGTATTTAAAGGGACTTTGTACCTGAAATATACTAAAAAACGAATTTTCAATTGTGTCTAGAAATGCCCTGTGATTCTTTATTGTGTTTAGGTAAACAAATTTTTAAAAACATCCTATTTTACTTTTTGTTTCTTGATTCAATCCAGTGCCGCAACCTGGGTTTACGAGTTCCAGGGGCGAGAGTGAATCTAGGGGCACTTTTCATGTTATATTTGGTAAAAACGAAAATAAATTAGCACGTTTCATACATTTGTATGTACTCAAAGTCAGAATTAAACGCTTTTAGATAATAACAGATATAACATGTAAGTATGTAGTCAATACAAAATAAATAAATAAATAAATAAATAAAATTCAAAAGAAAAAAATAAAGGAAGAAAAAAAATTCCAAGAGGTATGAAAAATAGTTAGATGGATTTTGAGGCCCCTACGTGTAGGGGTCCGGGCATTCGCCCCGCTACGCCGCTTTGCACTGATTCAATCATTATGTACCTCTCGGCCTAGATCCTTCGTGCAGATAATTTTCCGTAATTTCCCAATAACAATATCAATCATTTTGTAAAAAATATAATACTTAGAATCAGGGGCGTAGCCAAGTGAGGGGGGGGGGGGTCTGTTTTTACTCTTGGTACACAAATTGAAATAAACTAACAGCACCATGGTCTCCAAAAAATTCACGATGGTTCTTCATAAGCTGCTTTACGCACTACAATAAGCGAAAATGCAGTGGAGTTTGTGAAATTTTCAGAAAAAATTCTTATTAAGAATTTTTCATGAAACATTCATAATTTCATGAAACGTTTCGAAATTTTTTTTGAGTGTATGTAGTACAGCTTGTTAAGAGACAGTTTCAAAATTTTGAAAATTTCAGTGTGCGAAGCGTTTACAGCTTAAAACGAAGAATTCCTGCCCAACAACCGTTTTTCAGAAAGTGGACGCAGTAAAATGCCGCGCGCTCGCGCGCCTGCAGGAAACCACCCTTTCGCGACAGCGGTGGACAGTTTTTCACAGATGTCACCTCGGGCACTTTTTCGCGGTTGTCAAAGGCGAGCGCTGGACGCTGCCGCTTGCAGGAAACCCGGGCTTAAGGTACGCTGATGACATACAAGTGTTAAGATTTCAAAGAAATAAAATCCTTGTTAAATAGGGATTTTAATTAACACATTGGTGTGCGTGTGTGGGTGGGGGTGGGGGATAAGGGTTTATTTTTTTCATGTTTAAATGGGTTTTTTTTGGCATATCAAATGAATTTTGACTTTTCTTACTGGAGTGACTTTTCTTACTGAGGAATTACCCCCTCCCTCCTCAACCGCCACCAAGGGCGGATTAAAGGGGGGCGGAGGGGCGACCCCCCCGAGAAGAAAGAAATTAATGTAAAAGATCCTATTGGATGTATATGTCAATCTTCTAACTAACCGCCCCCACCGACAAACTAACCGCCCTCCCCCTCGACAAACTTGCAATAATCCGTCAAACAAAACCACTTGTTCAAAGTTAAACGAAAATTCTGCTTTTGCAGAACAGTGAGAACACTTGTTCAAGGTCAAAGGAGAATTCCAAAAATAGCATTCGACCCCTAATGTTTTGACCATTAGACAAAGAGGTAAGATATACATGTCCTGGGGGTCAATAAAGAACAAAGGGAGGTAGAGGATGTCGCTGAGGCTTTTTTCTTTCTTTTTTTTTTCCCTTCTTTTTTTGGAATCCTGTCACAACTACTTATGGCTATGTTAAAACTCCGAAAATCCCAAAAGAAAAAGGGCGAAAAAGCGATAAATCTTTGAAAAGCATTCTCGTGTAGATAAATCGAAAATTCATTTATAAAATGACTACGCAATTTATAAATATTTGTACAAGTTATTAATATACCAATTATTTTATTTGTAAAAAAGTGTATCACTTGTATTCCTTTTTATTTTCCAGAAAATAACTATCTGATTTTTATTCATAGGAAGAAACATTAAATAACTTTTAAAAAGGTAATAGTTTATTGGATGTGATTTAGAATTTAAATTTTTAAACGAGTTCAAATTTTAAAAAAAATTTCTAGTTTAAAACTTTTTTTCAGTTTCATTATCATCATCATTATTATTATCTATTGTTATTATTTATTATTATTATTTACAGTGAGTCATTTATAAGGATAACATTACGAATATTGATTTTCTATAACTAATAAAAATTGAATAAAACACTTCTTTCCCTTCTGCAGAATCTGTAAATGTGCTAACTACAGAAATTCTAAATGACGGGCTAAATAATTCTACCAAAGTAATATAAACTCTGGAAAGAAATGCTGCAGTATGAAAAAGAATTCACTAAATTTCTGTAAGCAAAATCTTAGCATGCTCAAATCAGTACTTAAAATGTGTTAAAATTTAATATATTATTCAATTTTATTCACTTAAAATTTGTTATCAAAGAATTCGGAAGAAAATAATTCAACAGCAATCAAAGATTGATTATAATTGATATAATTAATAATTTATTTTAGTAATAATCACTTTTAACTTTTTTTCTTTTAAGTAGCCTCTCCTGAAAAATATTACATTACTTTAGGACAGGGGCGTTTTCATTTTGTGTTCTCCTTTCAATGGGGACCCAAGGTAGCTGCCCCGTCTGCCCTCGATTTTGTCAGGCTCTGAGTTTGACACTTAAAAAAAAAAAAAAAAAAAAAAAAAAAAACAGTATACCCTAAAAATGAGTACGAGTATCGACATCCGGTGACACTACAAAGAATTTTTCTCCATCTTTAAATGAATATGTACTTTGTCTTGAAAATAATACAATAAATAAGTAAATCAATTATTTAGATAAAAACTTATAAATTAATAATTTGATTTGCAAATTTTGTATGTTTGTTTTGTAGTACAAGAACCGGAATCGATCATGTTTTAACAAAATAATGCAGTTTTGAATGCTCACAACCCAGCAAAAGGATAGACGGCCCTACATATTTAACGGACGCGTTCACTTACAAAGTCGTCTTTGATTCTCAGTCAGGTTCTTTAGCAAAGGCTCTATTTCTGATCAAATTAATGTTTAAAAACTAAAGTTACAAAAGTTAGAAAGTATTAATGAAACTTTTCCAACTAATTTTAACAAAACTAATTAACTATTAATTTTAATCACAGTTATATATAACTAATATTTTACATTTTAAGAAATGAGTTTTAAATTATTTTAAACCAGTTTCCTTTAAAAAGTGATGCTGTTTTTTTTTTATTTTCAGCATTTAAAAATTTATTTAAAAACATTACAATTACACTAACATTTAATTTAAAGAAGAATTTTTAAAAAATGTTTTTGACTTATTAATACGATAATTTAGTTTTTAAAAAGGCATCTTTAAAATAAGAGTACCAATGTTTAAATTGAATATTTTCAAAAATAAAAATATTTATATATAAATATATATACTTATAAATGTTCCTTATTCTAAAATTTCTTATTTAAAAACCAAGAGCTAACAAGATAAATTACCATGAATCAGAATAAACTCTTGCCCTTATAAAAAGAAAACCAGTAATAATAAGCCATAGCTCAGCCTAGGTCTCCCCTCAATCCGATAGGGGCGCAGTAGCGTGTAGCAATTCAGTAGATTTGGGGGTTTGGGGGAGGGGGGTTAGTATGTTTTTATGGATTCTGGAGACTGAAAAAGACACCGGTATATGATTATTTTCTATCATCCTACAAAGCTATGGGGGGGGGGGGCTCGAGCCCCAAAGCCCCCCTCCTTTCCAACGTCGTCAGTAAGAAATTAAGTTTATCAATACAAAATTATATCTCATACAACCCCCCGAAGAAATTTCGGGGTCCCCAAGCCAATTCTAGGTTCCAAAGCCCCCCCCCCCCCCTTTCCTACGTCGTCAGTAAGAAATTAAGTTTATCAATACAAAATTATATCTCATACAATCCCCCCGAAAAAATTTTCTGGCTACGCTCCTTGCCTCGTCGATTAGCATATAAAGACTGTGTTACATCATAAAACTATTAAAAGTAGATTACTATTAAAAGTAGCGTTTTTTCCGGCGGCGTTTTTTCCGGGTGGCGTTTTTTCCATGTGGCGTTTTTTCCGGTGGCGTTTTTTCCGGCGGCGTTTTTTCCAGCGGCGTTTTTTTCGCTCACCACTTTGAATACCTCCTTGTCTCGGATGTTGGGCACCCAAAAGCCGACTTAAGTTGAAAATCTAGCAAAATGCATCAAATTTTACGAAGAAAACCGACAACCTTTCCCAGTTACTCAAAAAGCAAAACCCAGCTTACTATAGGTACAATGTCAACTGTACTCTCGACATTGTTTTTTCTTTTAACGATGAAATAATTTTCTCAACCTCCCATGTCATACAGTTTAAAGCCATAACTTCAAAAATCAAAGGAAACGTAAATCAAGACAAAAACGACGGTGGTTTTATATAGAACAGACTAGTCATCTATAGGAAGCTTCAAATAGACTAGACATTGTTCACTCACACACAGATTTCTTGAAGTTACTTAAGTAGATGACAATATTTATTAATGATAAAAATATGTAGGGATCCAGCCTCTGTTCAGCAGTTCTATAGTATTTATTTAGGATCTACCCCACTCCCCGGAATTTGAATTTCTATTAAAACTTAAAAATTCGAACCTCTTATTAGGACCAGACGTAAATGCTATACTTAAAAGGAATAACGATATAAATGCCCTGGACTGCCTAAAAAAGTATATGCGTCTACTAGGAATACGGATACATTAACGTAAGTGACATTTATAAATTGGAAACGAAAATTACGAGCGATAAAGTAAAAAATTAAAGATGAAAATAAATGGAAATTACGAATTATTTTTAATCGCAAAATAAATAGGTATGTTCTTTTTATTAATTATTATTGTGATCTTTCCCCCCCTTTTTTTAAAGAATACATTTGCACAATTTGTATTAAAAGGTAATAAAAATTGTAATAAAATTGTAATAAAAATTATACTTTACTTTTATCAATTACATACTAATAGAATCAATATTCAGCCTTTCATCCCTTAAGTGAGTCGATAAAATGAGGATCAAGCTTTCTTGGGAAACTAATCACTGGGGGCCCGCCCGGCGTCAGGCTGACCATCTGACCGGGGGATGTGCTACTGGATCCCAGACCCCATGGTCGCGAAGGCATGGTTGGTTATCGCAGGCATTGGCCCACTAGGGCTGTTGTGCCACTGATTTTAGTTTTATAATCAATTTTTATTGATTCTAATTGTTATGTCATAATAATAATAATAATTCATCTTATTATTATGATATAACAAACAAAATCAATCCACGTTTGTGGGTAAATCCATAAGTTGAACATTTTTCAAGAAAACCACTAGTTTCCAACTTACAAAGGTGTCATTGTACAAATTAGTAAAAAAAAACGACTTTAAACAATAATCTATCTGCATGGAATAGGACTTTCGTCTTCTTGGAAATGAAAAATTTTTAGTATCTATCCATTTCATGCTCTAAGGGAGCCTTAACGACAATTATCTCTCTGTCAGTGAAGCTATTTTTGTTCGCGCATCACGCATTAAATGCTGGGTCGCATTTAATAAAACGTCTGATGATCAAAAATAGTTATTTATTTTGAGTTATAGGTTATCATTTTAAAAAATTTCATTTGTTTATCACACTTTCACGGCTGGACTTAATTAAATGAAAGGATGCTAGTTTGTTACTAAACTTGAGCTCAGTTTGGTATCATGGCTCGGTATGGAAGATGCATAAAATTAAACTTGAAGAAAATTAAATAAATTTTAAAAATCTCCTCGTGCAAATAAATGGCACTTCGCTAGTTTACTGTACAGTAAAATGATCATATTTTCGCGTTGCTCCAAATATTTTTTTATTCCCAATGATTTTCAAACAATCTAACTTCATTTCAAAGTGGAAGTAATGCGTTTTAATTACCCTAGTTTCCAAATACAAGGAAAAATCACAAAAATAGCGATAACTCGCTCAAAAATAAGCCAATCTGTATGAAATAGGAATAAGTTGTCAAGTTGCTACTGAAAAAGAGTATGGCTGCAATATGCAAATTAGGGAAGAAATAATTTACTAGGAACAAAACACTTCATGTTTGAGATCAAGTCTGCAAGTTTTAATGTGCCTGTAAGGCAAGAAATCGGAGGTGGGCGAATTCGTATCAATGCCTTCCTGACATCATTTGCCCGAAGAACTGCAATGAAGAGCTTTTGGGAGTCTAGAACTGGAAGCAAGACAAAATAAGACGAAAGCAGCTAGAAGGCTAAATGTCAGTTATTCAGTGGTTTATTGATTAGGCAACAATTTCTAACTACACTTCAGGCATGCAGAAAGTTCAGTCAAGGGCGGCCAACTGTTAAGACCAGCGCCGGGATCGATATTTGTTGTTATGCACACGAATGAATCGAACGCGACTCCTATTTAAATCAGATCCTCCTTTGTTGCAGCCGTCATAAGGTTACTGTCAACGTCAACCGTGCGTAGAAAGCTTCACGAAGGTAGTCTGTACGCGAGGTGACCCGACATTTGCGTGCCACTCACATCACGCCACAGAAGGGATCATTTGAAGTGGGCGCACAACATGTCCATTGGACGGCTAATCAATGGCGGGCTGTTCTCTTTACGGATGATTCCAAGTTTAGTCTCCAAAGCGATAGTTTGTTTGCTTGTTTGTTTGTTCACACAGCAGGGAGTCGACCCATTTCGGGTTTACGGCTATGCACCTTACCCGAGGAGACACCGCCCTAATTTTTAACCAAATTCCGGATGAGGGGCGTACAACCGGATTGACACCCCCAGAGGTATCGAGAACATAGGAGACTTTGGAGCCACGAACAGATTTTACGTGCACCAGCTTCCATTAGTGTACACGGTCCTAACAGCAGTTCAGGCGAGACAGGTCATCACCCTCCCAAGAACCGACCGGAGTGGGTGCTACTTCACTTTCGGTGTTCTGATGGGTACCGAGCTTAAACCGACTGGGCCACCGTGGAGACCCAAAGCTATAGTAGGCGTTGTTTGATTTGGAGAGAACCTGGTACCCGTTATCATCCATCAGTCATCTGTGAAAGAAATGCATATGCAGAAGGCAGTGTCTGTGTTTGGAGTGTAGGGATGGACGCGAGATGGCATTTTGAGAGACGAGCCAGAGATTTGCAGCTTTTTTGCGAGACGAGACAAAGCTTTTCGGTTGTTTTGCGAGACGCGAGACCCCTATTTTTCGTCTCACGTCCATCCCTATTGGAGTGGGATCTCTTTGGGTGGACGCACAGACCTCCATCTTTTTCCAGGCGTAACCGTGAATTCTCAGACTAATAAAGTTGGCATCTTTAATGTTTATGTGTGTCCTTCTGCCGGATGATTTCCTGCTTCAAGATGACAATGCTAAACCGCGCACGACTCGCACCGTAGATGATTATCTTCAGCAGCAAACAATTCAGCACATGGAGTGGCCAACTCGATCACCTGATCTAAATCCTATTGAGCATGTCTGGGATGTTTCAGGAAGACGCATAGCCGCTCTCAATCCTCCTCTATAGTCCCTTGCCATGCTTGCAACTGCTTTGCAAGAGCAAATGGCTCTCTTCCAACGATATTGATAGATCGCATAATTGGCACCATCACGCTTCGCTGTAAATGCTGTATTGCTTCTAGAGGGGATCATATTCTACATTGAAGTTACTTTTCCTAAACCAAACTGACATGTCCAATTTGTTGATTTTATTCATGTGCTAAAATTTATAACACCATAAGTGCGTGGCAATTTCTTTTCGTGTTATTTTAATGCCTACTATCTATTGTACACTGTGGGTCAGTTTCATTAAATTCTTCATTAACTTTTTGAGTAATCGTCATTTTTCTGATTTTTCCTATAATGACAACTAGTGTATACTAACGTAAATAGTATACAAAATGACGTGTATTATTTTACTGCTCTCAATTTTGGCCACGCACCCCTTTTTGCTCCTTTGCCTAAGATTTTAGCGACGCCGTTGGCACTTAAACACACTAAAGCATACCTTAAAAAGCTCTTTAACTGCTCAAGTAAATCATCCTGATGCCAAATTAAATTGTAGGTCATCTGACCTTTTGATGAGTACCGTCGCCTGGGAGGATATGTGAGATATTTCTTACACTTTGACACCCCTTCACAGATATACTATAACACTACTACACTACTATAAAGAACTCACAAGAACATACAAAATGTACAGTTTGTGTAATTTTTATTGCACCCGAAGTTATTTCGTTGCGCAGTCTTTCAGCACCCTCTTCTTCAAGTTAATAATAATAGACTGCCGATTTACATCGGTTACATAGTTTAAATTATTTATTGCATAATTCGTAGAAACGGCTTTAGCATCAGTATATTCATCATTTTATTATTTGAGTGAAGCGGAAGTAAGATGTGTTTTTAAGTATGATGTGATAGTAATTGAGAGGCCTGTTTATTTCATATACTTTTTAATTTGGCGTAAAATGGGCGTAATTCTATTTCTGCTTGTCAATTTCAGGCGATTCTACATACTTGGAATTGCTTTGTTGCAAAGGAATGAATGATTTTATGCCAAATCTGGCAACCATTATGTTTTATTTTTTCAGTTTTTTATTAATATCTTCTAAAATAATTCGATTTTCGAAATTTAAGTCAGCTTATCAGATTCTTGGGAATTTTCCGAATCTGTGGACAAGGACATGTTTCTCGAAATTCAAATCCCCGCAGTTTAGGAGAAGATAGCCGAACAAGCTCTTGACAGCGCCGGCGGCCGTTACTTTTTTTTAGAATAGAGGGATAACCATAATCCATAGAAGCAGGGCCCAGACAGCACAGCAAACTTGCATCAAACTTGCAGCAAGCATGATTTATCAAGTCAATAAGCTTGAATTAAGCTTGAAAATTCCAATCGTGTAAGCTTGATGCAAGCTTGAATCAAGTGTTCTAGTTTACACTTGCCCAGCTTGCATTAAGCTTGACATTTCAAGCTTGAATCAAGCTTGACATTTCAATCTTAATTTCAAGCTTAAAAAATTTTCCAAAAAAAAAAAAAATTAAATACACGGGGCTTCGAAGTAACGTTTAACTATCTAACTTACACTTTAGTTAGCCCGCTGGCTAACGCGCCCCACATAATTTATTTTTCCGCGCATTTTCCCCCTCTACGCTGAAATTTCAATTTAATTTAATCTGTTTCCATCGAGTGTTCGTCGCTGGGATAGGACCCGGGCCCTTTGGCAAATGGCTCTCTTCCAACGATATTGATAGATCGCATAATTGGCACCATCACGCTTCGCTGTAAATGCTGTATTGCTTCTAGAGGGGATCATATTCTACATTGAAGTTACTTTTCCTAAACCAAACTGACATGTCCAATTTGTTGATTTTATTCATGTGCTAAAATTTATAACACCATAAGTGCGTGGCAATTTCTTTTCGTGTTATTTTAATGCCTACTATCTATTGTACACTGTGGGTCAGTTTCATTAAATTCTACATTAACTTTTTGAGTAATCGTCATTTTTCTGATTTTTCCTATAATGACAACTAGTGTATACTAACGTAAATAGTATACAAAATGACGTGTATTATTTTACTGCTCTCAATTTTGGCCACGCACCCCTTTTTGCTCCTTTGCCTAAGATTTTAGCGACGCCGTTGGCACTTAAACACACTAAAGCATACCTTAAAAAGCTCTTTAACTGCTCAAGTAAATCATCCTGATGCCAAATTAAATTGTAGGTCATCTGACCTTTTGATGAGTACCGTCGCCTGGGAGGATATGTGAGATATTTCTTACACTTTGACACCCCTTCACAGATATACTATAACACTACTACACTACTATAAAGAACTCACAAGAACATACAAAATGTACAGTTTGTGTAATTTTTATTGCACCCGAAGTTATTTCGTTGCGCAGTCTTTCAGCACCCTCTTCTTCAAGTTAATAATAATAGACTGCCGATTTACATCGGTTACATAGTTTAAATTATTTATTGCATAATTCGTAGAAACGGCTTTAGCATCAGTATATTCATCATTTTATTATTTGAGTGAAGCGGAAGTAAGATGTGTTTTTAAGTATGATGTGATAGTAATTGAGAGGCCTGTTTATTTCATATACTTTTTAATTTGGCGTAAAATGGGCGTAATTCTATTTCTGCTTGTCAATTTCAGGCGATTCTACATACTTGGAATTGCTTTGTTGCAAAGGAATGAATGATTTTATGCCAAATCTGGCAACCATTATGTTTTATTTTTTCAGTTTTTTATTAATATCTTCTAAAATAATTCGATTTTCGAAATTTAAGTCAGCTTATCAGATTCTTGGGAATTTTCCGAATCTGTGGACAAGGACATGTTTCTCGAAATTCAAATCCCCGCAGTTTAGGAGAAGATAGCCGAACAAGCTCTTGACAGCGCCGGCGGCCGTTACTTTTTTTTAGAATAGAGGGATAACCATAATCCATAGAAGCAGGGCCCAGACAGCACAGCAAACTTGCATCAAACTTGCAGCAAGCATGATTTATCAAGTCAATAAGCTTGAATTAAGCTTGAAAATTCCAATCGTGTAAGCTTGATGCAAGCTTGAATCAAGTGTTCTAGTTTACACTTGCCCAGCTTGCATTAAGCTTGACATTTCAAGCTTGAATCAAGCTTGACATTTCAATCTTAATTTCAAGCTTAAAAAATTTTCCAAAAAAAAAAAATTAAATACACGGGGCTTCGAAGTAACGTTTAACTATCTAACTTACACTTTAGTTAGCCCGCTGGCTAACGCGCCCCACATAATTTATTTTTCCGCGCATTTTCCCCCTCTACGCTGAAATTTCAATTTAATTTAATCTGTTTCCATCGAGTGTTCGTCGCTGGGATAGGACCCGGGCCCTTTGGCTTCGTAGTCGAGCACGCTATCCATTCCGCCACCGTAGCCTTGTGCAGCTATGACTAAAGTTTGAAGTGATTTACCACGCTGTTTTCTCGCCAAATTGATAAGTGGGCGATGTGTTATTTGTTTCTTTTATTTTTCCATGGGATGCATCAGAATTAAAATTATGCATCAAAATAAATAAAATCAAAATTAAAATAAAAGAAACGTTTAAAACTTTCAGTACCGCAACACTCATGAAGCAATACTGCTGCCAAACTCGAGACAAACGACTGATTTTGAAATCAATTTCGTAGTATAATTGTATTTTATTTTGAAGAATTTCCATATTTGGAAATATAGAATGGTTTACTTAACACAAATTTTGTGTTAAGTAATCTGAAATGAAAGAAACAGATAGTTACACGTTACTTCGAAATGCTATATCACAGTTGCTAACATGCATGGAATACAAACACTTTAGTGATTTTTGTAAATATTTCTTAAAATAACAAATAATTGAAAAATTTTGCTATTTTTTAACGCTTAAAAGTCTCTTTACAAATGTGGTTATTTTCCTACATATTGGTATGCTATATTGATATAGAGCATTTCGAAGAATTAAAAATAAGTTAAAATTAATTTATACAAATGTAAATTTGAATTATTTTCATTGTTCATACTTTATAATTAAAAAAATTATTTAACTTCTGAATTTTTTTTTATCCTTTGTAATTTTATTTTAAAATTACAAAAGTGTAAGATGTAAGATTTTTGGGCCCTAAAATCTGTAGGCCCTGGGCAGTTGCCCCGTTTGCCCTGCCGGTAATATGGCACTGGCAATATAAAATAAAACACATCTTTTACGAACTTTCAGCAAATATTAGGACGCTAGACATTTAGTGTCCATTCTCTTTCACAGATTTCGCCATCAACGCTCCTTTAAAAAGGAAAAATCACGCGAGTATCAATTTTCAAGCTTAAATCAAGCTGTATTTAAACTTGACAATTCAACTTGACTCCTGCAAGCTTGCTGCCAGCTTAGAATGAGTTGAACTGTCAAGCTTGCATTAGTGCGTCAAATTCAAAGAAATGTCAAACTTGATTTAAGCTTATGTGCTGTCTGGGGGGCGTAACCAGAAATTTTTCATGGGGGGGGTGACGACTACTGCAACTCACATATATGCATACATGTGTGTGGTAAAGGAGTGAAGAATATACATTTTGTATGGCAAAAAATTCCTCATGGGGGGGTTATGACCCCCCCTAACCCCCCCTTGGCTACGCCCCTGCATAGAAGAGTGTTAAATAATTTCTACGCATGGTCGCCCATAGGAATTTTTCTAGGGGGGGCAAACTTCAAAAAATTTTTCTAGGGGGGGGGGGGAAAATTTCAAACTTTTAACAAATTTAGTACTGTTTTTGCGATTTGTTTACATCATGAGACAGTAACCTAAATCTTTAGGGGGGGGAAGTGCCCTACCTTGCTCCCCCCTATGGGCGCCCATGTTTCTACGGTCTGAACAAGTTGAAACCGAACCATACGATCGAGCACGTGGTAGATCAAATACCGCCAGTTACGTCACGTCAGCACACCAAACTTACTAAAGTTCTGCGTGCAGTAGTTGGTCATCAATACTTACAATTATTTCACCGATATGTTGTTGTTACAGGAACAAATGAAAGTTGGAATTGTCAAGAGATGGCGCTATGTTTGATTTTTCTTCAACGACAAATCCAGCTGAAGGGCGAAACGGACGAGAACTGTTGAATGCTCTTGGATGCGGGCGAAGGTTAAAAGGTTTGATAGAGAATTTTGACAGGTACGTCTGATCGCTATCCCTACAGGTGATTGAACTGTATTTATTCCTTTTATTCTCCCCCCTCCCGTTTGTAAACATTTAATCTACATATTCAACAAAATCGTTATGAATTTTTAAAAATTTGTTTTTAATTTTGTCATAAGACTTTTAAAGCGTATAATTTTAATTGCTAATATCAATACTAATTCTGCAGTGACTGTTCAGCATTTATTCCGCTATATATTTTTTCTTTCTTTTTTTTTTTTTAATTTATCAAGTTATTTATGTTGATTTAAAATAAAATAGAATGTTTCCAACTTAGTTTAAAGAAAATTTTAGCTTTGATAATGATTTTGTTTTCAGTTTACAAATTTATAACGATGAATCCTGACATTATGATCTGTTAGTTTATATTATTTCTATTTTAAATACATATTAATTTGTAATGCCAGTTTCAAAGTATCATAAATAAAAGTATAAAATTAATATTTTTGTAGTTGTTGTATTTTAATATTTTTTAATTCATAGATTTTATATTGTAATATTTGCTGTAAATACTTGTGTTGATATAACTGTATTTTATTTTAATAATCAGGGATTGTACAATTGCGTTTGTGATTTTGCTATGCAAAAAAAAAAAAAAAAAAAAAAAAAAAAAAATATTTTGGAAATTGCCTGCATTGCTGGGGGTAGCTTCATACATGGCTATACTAATAATCAGTATTAACGTAAGCATTTTATGACCACAAAAAAAAAAAGTTTTTTTCTTGGGGAGGGGGGGGGGGAGAGCAATATGACATATTTAAGAGTGAAAAACTGAAAGGTTTCAAAATAAATGTTTTTCTAAACAATGTTCAAGTGGCACATGCTTTGCTCCCTCCCCCTTACTCTTATATGTACTTAATCCTCTCACTACCAATTTATTTTGAGAAAACAATTAAATAAGTATTATTTTAATACATCAACTACAATAAAAATATTGATGAAATGCTTAAAAAATGGAAAATTACACGGAATTTCCAGTTATACCAAGGAATACCAGCGGGGCATGCATTCATATTAATGCAAAGCATATTTATCCCACAGGGTCATTTGGAACTACCTGCGGGATATATATGTCCCAGTGGTAGCGAAAGGGTTAAGGTCAACATTACTTCTCCTCCTTCTCCTAGAAATCTGCTCTAAACCTTTAAAAGTAATCTCCAACTTCTGATTATTCTAAATATTTGATTATGTACAGTAATTGTAAGTTAATTTGAAGTGCTAGAAAACTTAAGCTTTTTTTATAAGTAAAGATCGCATTTATTTAAAACTAATATATTTTTAGGTTGTTCCATAGAAAGTAAAATATGTGATATTCATTCTTCTGCTGTCAAAAGAATTCTGAATTTTATTTTATAGCTAGTGATATCTTTTGAAAAGAAAATCTTGTAAAGTTATAACCATAAAAATTTAAAAATGGATTTTCCTGAGTAAGTTAAGTCCTAAGTTGTTAAGAGTTTTGCTTATATCTAGAAAATTGTATTATTATATTTATGATTATTACTCTCTGAATATTTAAGGAAAGTATTGTAATCATGAAAAAATTTGACTATGCGATTTCTTAATAAAAAAGCATTAGCAGCTATTTTTACATGTAATGTTAAATTAATATGATGTTCTCATTATAATAAGATTTTTTTAATAGCTTAGCATAAACCCATTTTAGTAATCTTGTTTTATGTACTTTTTCAAGCCGCATAAGTTTTTGATCAGTTTTATGTACTGTAAAAGCTAGAAGACTTTATTAGTAGTGATTGTTTTGGCACAAAATTGTTAATGTTAGTTGACCTGGTTACAGCATTGTGGCTGGCTCTGCAGATTAAACTACTGATATAGGTTATTTAGGAATTGTTAAGGTCATTGATAGGTTTTGATTTTGTGAACCTGGTGCTGGAGATTGATACAGAAAATCCTACTACTTGGCTGGTTGAGATAACTGCGTGGATTTTCAATCGTTTTCTTCAGATTTAGTTTGAATGCAATCAACTGTCATTAATCTGAAAATGCCCAAAATTGATTCCATACTTAAAATAAAAACAAACAATTGGTATTTTTCCTTTAATTTCTTTGAGGAGTTGGAGGAACCTTTTGATCAAAAAAGTTTTGATTAAACCTTGTGAAAGAACTGTCTTTGAATTTAGATTTGCAGTGGGCCACAATTGCTTGGTGAGTCATCTATACCCTATTAGCATTCACAACAGCCCTAATTGCCTGCTGTGTGGAAGGAATGTATGAGGTTATGGACAGATACGGTAGCCAAAGATACTCTGCATGAGGACTCTGCGGGAAAGATTACTGGAGTTAATGCTAGAGCCTTGCTCATTATCATGTAAGATTGAGGTTGGGCAAAATGCTTTCTATTCTAAAAAATATTTTCAAATAGGTGATATCTGAATTTTTTCGAACTTTTTTTGGGAGGCAATTGCCCCCCTCCCCTTGCACCATGTAAGTTACGTTATGGTTTTGCTAATGAGACATAGACTTTTTCCTCTTGCTGTTTCTTGCACTAGTGACATGTGAATGATGATTATTAACCCCCCCCCCCCCCGCCACCTTAAAAATAAAGTAATGTATTCCCAATCACAAAAAATTCAAAGACTAACAAAATACAGTAAAACTTTGAAAGAAAAACTTTCTTCTTTTTTTTTCCGGATGTTGCCATTTTAAAAAATGAAATTTCTTGGAGAAGAAAAAAATATTTTAGCCAGGTGGATTTCAGATACTCCCTGGGACAAAGTTTAAAATTTCTTTTCTTTTTTTGTGTGTTAATATTCTTCATAGATAAATATTTAATGCTTGGAAAAAAGACTGAAGAGGAAATCACTTATTATTTTTGATCTGGACTCTTTAGAATATGGAAATTATACCTATCGGACAGGCATGTAAATGACCTTTCACTTTAATATTTCATATTTGATGAGAAAAAAAAAAAAAAGAATCTTTGGTGTAGTTGAGAACCAGAATTATATAGCTAAAGAATTGCAAAAATATCTCATAAGAGCTTTTTTAAATATAGGAAAAAAAAACAACAACAAAAAAAAAACTATATATATAGCAATGTAAAACACAAACATTCTCCTATTTGTAGAATCACCCATGTACTCTAGTTGTGTTGTTAACATTTTAAATGGGAACTTTGATACTAAGTATGCTGCCGTATACAATCGACTGTGTTTTGCTTCATAATATCAAAGGTAGCTAAATAATTTTCAGATTAAACAGAATTAAATAAATATGTAATTTTAAAAAGTTCCCCCCCCCCCCCCCTCAGACTTTTTATTCAAAGGTTTACTAAAGATGTAAAATAATTTTAAAAACAATTTCAAATTCATACCCCCATTGCAACATACAAATCCATTAAATTTTACTTTTTTAAAAATGTAAAAATGTAGTGGCAAACTATTAGGGACATTACCCAAATTTTTGTATTTTCTAGTTGAATTGCATTTTTACTTTCCAAACATGTACCTTATAAGGAAAGTATTGTAATCATGAAAAAATTCGACTTCGAGATTTTCCTGTATTTACACATTTTGAGGTCTTCTGAATTCATTTATGCTGTTTTTACGAGATGTTTGTATGTATGTGAGTGAACACGATAGCTCCTAAATGGGGCATTCGATTGAGCTCAAATTGGGTATATATATTATAAAACACCGTCGCAAGACTGGTATTGATTTTGTTGTGTATAGGACTTATAGTTTTCCTACAGGGCTACGACAAAGACTTCTTTTACATTATGGCCTATGGGGGAAATTCTTGAAAGTTGTTTAAATGGTACATTTGATTGAGCTCAAATTGGGTATATATGTTTGAATTATTCATCTATTAAAATTTATTTAAATGCTTGGTAATGATCTTAATCATAGGTGTTCGGGAAGTCGGTGGAGTCACTCCAGATTTTTTGAGCATATAAATTAATTTTCATAATGTTTTCTGTTTGCTTTTGCTGCAGGTATCATTATTTATTGCAATATTGCTGGCATTATTGTTTTTGGCAACACTGCATCACTGTGCACCTGTTATGCAAGTGAAGTTACTTCTCATATGGTAAAAAGTGTTGTTGTAATGTAGTGAAATCATTTTAAATTAAAAAATATAATTTTTTGCTAGATTTTTCTTGTTGAAAATATTTGAAATAAAAGTAAAGTTTCTTGCTAAATTAGCTTACTTAATTTATGACTAAATGACAATTTGGTCAACAGAATGATGCAATAAACTCAAAATTCAGAGATTAAAAACAAATAATGGTAAAAATTTATAACAACAAAGTTCTGCCTGGAAGTGCCTTTTGGTAATTGTTCATGACCGTGCTCATTACCAGTTCTTCTGTCTGTTATGAAATCATCGCCTTTAAAATTGTAAAAAAAAAAAAAAAAATCAACAGCAATAGGCTAAACATTGCTTGAATGTGACTGCAGTGAACAGGAATTGAATAAGTACCACAGTTTAAAAATATTGTGCATTGTGTGTAAGTAGCATTTTTTTTTCTTTTAATTTTTTAATAATAAAATTTTATAGGAACATTTGACTGATGAATCAACATTTCAGATTTTGGATGACAAAAATAAATTTGTCTGACAACACTGTGCATAATAGTTCTATACTGACTGCCTTGTTAAACACCTTGTGAGTATCATTGTGTGGTGTGTGATCTCAGCTAAGGGCATGGGATGCAGTGGCATGTCAAGGGCTTTTGGCACCCGGGGCGGACATTCATTTTGTCACCCCATCCCTCCCATGAGCAGTTAAAATAGGTTTTTTTTTCCTTCTAAAATTAAATTACTCTAACAAGTACAGAAACCTCCTGAATTGGACACCCCATCATTTGGACACTTTTCAGGAGAAAGGAACGTGCCCATAATATTTGCATTGCATTCAACCTCCATATTTTGGACACCTCCTTATCTCGGATGTTGGGCACCCAAAAGCCAACTTAAGTTGACAATCTAGCAAAATGCACCAAATCTTACGAAGAAAACCGACAACCTTTCCCAGTTACTCAAAAAGCAAAAAAGCGGCTTGCTATAGGTACAATGTCAACTGTACTCTCAACATTGTTTTTTCTTTTAACGATGAAATAATTTTCTCAACCTCCCAATGTCATGCAGTTTAAAGCCATAGCTTCAAAAATCAAAGGAAAAAAGAATCATAAATCAAGACAAAAACATCGGTGGTTTTATATAGAATAGACTGGCATCTAGGAAGCTTTAAAAAGACAAGACATTGTCCACTCACACACAGATTTCTTGAAGTTACTAAAGTAGTAAATTATATTAATGATATGAATATGTAGGGATCCAGCCTCTGTTCAGCAGTTCTATAGTATTTAGGATCTACCCCACTCCTCGGAATTTGAATTTCTATTAAAACTTCTATAAAAAATTCGAACCTCTTATTAGGACCAGACGTAAATGCTATACCTAAAAGGAATAATGATATAAATGCCCTGGACTGCCTAAAAAAGTATATGCGTCTACTAGGAATACGGATACATTAACGCAAGTGACATTTATAAATTGGAAACGAAAATTACGAGCGATAAAGTAAAAAATTAAAGATAAAAATAAATGGAAATTACGAATTATTTTTAATTGCAAAATAAATAGGTATGTTCTTTTTATTACTTATTATTGTGATCTTTCCCTTTCTCACTCTTTTTTTTTAAAGAATACATTTGCACAATTTGTATTAAAAGGTAATAAAAATTGTAATAAAATTGTAATAAAAATTATAATTTACTTTTATCAATTACATACTAATAGAATCAATATTCAGCCTTTCATCCCTTAAGGGAGTCGATAAAACGAGGATCAAGCTTTCTTGGGAAACTAAACACTGGGGATCTCGCGTCAGGCTGACCATCAGACCGGGGCATGTGCTGCTGCACCCCAGACCCCATGGTCACGAAGGCATAGTTGGTTATAGCAGGCATTGGCCCACTAGGGCTGTTGTGCCACTGAGTTTAGTTTTAGAATCAATATTTATTGGTTCTAATTGTTATGTTATAATAATAATAATAATTCATCTTATTATTATGATATAGCAAACAAAATCAATTCACGTTTGTGGGCAAATCCATAAGTTGAACACTTTTCATGAAAGCCACGTGTCCAACTTACAAAGGTGTCACTGTACAAATTAGTTTAAAAAAAAAAAAAAAAAAAAAAAAAAAAGACGACTTTAAACAATAATCTATCTACATAGAATAGGACTTTCGTCTTCTTGGAAATGAAAAATTTTTAGTATCTATCCATTTCATGCTCCAAGGAAGCCTTAACGACAATTATCTCTCTGTCTGTGAAGCTATTTTTGTTCGCGCATCACTCATAAAATGCTGGGTCGAATTTAATAAAGCATTTGAGCATCACAAATAGTTACTTATTTTGAGTTATAGGTTATCATTTTAAAAAATTTCATTTGTTTATCACACTTTCACGGCTGGACTTAATTAAATGAAAGGATGCTAGCTTGTTACTAAACTTGAGCTCAGTTTGGTATCATGGCTCGGTATGGAAGATGCATAAAATTAAACTTGAAGAAAATTAAATAAATTTTAAAAATCTCCTCGTGCAAATATATGGCACTTTGCTAGTAATTGGAGGGGGGGGTTAGGGGGGCAGTTATGACCCCCCTAACCCCCCCTCCCTTGGCTACGCCCCTGAATGGTATGGCTGTTCTCTTTACAGATGATTCCAAGTGTTGTCTCCAAAGCGATTGTTTGCTTGTTTGATTGTTACACACAGCAGGGAGCCGACCCATTTCGGGTTTACGGCTATGCACCCTACCCGAAGAGACACTTCCCTAATTTTTAACCAAATTCCGGATGAGGGGCATACAACTGGATTGACACCTCCAGAGGTATAATTGAGAATATAGGAGACTTTGGAGCTACGAACGGATTTTACGTGCACCAGCTCCCATTAGTGTACACAGTCCTAACAGCAGTTCAGGCAAGAGAGGTCATCACCCTCCCAAGAACCGACAGAAGTGGGTGCTATTTCACTTTCGGTGTTCTGATGGGTACCAAGCTTAAACCAACTGGGCCACCGTGGGGACCCAAAGCTATAGTAGGTATTGCTTCATTTGGAGAGAACCTGGTACCCGTTATCATCCATCAGTCATCTGTGAAAGTGATGCATATGCAGAAGGCTGTGTCTGTGTTTGGAGTGGGATTTCTTTGGGTGGACGCACAGACCTCCATTTTTTTTCCAGGTGTAACCGTGAATTCTCAGACTTATAAAGTTGGCATCCTTAATGTTTATGTGTGTCCTTCTGCCAGATGATTTCCTGTTTCAGGATAACAATGCTAAACCGCGCATGACTCTCACCATAGATGATTATCTTCAGCAGCAAACAATTCAGCACATGGAGTGGCCAACTCTATCACCTGATCTAAATCCTATTGAGCATGTCTGTTATGTTACAGGAAGACGCATAGCCGCTCTCAATCCTCCTCTGTAGTCCCTTGCCATGCTTGCAACTGCTTTGCAAGAACAAATGGCTCTCCCTTCCAACGATACTGATAGATCGCATAATTACAGCATCACGCATTGCTGTAAGTGCTGTATTGCTTCTAGAGGGGATCATATTCTATAATGAAGTTACTTTTCCTAAACCAAACTTACATGTCCAATTTGGTGATTTTATTCATGTGCTAAAATTTATAACACGATAAGTGTGTGGCAATTTTTTTTCGTGTTATTTTAATGCCGACTGTCTGTTGTACACTGTGGGTCATTTTCATTAAATTCTACATTAACTTTTTGAGTAATCGTCATTTTTGTGATTTTTCCTATAATGATAACTAGTGTATACTAACGTAACTAGGACCCATTGTGAGATTGTACGCTGCAGCAGTTGGCCCTACTTTTGTTTCAATGGATGATAACACACGTCCCCATAGAGCTGACATCGTCAATGACTACCTGGAGAGTGAAGGGATTGCACGTATGGCGGGGCCAGCATATTCGCTCGACCTTAATCCCATTGAAAATCTTTGGGATGCTCTTGGGAAGCTGTATCTTCACGTTTCCCACCTCCAGCCACTCTTATTGAGCTGGAAACTGCTCTACAAGAAGAACGGCGATTGCTTAATTCTGCAGTGGTTGACAACCTAATAGAAAGCATGGTCACAAGGTGTAAACTTTGTATACAGATGAGGGGGGGGATCACATACCCTATAATGTCCTTTTTTTACATTTTATGCTGTTTAGTTTCACTTTATACATAATTCTGTTTTAGTCTCCAGTATGTCATTATCTGATAACTTACAAAAATTTAATATTGTTTTTATTTCTGTATGTAATTATTCATTTTGTTTTATGCATAAATATATATGCTACTTTCCTGCCGAATTTTGTGTCAATCAAAGCAGTATTTGTTTTTTTTTTGCATTTTACATCTTCTTGCTTAACTTTTGGAAGTGAGTGTACTACAATTGACTTGCTAGAAAAATTGTAGCCTACAAATTTGACGGAAATGCTTTTATAAGATTGCATTAACTCTGATTTTTAAAAATTTGATTTCATTAATTTAACATTCATTTATAACCTTTAACCTAAAACTGGCATTAATTGTATTCATAATCAGTATCAGTTCTTGTTGTTGATTTTATGTGGGAGCTCCCCAAATGAGTGATTGCCAAAGAACTGGTCACTACCAAACTGCAATTGATTAAAATTTAAATCAGTTTATGACATCTCAACTTAGAGCAACATCAAAAGTCTGTATGAAAAGCATGATCCAAGCAGTAATTGCAATAAAGGATGGGATCGCCAAATACTAAAATTATTATCATTAGATTTTCCATTAATTAAAATATTACTTTTAGGAAAAAAATATGATGTACCTATGTAATAAGTATATTTTTTACCATCTAAATAAAATACTCCCATAAGTAAAAAATACCTACACAATCTACTAATCCATTTATTTGCTCAAAATAAATAAATAAACTAGAAGATTCAAAAATATGAGTTCTGTACCTAATAATTTGGTCACATACTTTAATATATAACACAAAAACTTAAGGTGTTATCACTTCTTTTGACTTCATAAGTATGTAGTTAAGTGTGTCAAACTTGTATATGTCCTTTTATATTTAAAAGAAAGTAGTATTTAATGAATTTTATAAATACCACCCCACTTAATTTGAGAGTTAGAATGGATTTGTATGTTGAAATAAATGTTTTGGTTCTAAAATTCTCTAAAAATTTATTTGATACTTTTTTGCCCATCTTGGATAATAATTTTTTTTTTTTTTTTTTTTTTTAACCTGGTAATTTATTATTTCAGATGATCATCTACATATTAAAATTAAAAGTTTTGAAGGATCAGTGGTAACTTGGTATTTAAATTCATAATACAAATTTTTAATGAATAGTGTTATGAAAAATGACCTATTACATGTCATTTTTGAATGATAAAAGAAACTTTAAACTTTAGACTAAAATACTGATTATAAATGTATTTCATTTTACTTAAAACAGTTATAAATTAAAGAACACTGATTGTTTTCTTTTATCGATTATAATTTTCTTTTGCAACAAGAATTAAATATATAATTCAGACTATTGCAGAAATTTTAAATAGGAATTTGCATAAATTTTGCTTTTGTTAAGACCAGTAATTTTGAAAATATCAATGCACTGAAAATCAAGCCTTAAGGGAGCTTATTTGCTTCCTTGTACTAGTACATTGCTACATTCAGCTTCCAATTAGTGAAACTGAATAGTGACACAACCCTCAATCATTGACTTACTCAATTTTCACAACAATAATACACTAGAATTTCAGTTTGTTATGTTTTATTAAAGAAGAAAATCTGTTGCATAGTAATTGAGTTTAATGTATTGCTTGCTTCCTTAGTATTCTAGTGATTTAGTATACCTAAGGAAGTAGGGTAATGCCACTATAGATTAAAATTTTCATGTGTGTCAAAATTTGTATTTAGTAAATGAAAATTTTCATGTCTGTGTATGAGAAAACAAATTTTTATGACTATGTCATTTTATCTCTCACCCCCTTTTATTGAAAATTGTCCCAAAAATGCGACATAAAAGTATGCGACATAATTTTACATATATTTAAATACTATTAGTTCACAACAGCTTTAATCTATTGTTACAATATTTCATAAGCTGTAGAATATGCATCACATGTATTTTTCTATAAATAGGTTATAATCATAAAAATGTAACATAGGGTTACCAGGCAAAATACACAAAAGATTAGAGATAAAATGGCATAGTTAATTAATATCGCTTTAATATGGCAATAATGAAACTAAAAAATTAAGGGGGTTCAGGGGGGGTCTCCCCCTGACGAGGTTCGAACAGCCGAGTTATCTCATTATTTTTTAATGTGATTTTCAGTATATCGGACGAATCTGTGTCAAAGATTCCTGTAATGATGGAGCCCATTAGCAGAGAGGGCATTGCTGTGACACAGGGTGCCCAAAAAGGAAGAAGTATTGGTGTTTTCACTAGTGGTGGCGATTCCCAAGGTAAAGTTGTTTTGACATTGTTTAAAATCATTAAAATTGTGAATATATTTTTTATTTTCCGAGTAACTAGTTGATGTATATTTACTGTACCTAGTGTTTTATCAGTTACTTGGTGATTTAACTTTTTTTTCTTTTTTTCATTTATGGAAGAACTTTAAGCTGAATAAAAAATTAATTTAGTATGCTTCTCTCTCTCTCGTATCCTGATCAGAATCGGATCCAAGTTTGTCACCTTGTCAAATTCATCTTTTGGGTTTATAGACTCTTTATCTGGGTATATAATTTGAGTTTCTTTAAATCCTGAAATTTTTGAATATTTTCTTTTGTAGCAAATGTAAACGCCACATCGGTAGAAACTGAAATTTTAAGTTTTAAGCAATTAAATGCTGTGGTCCCCATATTATTTTACATATTTGTGCATTTTTTTTCCCTTCTTTTCCTTACATATTTGTACATTTTTTCAGAGGGGAGAGGTTGAAGATAGTAAATTGTTTTGCTTTAAGGTGGTAAAACCTCGAACCATTTGTGATAGACATTTCTTGGCTTATATTATTTAGATTGAAGATTTAAAAAAAGCAGGGGGGGGGGGGATGTATATATGAAAATATATACATTCACTAATTTAGAATAAGCTTTCAATACTTGTTTCTGTTCTGATCTGTTTAATAGTATTTTTCAAACTAATAATGAAATTTTCAAACTAATGCTAAAAAATAAACAATGGATCGAAGGCTATATTTTTGCAATATCCAAAGAGAAATACTCTCATTCAGTTATTAAAAAAGGATGTCAAAATCATGGTTTTAATATTTCTATACGTAAAATAAGTGACATAATTAAAATGAAGGGAAAGAAATGTCAAAGTTTATATTTCACTGGGGAAAAGACAAAAAATGCATACCCAACAAAAGTACGTACACCTCTTATTAAATCTAAGGTCACATCTCATGTTTTAAAGTAAAATACAACTACCCAAAGAACTATTGCAAAATCTTTAAAGGTCTCTGTAGGAACTATGAACAAAATTATAAAATCCGATTTAAAGTTAATCAAAGCAAAAAAACACAATGTTCATCGCCTAACTCCGAAACATGTTTCTTAGCATAAGACTATGTGTAGATTGTTGTATGAAAATTATTTGGCTAGTGAAAAATGGAAATATGCAGTTACAATTGATGGACCTTAGATACATTTATCCGACTGCAATAGAAAAAGATCGATTTACTACTGCAAAAGAGGAGGAAAAGACTTAACAAGTTGGTTTAGAAAAAACAAGTTTTTCTAAAGGTTTTATGGTTATTACTGGATTTTCTTATAATGGAAAACATACAATAAGGAAAGTAGAAAAAAATGTCAAAATTTATTCGGATTACTATCAGAAGTGTTTTAACACCTATTTTTAAAGAAGAAATTCCATCGCTTTATCCAAACAATCTTCACTCTGTTAAGTTCCATCAGGATAAAGCTTCAAGGCATATCTCTAAATCTACTGCTTTATTTTTTGATAAAATGAGAAATGAAACTGGAATTGAAGCTATTCCCTTTAAATGCATCCCACCCAAGTCCCTTGACGTGTCTGCTATGGATTACTGTGCATTTGGACTTTTAAAACAAGCTCTTTATAAGTGGCATCCCAAAACATTGGGTAGACCCAGGAAGATTGTGAAGGAGGAGTGGAACAGTATCAGCCTTGATGTTTTCAGAAAAGGACTTTTATCTTGGAAATCGATCTAATATGATAGTTCAAAGAAAGGGCTATCAGAACACATTAGAAAATAAAATTTTTATATTTATTTCTATATATGTCTTTGCAGAATCATTAAAAAAATGTGTGAACACCCTCTGTATATGCATATATAATAAAATAAAATTACCGCATATTAATAAAAATGTATGCACTGAACTACAGATGTAAACAATTTTTTCTGATTACAGTGGACTCTCTCTATTCTGAACACTAAAGGGACCAGGAAAAAGTGTTCAGATTACGGGGGTGTTCACTATAGAGGGAGATTGAGAAATGTGGGTATGCAATGAAATTTTAGATTATATAGAATGCTTAGCCTGGTTAGCTATGCTAGTTACCGAGATGGAGGTGCTTTGTTTAGATTTGGCATGTCAAATGAAAGCAATTTGTGCAATGTCAAATAAAATTCAGTCGGACCTGTATCCTACCATCTCATTTTTACGATTTATTATTATTAAAAAAGTTTTACAAAATATATAATAATACATACTTATATATAATACATAAATGGTTAATTACTTGAAAAAGTTAGTAATTTTAGTCTGTTTTTGCAATGTATATGCTCATGCAGCATACATATTGTCTAGTTGTTTAAGAAGTGGAAAGGTTTCCGGATGATGCTCACCCGCATAGTCCATCAGGTCTTGAATCTCTTGGCCATATTGCTTGAATGTAAGTGTTCTTTTTGTTTCATTAGTGTCTTGGGGTTCTGCTTCTTCTTTTTCACCATTCTCTACCTCTTCAACGATGTTGTCACAAATCGGAAGGCTTCCATCGACTTCGAGATAAGAGTCAGGTTCAGTTTCAGTATGAAGCTCCTGAAGATTTGACCCCAAGTCATTCACAGCTTTTGATACTTGGTCCTCTATTCCTAAATGTTCATTATCACACAGGAATCCTGCTTTATAAAAGCATCTCTTGATAGTGTGAGGGGTTATTTCATTCCAAGCCATTGATATCCAGTAGACAGCATGCATAACGTTGACTTTCTTTGTTAGTTCAGCTGCAGAATTTGCCTCCTACATCACCAGGAACATTTTTCTCTGAAAATGGATTCGGTAGTGAGCTTTAAAGGTCTTGATTACTCCTTGATCCAATGGTTGGATAATAGGAGTACAGTTCGGTGGTAGAAACTTCAGGCTCACATTGCTCAGTTGCATGCTTTTGTGTGATGCTGCATTATCCACAAGAAGAAGAATTTTTCTTCTTTCTCTCCTCATCATCTCATTGATGTCCTCCAACCACTGCGAGAAAATTGGGAATGACATCCAGGCTTTTCGATTTGATTTATAGTGAACAGGCAATGATGCGATATTCACATTTTTGAAGCATCTTGGTTTTTCACTTTTTCCGATTACCAGTGGTTTGAGCTTCTCTCCTGTGGAACTGGCTCAGAGCATGACGATAAGTCTTACTTTTGACATTTTCCCACCCACACATTTCTCACTTCTTTCTGTATGTAGATGATAGATGAGTAGAAGAATGTAGAGATACAAAGAGTGAAAACGTGTATCATGTTGTTGTTGGATTACGGCCAATTAGCTATGCGTGGGCTCTAGGCCGAAGGGTAGGGTGCCCCCCCATGGAGGTCTTTCTAAGGGATCCTAATCCATTACGTGTACATGATGATGACAACGAAGGAATTTTGAAAATTGTTTGAGTCCGATACTGAATCGGATCTCGAATCAGTTTAACTTTGTATATTAGTATTTTACCATATCATACTATCAGTAGTGTCATTCAGTATCAGTAGTGTGCTATTATTATTATTCATTATTATCAGTTTAATTTTGTCTACTACTTTTGTATGTTATATTTATTATTGTATATTTAGTACTTTCTTCTTTTTACAGATGATTTTGAATAAATGCATAAAAAAAAATTCAAGTTTCTTGATCGGGAAATTAGTGGGTTGACTTATACATGGGATTTAAAAAAATTCAAATTTCTTAATCAAGAAAGTGGGGGATCGACGTATACGCGGGTAAATTACCGTAATTTCCTGCCAATAATCCACGGATTATCTGTTAAAAAACGTAAAAAAATTACGATGCGGATTATCTGCCGCTGCGTATTATCTGTGACTTTTTTTTTTTTTTTTTCATGAGGGAAAATTTTGGCCCTTGTAACTTTAGTTTTTCTATCAGAAAATAAAAATTGGGACTCTTTTTGCTAAGAGATGGCGCTGGTAACCAACTGCAACACGAGTACGCGCGTACACTAAAGACTAGATTCTTTTTTCCTACACATGGTTCTCAACTTGTGATATCTCAATCTAGCTTTTTATTGGTCAAAAATTGTACCACGGGGCTACAACTGTTCCCATTAGTCACCGGGCATCATTAAAAATTTTAGCAGCTTGATAATGCGGAAAACTTTTTAAATTGATATTTCTATTAGTTATTCTAATAAGATTGCTTAAATTGGCACTTAAAAGTTTACTGAAATTTGCACTTGAATTGTTAATGAATATTCAAAGAATCACATCCAGTTTAAATAAGCAACAGAATTATTAACTATAATATTTTATCTAGTATAATAAAATTATATAATATAACTTAATATTTATATAAATGTTAAATTATATTATACTACAAAGTAGGTAAAATACAAATATGTGTGACAAAGTTAAAACAGATATATTTAAGTTCAAATTCTTACTACAGTAAAAGCTAGATTATCTGGCATTTAACCGGAAAATTTCAGCTTCCCTCTTATTTATTTATTTATTTATTTATTTTTTTTTTTGGGGGGGGGTGACTTCTTAAAAGATTTATTAACTCTTACTGTGAACCGTAACTAAACTTAGAACAGAAGGGGGGGGGTATAAATTTTAAACTGCCAGAGGATATCAGTAATTCCATGAATCGTGGTGATATATAAAAAAACAAGCAGATGAAATGCTCTCAAAACTCAATACGATGGACGTACATACAAAAACAAAACATTTTACAGCTGCGGAGCTGGAGGAGAAAAATCAACACGTCAGCTCTGTGCGGATAGCATTAATTAATATTCCCCTTCTACATTCCAATGATTCAACCGTGTTATCTCTGAACAGAAACTCAAGGGGGGGGGGAAGCTTCTTTGTGGCCTCGGCAGCTCGTTATCGGAGTTTTGTTTTGTCTCCGGCTCGATTTCCACAGTAGTAGAATGAAAACAAATTTCTGTATTTGTAAACTGACGTTTTTAAACTTTCAAACAGCGAGCGAGAATTTCGCACTGGTGGTAAATATTTTGCAGCGCAAGAATACCTCGCGTAGTAATATTTTTTGCGCGAGACTTGAAAAAAATTATGCGAGATTCTCGCGCTCTAGCGGGAACCCTGTAAAAATACCTTTCACTCCTCTCTCCTGTTACGTCATTAGATGACGGGCAGAATAGCATGGGAAAGAAATATGCGCTGCGATGATTCAAAGCAGGGGAACAGCTACAAAATTATACCTTTGTTTACACTAATTTTTTTAAGTGTACAGTAAATTTTCTTTGTATTTATTTTTTTTTCAGTACAAATTTCAATTTTTATAGTTTATTTCTCATCAATTTAGCACAAAATGTGTTGTATGCTGAAATCGACGAGCGTTAACAATACCGATGTAATTTTGAAAAATATTGATAGTCTGCTTCAAAATATCGGCGGATAATACGGCGCTGCGTATTATACGATGTAATTTTTTTTTCTGAGCTAATAAAGCCGCTTGCGGATTATGCGCTGATGCGGATTATAGGCAGGAAATTACGGTAGGTATTTTGACAATTTTGTCTGCTTTAAAATGATGGTGCGACTATTACGTGAGTAAACATGGTAGGCTTATGTTCCGGGGTAGGGGAGGAGGGTGCAATCAAGTATTTTAAACCTTTATTGTTAGAGTTAATATAGATTTTTAAAATAGCTGTTTTTTAATAATTGCTTTTCATTTTCGAAGAGGACCTGGGTGCTCTCGACTCCTTCCCCCTCTAAATACACCATGGGTTGTCAGTATAAGAGATCCCTTTGATTTTGTTCAACTTTATTGTGAATTTAGAGCAACCTGGTTATTATGAAAGCTTAATGAAAAGAGGATATGAATTTTTCTAACTGGATCTTTTATTTTAATTTTAAAGAGTATATTTCTGAAAAGATAAATAACAATGTTATAAAAATTGATTAATTCTGCAGTTTTCTTACTTTTTATCTGGCTTTACTATTATTGTTATTAACATTGTTATGCTATAACAAACAAGGATTTGTCATCCTGTGTCCCAGTATCAGTTCAAAGTCAAATAAGTAGCAAAACTCAGTACACTCCCACCCCAATTACGTGAATGGACCAAATACCTGGTCTCTTGTCCCTTGTGTAATTCTTAGAACAGATAGATGCTGCTTTAGGTATTTTTTTTTTTTTTTAATACATGCATTGGTTTTTGATTACTACTGGCACTGTTGCTCCAAAGACCCATCCTTGGTAAAAAGACTCCGACCTTCTTTTTCATTCCATAATTTGGAGAACTTATTTATTTCAGAAATTTTGCTTGTATGGCTGGTTAACATTTTTCAGCCATTTAAAATCTGTTGCACTACTACTTCTCTTTGAACAGACTGAACTAGTGACTATACTCTTATTTAAGTCGAAAATTCAGTATTATAATAGGCTTTATTTTTTAACACTACATGAGTAAAATAATAATCTACTGGTGCACCTCCCTGCTTCCCCATAAAAAAAATGCAACTATTGTTATGACCTTTTTAAAGTATGCTAAATTTTGTTTTATTTACAATAATTATTTTGAGTTATATTGTCAACCACATAAAAGGCAGAGTAGATGAGAGTGGATTGACAAACAAGCTCATATTTTATAATTTTACGAGTTAATAATACAAAACATTTTTAAAAGAATTGAAATAATGAATTTTAAAAATGACTATGTACGGAAATTAAAGAAAGAAAAATTAAATAATGCGATGAAAATTTTTTTTTTTTTTCAATTGCATTTAAAGCAGTCATTCTTGGTGCTTAATTAGGGTTTAGCTGAGCACAGGACCAATGTCCTGTGCCTAAAGCTAGAAGGACCCGTGAATGAGAATGAAGAAAATATATATCATATATCTATTTTATATTTGAAATTTTCATCTAAAAAATAAAGACTAATGATTAAATAACACTAATGATTTTTAAATTTTCATTTCTCAAACTGAAGAATGTGGCTTTATATGCAGGGTGATTTCGAACTCTTGTAAAAACATGTAAGGGGTAGTGATGGAATGAAGATGGTTCAGAATCACATAGCAATGTAGGTCGAAAACGTCGATTTCACATACTTGCTTACTTTCACTTTGAAATAATAATGAACTTTCTGATCATGGTTCATCATAAACTAATGGATCTACCACAGAAAGCACTTGACTAAAATTGATTAGTACCGTAATTTCCGGCTTATAATCCACTGGCGCTTTTTTTCAAGTAGAAAAAAAATATTTCTTTAGATAATCCGCAGCGGTAGATTATCCGCGGATAGTATGGCGATGCTTTGACCAAAATTGGTAATTATTTTCTATGTATAGTAAAACCACAGTATTAATATTAGAATCGGCTTACTGTAAAACATTTCCTACTAAAAATCTATTGTTATGAATGAGAATTATCAAACATACTTTGACAGTCATTTTTCGATTTAAATCACAATTGATACACAATTTTTAAGCTAGGCATTCTACTTGTAAGCCCTAAGAACTGTATTATGAAATTAATCAAATATAAGAAAGCGAACATTTCTTTCGGAACAAACAAAACGATATGTATGGGAGCATGCAGAATACTTATCGCATATTTTGTAACATCGTAATTCTTTAGTCAAGTGACATTATTATAAGAAAAACAAAATTGAACTGAGACCTACCTTTTTACTGGAATAATATATAGGCAGCAAATATACTGTCTAAATATACTGGAAAAAAAGAAATGAACTTTTATTTTGTTTTTATAAAGTTTTTTATTGTAAAATCTGAAGGCTTCAGGAAAAATTTCAGTAGATAGTACGCAGCGATGCATAATACGCACTGGATAAATTTTCATCTTTTTTAGTAGATAATCCGCGGATTATAAGCCGAAAATTACGGTAACAGGACTGATTATTCAAGAACAGATACATATTGATTATTAAATAGATTATTGTTACTATTAACAGGCCAATAAAAAGGATGTTTTCGACCCTACATTCGCACATGTTGTATTTAAATGGCAACAATTATATTTCTTAATGAACATTGTAATTTTTTAAATCAAATAAGTCATCAACACAACTTTTATTAGTGCTTTTTCTGTTTATTAAGGAAAGAGAAAAATTAAATTAAATAATGCATAAAATAATAAATTATGGTTGTTTGAGAGGGGGTTATCCTAGTTATTTTTTTAGCCCGGATGATATAAACTCTAGTGACTGTAGGTGAGGAGACTCATATTGGACTTTCAAGATTTGGTAAGATTTTAACACAAAAAATTGCTGTATTCCCTTAAATGTTAAATATACTGGTGGCCAGAAGGGGGGGGGGGATCAGAGAGAGTACCTCACCATCCCTCTATATGGATGCCCATTGTGATAAAGATGGATGTGGGATGAATTCTGTCTATACTTTTGAATATGCAATCAAAAGTGTTGCAAAGAGAGGTACACTTTATATTTATCTCTTTTCAAAGATGTCTGGTAAGGAAAATGTGTACTCAGTACATAAGTTAAGGAAAGGCTCTTGCCGTTTAGTTTTAATTTTATTAGTACTGATAACCATGATAAGTGTACTTGCAAAGTATTATCTGTAGTACTTACCAGGTGTCCCAAAAATTACCGATGAATCGAAAAACTAATTCAAGAAAGATGGAAAGCGATAGAAATGTATGGTTTTGTTGCATTCTGCTTAGATAGCCAGGCAACTTGTTACTACCAATTTTCAAAATTATTTACAAAGTTCATCAATAGATGGCACTGCTGACTAGGAAAAACACAGTGTTTTCAAAATAATCGCCGTTTGCAGCAACGTGATGCAGTCTGAGGATAGATTTGAAAATGCCCCTGGAACCACTTCAGTTGGAATATTCTGAGAAGCAGCAGGGATGTATTTTTACAGTTTGTGGATTGTGATGATACACCTGGTCTTTCAAGTATACCCCCCCCCCCCCTCCTAAAAAGAATCTCATGGTGTCAAATCTGACTAATAGGAAGGCAAATCCATGCCACTTTGCATATGCTTTTCTTACAGGGTGTCGACAGATCATGGAAATCAGGGAAATCATGGAAATATCAGGGTACTTTTTCGATCTGGAAAAATCATGGAAATATCAGGGAATTTTGCAAAAATATTTAAAAATCGGGGAACTTTTGTTTCTGCCTAGTGAACTAGATCATTTTTAATTGTCAATCTGATGCGCGGCTCCGTTCTGGATCACATGACGCAGCGATGCATAATACGCACTGGATAAATTTTCATCTTTTTTAGTAGATAATCCGCGGATTATAAGCCGAAAATTACGGTAACAGGACTGATTATTCAAGAACAGATACATATTGATTATTAAATAGATTATTGTTACTATTAACAGGCCAATAAAAAGGATGTTTTCGACCCTACATTCGCACATGTTGTATTTAAATGGCAACAATTATATTTCTTAATGAACATTGTAATTTTTTAAATCAAATAAGTCATCAACACAACTTTTATTAGTGCTTTTTCTGTTTATTAAGGAAAGAGAAAAATTAAATTAAATAATGCATAAAATAATAAATTATGGTTGTTTGAGAGGGGTTTATCCTAGTTATTTTTTTAGCCCGGATGATATAAACTCTAGTGACTGTAGGTGAGGAGACTCATATTGGACTTTCAAGATTTGGTAAGATTTTAACAAAAAAAATTGCTGTATTCCCTTAAATGTTAAATATACTGGTGGCCAGAAGGGGGGGGGGGGGATCAGAGAGAGTACCTCACCATCCCTCTATATGGATGCCCATTGTGATAAAGATGGATGTGGGATGAATTCTGTCTATACTTTTGAATATGCAATCAAAAGTGTTGCAAAGAGAGGTACACTTTATATTTATCTCTTTTCAAAGATGTCTGGTAAGGAAAATGTGTACTCAATACATAAGTTAAGGAAAGGCTCTTGCCGTTTAGTTTTAATTTTATTAGTACTGATAACCATGATAAGTGTACTTGCAAAGTATTATCTGTAGTACTTACCAGGTGTCCCAAGAATTACCGATGAATCGAAAAACTAATTCAAGAAAGATGGAAAGCGATAGAAATGTATGGTTTTGTTGCATTCTGCTTAGATAGCCAGGCAACTTGTTACTACCAATTTTCAAAATTATTTACAAAGTTCATCAATAGATGGCACTGCTGACTAGGAAAAACACAGTGTTTTCAAAATAATCGCCGTTTGCAGCAACGTGATGCAGTCTGAGGATAGATTTGAAAATGCCCCTGGAACCACTTCAGTTGGAATATTCTGAGAAGCAGCAGGGATGTATTTTTACAGTTTGTGGATTGTGATGATACACCTGGTCTTTCAAGTATACCCCCCCCCCCTCCTAAAAAGAATCTCATGGTGTCAAATCTGACTAATAGGAAGGCAAATCCATGCCACTTTGCATATGCTTTTCTTAGTCCAGGGCAATGTACTGTTTGCCGGACCGTTTTTGACATTGAATTTCCTTTGAAAACTGCACCTCGTTGCTACAAAACTGTGTTCGAGATGATGAAACTCCAAAACAGTAAAAATACGTTGTCCCAGTGAATAAACCATTTTTGAAGCATATGCTAGGATGTTGAAATAATACCTATCTGAAAGGATGGAATGCATACAAAATAGCAGCACCATCTATTTACGAGCTTTGTAACTAATTTTGAAAATGGGTGAGAATAAAGTAAACTGGTTATAAGCAAAATGTAGCAAACTGTATATTTCTATTGCCATCTGTTTTTCTTTAATTGATTTTTCAAATCGTCGGTCATTTTTGGGACACCCAATACTATTTGACAGCCTGAGAAAAACCTTCTCCAACAACACTGAAGTACTAATATGGATGTCTTTGCATAGGCACCAGTGGTAGATAAAGGAATTTTTCTGAGGAGGGCTAATTTAAAAAAAAAAGTACTTATTTGATTTAAGCAAAATGTTACCACTGAGCAATTTTTTGGGCATGTGTGCACACTATACATTTTGCATTCATTTAAGAATCTTCACTTTTTTTCATTGTATTCTTCTATAACCAATAACATATAAGAGTGCTATTTTCCTTTATGTTGAATGATTAACTGAGTTTGCAATCAATGCCGTTACAAATTACCAAGTATTATAAGGCAGTATCTTGCTTTTCATAAGCATTTTATTTATTATCTTCCATTTTATTAAAAGTATGATGTAAATTATTGTTTTACTTTGTTTTAGGTATGAATGCAGCCGTTCGAGCTGTTGTTCGAATGGGCTTATATCTTGGATGTAGAGTTTATTTTATTAAGGAAGGTTATCAAGGAATGGTTGATGGTGGCAATCATATTGTTGAAGCAACATGGGCTAGTGTATCTAGCATAATTCATAAAGTTAGTTTTGTTAATTGACTTCTAATAGCATATTCCATGAAAATAAATTAATATCACAAATGATGCATGTATGACATTGTAATCTTTCTCAATGGACATTCTGTTGACACCGCTGTTGCAGCAAAAATTATGCTTAAATTTTAGGTTTATCAGATAAATATTAGCCATTACATAAAATAGTAGCAAATAAGTTAATACATATAGTAAAAACTCTACTGTCTTGAATTGAAAGCATGGACATATTGAGTACCAAATACTTAAATTCTAGAAAGTTGGAATTAAAAAAATAAAAAATGTTTGCTAGAAAAAGGGGTGGTTAGGAAATTTGGAGCTGAATGTTTTCAAATACTGACAGTTGTTTATATTTATAAGGTTAATTATCTTACAAAAGAAATAATACTTTTGCATCATCGAAAGAAAAAACTTAAAAATAATAATACTTACTAATTTCTAAAGCTTAACTGCTTTTACTCATCCTGACTAAAAGGAGGATTAAAAAATAAAAAAATGAAAGTGTTTGTTTTTTTCTGTCAGCGTCTCCCACTCCTGTACCTTTCAAGCTTCTGTACAGAGATGATACTCTTGAATCTTTAGTATGTAAAGGGAAGGAAAGTAAGTCAAACTCGTTATAGTTAAATTATGTTTTTGATTTATGCTGTTACTAGCCGCCCCCGGCGGCCAGTTGGTTCGCCATCTTAATAAATCTTGTTCGTGGAGAATCCTGTTCCTCACCGGCTTCCTTGGCACTGATATCTCTCAGATTCTGAATGGAATTTAAAATTAAGATGTTTATAAACAGGAGCGGCCCTACGGGAAGTGTTGCCCCCTGCTAATATAAAAAAGACGCTCCCTTCTATGCTCTATTTAGTTTTTGAGTTCGAAATGATGTCCCTTCAAAGCCAGCGCCGAGATGCGATGCTTACTGTGTCGGGCTGCTCCTGGTTACAAAAATAAGATGGTTAAATGCTAAAAACCTACAAAAAGGAACAAATTATTTTTGTCCTGTATTAATTCTGAAGAAGTTCTGGATATATTGCCCTTTATCAAAAAACGGAAAGGGGGGGGAAAAAAAAGTAAGAAAATCTGAAACAATTTCGGATTTTAAATACGCACTGAAGTGCTATATATTAAAAGCGTATTATAATCCATAGGTCTTCCCCTATTTTCGTTCCTTATTTCATTAAGTTGGAAAGTATATCATTATTCATGAGAGTGATTAAACATAATTAAAATTGATATTTCTAACATCCTTTTTCTGGATGGTAATACATTAGAAATAGATGGGGAAAAATGCACAATTCCAACTGAATGATAATTTCCAAAACTTATTCTCAGGTGTATTCATAACCCAAGTAACAGACGATCATCTCAAAATCGCACATCAACCATTTTATTTTTTGGCAAATTAAAAAGTTGCACATTTTAGTCTCGGAAAATTTCCAAATCCTATTTTTCTTTTGAGTATAAAACATTTCATTCCTGCTCTGATTTCCCATGCACACGATATTTTAATTAAAAAACAACCTTACAAATAATCTAAACAAACAAAAAAAAAAATTGTTATTCTTTTACTTCAAGAGTCTGAATCATTTAATAAACTTGCCAAATATGGCAACCTAGATATGCTCAAACCTCGCTCTTTCCACTGCAGGGTTACAATTGCGAAATGGTGAGAGCAAAAATGATCCTTTTGCATCATGTTTTTTATGGATATCTCCTAAAATAATTCAAATTTTGAAAAAATTGCTTCAAGGTATGTTGGGACCCGTCCTGGAAAATTTCTATACAAAATTTGGTAGGTCTATGATCACCCGTTTCGGAGCTATACCAGGTGCAGACAAACTAACGGGCAGTTTACACTTTGTTTTATTACATAGATAGAGGAAACATTGTTTATATCACCACTTGGCACAACTGTAAAATGTTTTCTTCTCTCTCTCTTTCACATATTTATAATTTACAAAATAACTGTCTCTTCTCTGACCACCTACCTGTTCTAGTTCATTTCGATACTTGAGAGTCACTGATTGCCATTGAAGTAAGTAAATCCATCTTCTGAATTGGGACAGGAAGCTTCTCTTTTGACAGTGACAAGATTGGTGTGTGTGTGTGTGTGGGGGGGGGAATATGAGGTAAAATTTCTTTTACTTGAACTTTCCAGATACTTGAATGCTGGATAATCAAGCTTTTATTGTATGTATATTTTGTCTTTTTAACAAGCATTATTTACTTTCAAAACTGTTTGGTACTTATATCATGCTATTAAATAATTCTTTTCACCTCTTTTGTTTTAGTTTCCAAAAGTGTAATTGGCAGTTGGACTGCATTTAAGACATTATGTTTGGACTAGAGTAACTGCATTTTTAGATAATTTTCAAAATTACATTAGAAAATCTAAAAATAAGTTTGTCACCTGTCTCACAAATTAAAACATCACCGGAGGGTTACATATTGATTACCAATTTATATATTAAAGAAGTATCAATATTTAGTTAAAATCAAGCACGGAGATACCTTAGTTATATAGTTAAAAACATTAAAAGCCAATAAAAATCTCCATAAAAGTTTAAAAACACGAACCATTTTAGCGCTTTTGGCAGCTAATTCGCTGCCATCTTCAGAACTGAGCCCGCTCGGCTTGCTCCCCGCCTCCTCACCAGCTCCAGCCACGACTACTCTATCTGCGCATGTGTCATGTCGTTGACGGCTCCCTCTTGTGTCATTATTTCCAACACTTCCCGTTTCAGACTATAACTGCGGTTATTGTAATTAGCTATTTTCTTAACATTTATGAAATCTATATCTATATTTTCTTTTAAGGCGAGGCAGGAGAGAGCAGAGGTAGATAGTTGAACTATCAATAAACTGGATATTAATATATTAAATAAAGATCCCACCACCAAACTTAACAATATCCTAAAAGAACTTATAAACAAAGAAAGTTGGCCCAATAATAAACCACAACAATTACATAATCCTACTGCTTTTGCTCCGCGCATTTTTGGAAAATATAAAGATCACAAAAATACCCCATCCCTCCGCCCAATAGTTAGTAAATGTGAAGGCCCTACATACCTAATTGAAAAATATCTAAAAAACATATTACAACAACTAATACCTAACTCAAGCTCATCCCTCAACTCTTAAAATTTTTTTAAAGATTTTTAAGTGATTTTTTAAAAGAGTTAAATAACATACAATTCTCAAATTCTGTTAAAATGGTCCGCTTCGATGTTACCAATTTATATCCATCAATAGACACCTCAGAAATGTACAATGCGATAAGTAAAGAAATAGAGAATTCATTTAATGCAGATATTTCCATAACCCTTAAAAATGCCTTATCCCTCATCCTCAATAATTCCTATTTCCAATTTAATGGTAAATTTTATAAACAGTATAAAGGTGTCCCTATGGGCTCCCCGATCTCCGGAATAGTTGCCGAGTGGAAAATGAGAAACTTAGAAACTTTAATCAATAAAACCTTCCACCCCCACATCAAATACTGATTTCGTTATGTTGATGATGTTTTCGCAATAGTAGATAACAATAGCATTGACAATATTCTCGATGAAATAAACTCTTTAGATGAAAATATACAAGTCACTATAGAACTAGAACAAAACAATAGCTTAAACTTCCTTGACGTCAAAATAATTAGAACCGCCCCAAGCAATATCGAAACTACCGTATATCGAAAACCCACGAATAACAATAAAATTGTTAACTACTCCTCAAAAACTACTTTTAACTATAAAATCTCAATCCTTCGTTCCCATATTAACAGAGCTCTAGAAATTTGTTCCAACCAAAAACTACTAAAAGATGAACTACAATTTATACAGCAACTTGCACAAGAAGCCAATTACCCCAGAAATATTATTTCCCGCCTAATCAAAAATAGAAGAAAGAAACTAAACATCGTCAATGACGCACAGAAAGAAAAACCCACCTTTACTCATCAAATCCCCTACTGTTGCGGTCTCGCTGTAAAATTCTCCAACCGTGCCCGAAAAATGAACCTCCGTATCCCAATTAAACCTAATTACAATATCTTTAAAAGAATATGGTCAGATAAAGACAAAATAAACCCTCTAGAAACTGCAGGTGTCTACAAAATAAATTTTACATTTAGAGAATCCAACCTTCCCGGATATTACATCGGTGTTACAAAAAGGAAAATAAAAGGCAGAATTAAAGAGCACATAAACGATATAAAATATAATAGACAAAGTACTGCCCTCTCCTGCCTCACTTTAAAAGAAAATATAGATATGATTTCATAAATGTTAAGAAAATAGCTAATTACTATAACTGCAGTTACAGTCTGAAACAGGAAGCGTTGGAAATAATGACACAAGAGGGAGCCGTCAACGACATGACGCATGCGCAGATAGAGGAGTCGTGGCTGGAGCTGGTGAGGAGGCGGGGAGCGAACTGAGCGGGCTCAGTTCTGAAGATGGTGGCGAATTAGCTGCCGAAAGTGCAAAATGGTTCGTGTTTTTAAACTTTTACGGAGATTTTAATTGGCTTTTAATGTTTTTAACTATAGAAGTATCAATACTTTTCTTTTTATATTTGAGAAGGAATTCAAAATTATCAGATTAATACATTCAATCAAGCATCAATTATTGCCATTAAATAGCAGAAATTATGTTTTTCTTAGATAGTTGACAGGGTAACACTTAAATATCCTGTACTTTTACTTTTTAATAGTTCTTATTTCATTGTGTAATATTTAAGTAAGAAATTTATTTTAGGGTGGAACCGTGATAGGTAGTGCACGATGTAAAGACTTTCGAGAACGTCCTGGTCGTCTAAAAGCTGCTTTGAACTTAGTTAAAAATGGAATCACTAATCTAGTTGTAATTGGTGGTGATGGCAGTTTGACTGGTGCTAATCAGTTTAGACAAGAATGGTCTTCCTTGTTAGATGAATTAGTTAGTAAAGGTAATTAGCTCTTTGCCATCTTTTATGCTAGTTAGAAAAAAGGATCATTTTTATAAAATGTTTTTTCTATAGTGATATAAAAAAAAAAAAAAAAAAAAACCTGTGCTATTTTCTATTTTGAAAAGAAGTAGAACTGAGATAATTGAAAGTATTATGAAGATTAGAAAAATCTGTAAAAGATGATCGAAGGACTTCAGAAAAATATATATCGATCTAAAGCAGTGGTTCCTAACCTTTTTACACTGCACTTCACCAACACTGGCTAACTTATTAGGGCCCCCCCCACCCCCCTCATATTTTTCAGCATACATTCAGTTTTTTAATCTTCAACATTGAACATTTAGTCAAATTTCTTACAAAATAATGTTATCAGTAAAGTTTGAAAGAACATTTTAAGCAAAAATAGATATATTTTTGAGTAAAAATAAAAAGAAACAAAATGATTTTTAAAAACATGCATCACTACTTTCTCTATGGTTTTCCTTGTGCCCCAGCCGCAAATGTTCTGGGCCCCCCTAGGGGGTGTACCCGACCACTTGAAAAATGCTGATATAAAGTATTTTTCGTATTTAGTCTCGTAGTTTAGAATTTTGCTAACTTCCTGGATCATATAAAATTTTGAAATTACAATTAATGTCAAAGTTTAATGTACTAAAATCTTATTTAATATACTGAAAAGAATTTTAAATCAGTTTGTGTCAATTTATTTAACTTTAAACTTTCAAATGATTCCAAGGTTCAATGGAATTTTTATAAAACAAATGAGACTATAAATTTTCAAAAGTCCCTTCTGTAGGACTAAGAACCAAGATAAAATGCTATGCAGAGCTTCAAATCTAATTGATTCAATGATCAAATATTGGGACTGGGATAAGGCATGTGTGAGTCTGTAAGGCTCTGCACTTTGTCCGGTTCAGATTTTAAAGTTCAGATTTTTTTCTTCAATGAAAGAAAATAATTTTCATTTTGAATGAAAGAGAAATTCTTCACTTAATTACTGTTATACTACCCTCTTACCTATTGGCATAACTTACTAAGGGCAAGAAGGGTCACTTGCCGAACCCTAAAATTCAAGAAAATTCAGATTCATTTGTTTGAAAATAACATTTTTATAATAGGAAACATTTTGCCCCCCCCCCCCCCCCCTTCTTCAGTGTTACATGCCAACCATGCTTACCAGATTTAGAAAAAAGAGCTGTCTGAAAAGTTTTCAATCACAACATGTACATGGAAGCACTTGCCAAAAAAAGTTATGGAAAATTTTTGCATGCTCTTTGATTAGTATCAATTAAAATTTTTCCCAGTTTGAGTGCGCAGTTATTGTTTAACAGTCATTTGAGAGAAAGAATACGAGTGTTTTTCTGAAAATCTGGGGGAAAAGTATGTCTTTTCCATTTTATTTTATTAAAAGGCAATGGGAATGTTTTAAATTTATAATTTATTATTCCCTAATCACAGCAAAATTCATCCTAAAACAATGTTAAAATGTAACTCGAAAAGATTAAATATAACAAAGAACTATGAATGCATTAAAACAAATAAATTATAGCCTTACCCAATGTATGAACTCAGAGTATTCTGAAACATAAAGCTATCTCACTGTTGCAGTGAAGCCTTTGAGCTATTTTGATACGTAGTTCTCATGTGCCTTGCATTCAACCACCATTGTTTTAGCAATGTGTCTGAAAGGCTTCATTCATTCTATCTGAAGACCATCAAAATGGAATGGAATTTTACACTGATTTTTTTCAGAGATCTTGTTTTCTCTAAAATAATATAAATAATTGAAATAACTATTCAATTATAATATTTCAGTATAAATAATTGAAATAACTGAAATTTGTCTAAGCTTGTTGGAGTGTTAGGCTAATACTTTTATGGAAAATGATATTCACCAGGCTTTGCAGTTAACCTAGCTAACCCAGAGGATACACCACTGATATATATATATATATTATATGGATAAATACATATCTTTTAATATTCTTTTAATCTAATATCTAATAATATTCTTTTATCTGTAACTTAATTACACAGCATTAAGAAAAGGATTAAATAATCTATTATTAAACATAGAGTATTTCTCATAATTTTTAAAAAAATATTCAATTTCAGGTGACATAACTGCTGATGTTCAAGCTGCATGCAGCTCACTGAATATTGTTGGCATGGTAGGGTCCATAGATAATGACTTCTGTGGGACAGACATGACAATTGGTACTGATTCAGCTCTGCATAGAATTCTTGAATCTATTGATGCTATTGTTACTACAGCATCTAGGTTAGAAATACTTAGACTGGCTGTTTAATAATTTAATTCATTATTTTATTTTACTTTTAAAATAAGTCTACACATATATATATAATTTATATATTCCTGTTAATTAGAATTTACTGTAGTCTGACTAACACTGTAGATAGATTTGTGTGTGTGTGTCTCTGTCCCCAAGCTGTTTCTTAGCTCAACTGTTTCAATAAGTTAATTTAATTTTTCTAAATTTTTATATAGCCATCAAAGAACCTTCATTTTAGAAGTTATGGGAAGACATTGTGGGTATGTATGTGCTGAATGTTTAACATTTTCTGTTTAAAATGAAACTATATTGGCCAACTTTATTCAACTTTGATTTTCATCTAGGTATTTAGCACTTGTTGGTGCATTAGCCACTGAAGCTGATTTTGTTTTCATTCCTGAGTGGCCTCCTGAGGCTAACTGGCCCGAAAGAATGTGCGAAAAATTGAAAATGGTAAAGAGGCATATTTTATTTTTATTATGTTAGTTTTTACAGATTTTTTACTTTGTCAACTATCAATATTCCCCAAATGTAAGAGATATTTCAAAAATAGGGTTACATTTGGCAGAATTTCACCTGAAGTTGCCAAACTTGATGACTTGGCAGAACTCTAAGTCATCAACAGTGAAATGAAATGACAGGATATAGGCTTTCATTATAAGGCATTTTAATGAAATATGAGGAGAAATAATCTGAAAGTTATTTAAGTCACTGACATATTAAAATTGGGCTATCAGTAGACTATTTTACTTATTATTGCATCGATTTTCTTATTTATTATATAAATGTGAAAGTTTGTCTGTTCTGTTTGTTTGTTTGTTCGTCCGGGAACTCCTCCCACTCCGTTGAACCGATCGGCTTGAAATTTTGCACATACACGTAAAATGACATAGAATAGTCCGTAGGCTGCTTTAAAATTCTAGAAATCCACCCGTTCCCTAATTTTTAACGATTTTTCGCAATTTTCAGGGTAAAAAGCTACTCAAATGTCCGATTTCAGCACATTCGTGAGCATAGTTAACATAGATTTATTTATTTATTACTTTCAATAATTCAAGTGAGACTGACGTCATTTTGATGTCACGCGTGTAAAAATGCATTAAAAACCCTTATGAAGTTCACAAGTTTTGACAAAAAACTACACCACGAGCGAAATAATAAACTTCCATCGAGATTATCAGATGCTGTAGAAAATAAAATAACATGTTTTTTTTTCTTTTTCTTCTTTCACTAATTCATGTTAGATATCACAACAGAGAATGATGTCATTTTGACGTCATGAGTTTAAAAATGATTTAGAAATCTAACTACATTAAAAGGCTTTGACGCAAAAATTTACTATTATAAAATTTCAAAGTATTTTGTTTAATGCGCGTGTTACCCTTAGCGATTTTTGAGCTCTGTGATTTTTCAGCAACCATAATTACGAAAGGAAACTTTTTTAAAACGTGGGAAATTCAAATGTCGCCACAAGATTCAAAATACTAATTAACATAATGCATAGTATTCGCTATCGGTTTGACGACGGTCGTTGTATGTATTCCCAAAAATTGTGCAAAATGTCGCCAAGTTTGGACGACTTTTAACAGTATATTATCTATATCAGATATACTTTTTTTTTGGTTAAATTTAAGCAACTTAACAAGCTCTTGCAGGAAAGTTACATCATTAGCAAAATAACTCCGGAGAATATTTGAAATACCGATTAGTTAGAATAACCCCAATAATAACTCTCTAATTAACTTTAATAAAGTTCTGTTGCAAGCGAGTTTTTCAATGTCGTATGTTTCAATGTTACTCCGTTAACAATCTACTGCGCGAAATAACTAAATTCGACTACCCTGGTTAGAACGTGATGCCATAGATTAAAAGTTGTCTGAAATTCGTAAACTCTGCAATACAATTTAACTCCCTATTCGCAATTTGAGCTATTCCAAATAGTTCCTCGAGATTGCACAGTTTGATGTTTTGACGAGCCTGAACCATGGTGTATTTAAATACTATTTAAATTGGTACAGCTTGGATGTTTTCCACCACCACGAGATGAAATATTTTGCTGTTCTAAATACGCCAATCAGACAATTATGCTTAAAAATATATGGAGATCTGTTTTAATGGAAATGCATAAATTCCACAGAATCACCAAAAAGCAGAAAAGGCATCATTGGTTTAAAATATCTAATCTCTTTCTTTAAATTGAGCATTAAAGACGGAGAAACGAAGATACATAATATAAATATAAGTAATAGATAGTATTCTCATTTTTTTCTCTGTTAGTAATAGTAGATTTGTTTGGATAGTATGGATTAAAGCACAGTATACCGCGTTAATAACTATTTCGTGAAATTAAACGTGTTATATTCATTATTTTTCAACGATCGTCTTACAACTAACTAAACCGTAATCCTACGTTGCGTAATATATCCCGCGGTAGTTTCAACAAAAAGACTACTTGAACTTTTTGACAATTTTTTTTCGCATAGATAGTTACGATTATATTTTAGTAAAATAGTATTCGTTTCCTACCGTGCGAAGAATGGGCACGCATCTAGTAATATATATAGATTAAATTATAGATTTCGTAGAACAGGGTGTTCATCTGCAACTGAAAAGGAAACTTTTGATACTAAATTAAAGATAAAGCATCTTGGTATACTTTTTGGGTTGAAAAAATGCCATTTTCAGAGTAATTTTCAAATATTCAATGACTTTTTCTTTAGTCCAGGCAACTAACTTGGTGATCGAAAAAAGACTGTTCTTTCTTATTTCTCTCTCTTTTCCTGCTTTATCCTCTATCAAACTCATTTGTAGAAGCCTTCTTTAGATTGTCTGTTTCTTTGTCATAGCTATTCTAAGCAACCAAACATTGATTTGGTCCCCAGAAAACAATTTTGTTTTCATTAAAAGTACTATACATGTGGGAGAACTAGAAAATATAATATAAGCAAGATTTTTTAAAAGTTTGATTATTTATTTTTGCATAATATCACTACAAAACTTGTAATGTTACTTGCATTATATCGGTGTGATGTATGATGTATGACAAGTGTGATTGTATAGGTAAGATAAATATTGTAAGATAAATTGTATAAGTAAAATAAATAAAGTAAAATAAAAAATGAGCTAGTAAAAAAAAAAATTTAAAAAATTGATTATTTCATCAGTGTTGGGGCATTTTTATGATGTTACGAGTATATTTTTGAACTAAATTTTGAAGAAAGTGCTACTATTTTCATTACTAAATAAATAAAGTAAAATAAAATAAACTATTTTGCTACTTTTTACATTTGTAAGGCTACTAATGCTACTGTTTTTGGCCCCTAACTGTAGTAGATTTTCTGTTAGTAGAAGTAGTATGAAAGCAATAAATAACATATTTTAATATACTCATACAAGTTTTATTTCTGCTTCACAAGCAATAGCTTTACAAAAAATGGTATTTATTTATTTACAAAAAAATGTTATTTCTACCAATATTAACAAAAGAAGTGAAGATTGGTGCCACATGTTACTGTAAAAATGTCTAGCATTTGCTTGTTTGTAAAATTTGAGACACACTTTAATTGTAATCAAACTGGACACTTCAATTGTGCCATATTTTCTTGTGATAATAATACATACTGCAGTTGTTTTCTTTTGTAATTATGATGCATTTTTGTAAAATCTTCCTTAGGAACGGGATTCTGGACAGCGCTTAAATATCATCCTAGTGGCTGAAGGAGCTATGGATAGAGAAGGTCAAGCTATTACTGGTGACATAGTTAAACAAGTGAGTCTTACATTTTTGCACAGAATTCAGTTATTACAAAATTGTCACATTGTATGTAGTCATTGCAAAGTGTTGCATCTTTTTTTTTTTTTTTAAACATAAAATAAATTATTTAAAATTTTAAAAACTTGGCATACATGTGCTTGTTTTTTAGAAATTTAGTTTAGTTAGTGAGTAATTTATTTGTTTTTGAGAATAACTAGATGTATTTTTTAATTAGATCATTGTTGATAATTTGCAACAAGATACCAGAGTTACTGTACTTGGTCATGTTCAGAGAGGTGGAAGTCCATCTGCTTTTGATAGAATATTAGTAAGTTTCATATTTCTGTTTGATACTCCAAAACATTCTTCTATTCTATATTCATACAAATGTGTTGGCTAAAAATTTATGTACTTAAAATTATTTTTCACAAAAAAATTCGTAAGCTATCTAATAAGGGTCTACAAAACTACAAAGGTATGTTGTCTATTACATTTCAGACACTGGTTGTATATACTGATTGAATTATTATTTAATTTGTTAATTATTTCATGCAGCACCTGTGTTTTTTCTCTTACCAGTGACTGAAATATGTTTGTTCGGTTGAGCCAAATTTTGCATAAGATATTCTGTTGCTATTTTACAAAAAAAAAAAAAAAAAAAAAAAAAAAAAAAATATATGTTCTTTCTACCAATAATAACAAAAGAAGCAAAGATCGATGCCACATTTTATGATAAAAATGTCTAGCATTTACTAGTTTGTAAAATTTGTGGCACAGTTTAATTGTAAATGTGCAATCTCTCTCTCTTTTCAGACTGTGTAAATAATATAATGGCTATTGGTGTATGAAAGCTTTTTTTTTTTTTTTTTTTTCCAATAAAATGCATCATTATGAATCATACTTTACTGCTTAAAATTCATTAAAAAAGAAAAAAAAAACAATTTGATTCTGTTTAGCATTAGGTCTGTGTGTATGTTCATCAAATCTTTGTTGGCTCTAACTGTTGCAATTACTATAATTTGCTACTATGTTTCTCCAAAATTTTTCAAACTGAACTGTAGTTTTTGTTTTATACCACAGTATATTATAATTACATTCTTTATTATGAATTTAATTATACTTTTTTCATGGTTAGCTTTTGTGTCACTTGAATCTCATTCAGTATTTTTCATAGGGATCGAGAATGGGTGCTGAAGCAGTCCTTGCTTTACTAGAAGCAACTCCTCATTCAGAAGCTGTAGTTGTTTCACTGGATGGTAATCAGTCAGTTCGTGTACCTTTAATGGAATGTGTCATGAAGGTATGATAAAAACTTACTGTGTTTATATTAGTCTCGGTATAATTTTTAATGAAATAAATTGCTTTTTATTGAAGAATTTTATAATTTACACTCTGATAAAGATAGTGCCAGTTAGTACTTGTTAAAATATGGAGCTTCAAAAGAAATAATGAATTTTAATGAGAAAAATAAAAGTTTTACTACATAGTTTTGCATTATTTTGTATTAAGGAAAAATAAATAACTCAGTCAGCTGAAATTTTTGTACAAAAAATACCATGTATTGGATTTTCAATTCTATCTAAGTTCTTGTAAACAACTTGTTAATATTTATTATTAATCAGTTATAACTGATTTATAATTCTCAATTTTAAAATAATATTTAGCGTTATAAAATAAACCATTTTATATCTCAGAATATCTGCTAATGCTTTTATTGTACTTGTACATCCATTACTATTTAACAAAAAACATTTTCATGTATTACTTTTCAATTTTTATGTGTGTGGGGGAAATATTATTATATAATCAAAAATTGTCATAGTTATATCTTTTAAAACATTTTTTCAGACAAAATCTGTTGCTGAAGCTATGGCTAACAAACAATGGGAAGAAGCTGTAAACTTGAGAGGAAGGTAAGAAATTCACTCTTTCACGCTATGTATATTGATATATTTAATCTAGTATTCCAAGAAACGCGTGACATTTCTCCTGAGTATAGGAATAATTCAAGGAAGCAGGAGTTATTCAGATGTAATTAAAAGATGTTAAATAAAACTTCAGTGAATGAACATAAACGTAAAATATACCATAGCTGATGCAAGGGTCATATAGGGATGGTAATACTGCTTTCCAAAAAGTAAGGAAAAATCACAAAAATAGCAATAACACACTCAAAAGTAAGCCAATCGTCATGAAATTGGAATATGTTGACAAATAGAAGTTGCTGAGTAAATCTGCATTATTGTATTTTTTAGATCAAGCCTGTAATTTTTGCCATCACAATGACTTCTAGGTATCATTAGCCCGAAGAACTGCAATAGAGAGCTTTTAGAAAACTAGAATCAAGACAAAGTCAGACATAAGTGGCCAGATGGCTAAATGTCAGTCCTTCTGTCAGTGGCGGCTTGTGACCTGTTACAGTGGTGGGGCCTGAAAAAAATTCTGCCAATTATAATCACAAAAAATTATATATGTTATGGCCAAAGTCCGAAATTGGCCTGTTCACGTTTTGGCCAACATAGCTGTAAACTTACTGCCCAATGTCCGATCTTTTCTTGATTTCGGACTTTGGCCGGCCGATTTGCGAAATGGCTTGGGACGGTCGGCCAAAGTAGGAAGAAAGAAATTAAGAGCAGATTGTTTTACACACTGTTAACCCCTTAAGTGTGACATATATTTCGGAAAAATGGACCAAAAATGGAAAATTTTTTTGACTGTTTAATTTTGTTCTTTATATTATTATAAAAGTTAGAAAATGGTTTTTTATTACAAAAATAAATTTTTAAATGCAATAACCACTATATTTATATTTTTTGCATACACATGAAACAGTAATGGATTACACACATATCTTATTCAATTAGAGCAAATGAAACAAAATTTGGAAGCTAAATTTTATATAACTAGTAGTTTATACTTAAATTTTACAAATACATAAATTTTACAAATCTTTTACAGTATGGTATATCCCAAAACACGGTACTGCACACAAGCCCATATCGCACTCTTTGCAATAAACTCGTGTCTCACGTCTTATCCTCTTTCCTTTTTCATCGGTTTTACGACAGCATATGTAACACTGTCTGGTTGGATTAGATTTTTGTCCCGTTGGTGGGATATGTTCTGGAAAGTGTCGACCTGTGAGGCGCAGCAAGCTTACACTAGGACGCCCTGGTCCTGGTAGCTGAACATTTGGTTTATTTTGTTCAACTATTTGTTCGACAATTGATATTCTGAAGTTCATATTATTTTTCGCACCTCCTGCTGATTATTTACAAAAAAACTCACTGAAAAGCAACCGAAACTAAACGAGAAAACGAAACTCTTTATCAACCCAAGCGTGTTTTTGTTTACAGGCAGTTTTCGAAAGCCAGACCCACCACTCGCGGACGATTCTACTCCGCAGGGGGTAATTTAGTCTTTCCCGAAAAGCTCAAACTAACACTGATAAAACGTAAACATTCCCGCCCTTTTTTCTCGTCACCCCTATTTTGATGAAATCAAAGGAGATCTGACTCATGCGCAAAAGCATAAACGAAAACAGACTATATCTGAACAGCTGACAACACCCACCTACCTTTTCCCCCGACCGTCGAAATCGGTGAAAAACTAGGACCACTAATGCCATCTATTAGGAAAATAGAGAATTAAGTATCCTTTAGAAGAAACGAATCCAGTTCGGGCTTCACAAAATAGAAACGTTAATTTTTCTTCTACCCGAACTCAGTTCGGGCATCACAAATACTGCACGTAGTAGTTGCCCGAACTGGACTCGGGCGACACTGGCAAGGGGTTAAAAATGAAGTATTTAAAAATGAGTACTTCTGTGTACTGTTTTTTTTTTTCTTTTCTTTTTTTAAAAGTATAATTGTTTTAGAAACAAGTTCAAATATAAGTGACATCTCTGGGTTAAAAATAAGTTTGTAATATATAAAAATATGATCTCTGTCGTTATTCTGTTCTCAAATTAAAGCCATAATAGAAATTATTCAGTGAGCGTATATGCCAAAACAACGAGATAGCGTGAAGAATATTGGATCTGCGCCCTTCAAAATGACGAATTATATCTTGAGCAAATGCGTTGCATAACTTGTATGAATACAAAGGCAAATTGAGTACTCCATTTTTCAACTACTTTTAAGGGGTATCCTTAGTCTTTTTCTGCTCCATAGACCTAATGTTAAAGATCCCAGATTACATTGTCTCCCAAAATATCACTTAAAAAAATATGAAACTTTTTGCAAAGGCAAATAGATACCGCTCAGTCTCCCATTATCACTTCGGGCTTTGGCAAAGGATTCCCAGCCTCTTCGCGAAATGGCCAACCAGGTAGAATATACAATATTAATTGCAAGTACTTCGGACTTTGGCCAAAACGCGAATCGGCCAGCCAAATCGTGAACTGGCCGAACTTCGGGCTTTGGCCGTAACATATACATATAGAACAACCTATCCCCGCATGCACACAGTGTAAGTATTATTATTACTCAGATTTAAGCGATATAAATGACAAATGATTATCAACATTACTATACAACTTTTGCTATTTTTTACCTAATTATGTTAAATTGAAAAGTTTATTATTAAATAAAAAGCCACACTTAGTTAAAATTTAAACACGGAAATACCTTAGTAATTAGTTAAAAACATTAAAAAGCCTAAAATCTCCGTAAAATAATTAAAACACGTGTTTTAATTATTTTACAGAGATTTTAGGCTTTTTAATGTTTTTAACTAATTCAAAAAGCCACATTTAGTTATTTAATATTTATGTTTTTTATAGCTGCCTGTTCATAATTTTCAGATGATTTATTTATTTTAAAATCAATATCAACATATATAAAAAAGACATTTATACATCGCTTTTCATAAATCAAGAAAACAAAACAGAAAAATATTTGACTACACTGCAAAAATACGATCACGTAAATAAAAAATGATTTCCTCCTAAGCGGAAAATTTCGCCAATAGCTACCGATTGCTGAAATTTCCTCGTACAGTCGTGTAGATCTCCATACGAGGGCTCCGAAGACAGTGCCAAATAAGCCATTTGGAAGCCAAGTTAATTCCGCATCAGTATGGCTTTTCTGCTCAATGCCAAGTATGTCAACCCGGTGAACGGAGAAAAGATGCCAAATTCAGGGCAAGCCTGCCCATGGCCCATGTATGGTTTAGATAATGGGAAAATCATATAGCTATTGTTTTTTTAAGTGCTTTTTTTAATGGATAGTATTAAAATAGAGTAAAATATATGCATTTTTTCAATGAAGGTAAATTATTGAAAGACCTGTCTTGCATAATAGAAAGATAGTTTGATTTAGACGGTGGTTAGTCAGTGGGGCCAGGTCCCTGTGACCTTTAATGACGAGCCGCCACTACCTTCTGTGATTCATAGACTTTGTCAACAATTTCTAACTACAGATTCAGCATCTAGTAGCTTCAGTTACAGACATACAACTGATATAGCCAACGCCAATGACTAATATTTGTCGTTATATGGTTGAAGGAATAGAACCGCATTGTCAGTTCAACTCAGATCCTCTGCTGTTGCAGCTACCAGAAGGTTGGCACCAATGTTGACTGTATGTAGAAGGCTTCATGAAGGTTTTCTGTATGCGAGGTGACCAGCCATTTGTATTTTACACACGTCACTGCACAGAAGGTAACATTTGATGTGGGTACATTGACATGTCCACTGTACGGCTACTCAATAGAGGGCTGCTCTCTTTATGGATGAGTCCAGACTTAGCCTATTAAGTAATAGTGGGCATTGTTTGATTTGGAGAAAACCTGGAACTAATCATCATTTGTCAAAGAATTGTGAAAAAAATATATACGCAGGAGGGAGTGTCTGTGTTTGGGGTGAAATTTCCTTGGGTGGATGCACAGACCTCTGTCTTTCTACATGAAATTATGAATGCTCAGATCTATAGAGATGGCATTCTTGATGTTTATGTACATTCTTATGATGGGGCGATAGGTGATGATCTGCTTCAGTATGATAATGCAGTACTGCCCTAGGCTTGCATCATGGATGATTATCTTCAGCAACACAGAATTCAGCACATGGAGTGACCAGCTCGATCACCAGACCAAAATTCTGTCGACCCTTCCTTGGATGCTTTAGGAAGATGTTCAGCTGCTCTCAATCCTACTCCTCAGACCCATGCCATGCTTTCAATTACTTTGCAGGAGAAATCGTTCTTACTACCCACAGAACTGATAACTGCATTATTGACTGCATCACTCATTGCTGTAGGTACTGTATTGCTTCTGGGGGGGATCGTATTCCTTATTGAAGGTACTTTTTCGATACCAAACATACACAACCGTGGTTGCTTTTCGTTGGACCACTATGCATGACTGTCTATATGCTCATCTACATTGCTTTTAAATAGTGTGCCTGCTCCCTCCTTCATAGTGGTGCAGTGATGAACATTGAGCACCTCCTCTCCTGCTCAGTTCTTACAAAGCCCTGCATCTTTTCCCGATCTTGGGAAGCCAGAGATCTGTTGTATAGTTTAATATCTCGAGTTTTTGCTTCTGTGTTTTTGATCTTTGTATGCTTTAGGATAATGCCTGTATCACCAGCTGCATTCTGGGAAAAAATGTGCTTATTTCTATTATATCAACAGTGTCTGGTAATTTCTTTTCTTGTTATTTTATAGCTCTATCTGTTGTATACTGTAGGTCAGTTTCGTTAAATTCTACCTGTAAGTTTGTGTAATCATCATTTTTGTGATATTTCCTTAATTAATAATAAACAGCTTATTTTATATCAGCAAAGAGATGTTCAAATAATTTCTTGTTTATTATGATACCATTGGTAGTTTTTCAAGTAAAAAATATAAATGTAAAGGAAGTTCAAAAACATTTTGTCTGATGTATGTAGATCAACAGAAATTTTACTTCCTTGTACAAGGTAAAGGTTGTATTATAATCCCAAAAAATTTTTAAACTGAAAGTATAGATTCTGATTGCACACGCGCATCACTTAATTCAATTTGACAGGTTTTTGTCAAACGTCTACATGTATGTCTAATCTATCTGAAGCATCCCTAAATCCATTTTGGCTAGTTTTATCATGATATCTGTATGTATGTATCTCGTATGTGCAGACTCTAAAACATACATAACTCAAGAATTAGTCAAAGAATGTTGAAATTTTGTATTTAGGACTGTTGCAACATCTAGTTGTGCATTTTCCTTCTTGATTGTAATTAACTTTGTACAGTGAACTAACTCTCACTTATGCGCCGGTCCAAGGGACTAATAGAAGAAAGCATCTAAGTGAGACACATAGGTAAAAAAGTCCATTCAAATTCTAAAACGCAGCATAAATTGCAATGATAGCAGGAATAAGAGTTTCTATGTTGATATTTATAGATTTGTTAATTACTGTAGCTATACAAAAAACAGAAAGTTGTAACATACCTTAATTTATTTCCTTTCAAAATAATCCATGGCTATCCACCTTTGGCGACCAGTTTTGTCCATCAATGGTCGCTTTGTGGCCAAAATGTGAAACCTAGAGCACACTGTCCACTTCGCGACTGGCTTGTGCAACCTACAGCACACAGTCCTCTTCACAACCGAAATTTGCAACCTGCTGGTCGTCCGCCGGCTAGTAATTATAGATTTACGACAAAAATAAAATAAACAACACCAAATTAACCTAAATAAAAGCTATGAAATCCAACAACATTGAAATCAAAATCCATCCAGTTAAACGAATTCAAAATCAAACAAACGCTTATGACAAAAACATCTCACCAAAAATAATCTACAACACTCAATTAAATACCTCAAAATTACACAAACGCTTATGGATTTATGGCAAAAATAAAACAAATGTCCTAAAACAATCGAAATAAAAGTTATGATCCAACAACGTTGAAATCAAAATGCATCCATTTAAACAAATTCAAAATTAAACAAATGCTGTCACCAAAACAATCTAAAACATAAAAACACTTTTAAAATAGGATTTCACAAGTGTCACGTCGTTAACGCTTAAAAACAGTCGGCTAAGGGCAATGAAAAAAAAAATGACTTCCGCAAACAACAACAAATACGTTTTTCTCATCTCAAAGAGTGTTGTCAATTTCTAAAAAAGAATTCCTAAATGTGAGAAAATTCGCAAAATTCGGTAAATAATCACCAATTACGTCAGTTTGGCGATCTTGGCACAACATCCAATGCGTCGTGATTACGGAAACCCTTAATTTTTAATCCAGTTTTTTATATAGTCAGTTGTCCTGTGTGTTTCTGTGTAATAAAGATGTTTGTGTGTCAAATAGACTGTTCCTTTTCATTTTCTTAACTCCACTGCGTGCCTGTGGCTCCCTCAAAATTATTGTTTAAGTGCTGTGCAAACAAAATTTTACACATTCTCAATAAATTTGCCCCAAATCTATCAAATTTTCCAGTTAAAATAAGGTGACCATACTTTTGAACGTAAAATTGAGGGCATGTCCCCAAATTTGAAATGCAATAGGGGACATTTTCTAATTATTGAAATAATTAACAGTAATCTAATTAAAAAACAATGTCATAGTTAAAAATTGTCCCAAATTGCTTTTTTACATTGTGGGAAAAAATTGCAAAAAAAAACAGAAAGTAGGGACTGTCCCTGAAGAACTTAAATATTAAATAAAACTGTCCTTGCATTGCTTGTCACGCAAAAGGAGTATTTTCATCAGCATATGACGCCATCTAATCTATCTACACCAGAGATTTTAAATAAAACTGTCCTTGCATTGCTTGTCATACAAAAGGAGTATTTTTGCCAGTATATGACGTCATCTAATTGATCTACGCCAGGGATTATGTTCCTTGATTTTATTTCAAAGAATCAAGGAATGATTCCACATGCACCGCTTTGCGATGGAGTTAACAATATAATTCATAGATGTCGCCACCTCTCGTTGATCTTGTTTTTCTCTCACAGATCTTTGCTTCGCTTGTGTTTACTTTTTTAAGGCATGATATCTCACTAGATATTTAGAGTTGAAATTACCTGCAACTTTGAAAAAGGTTAATTTTTTAGAGATCTTTCGAACTGTGCAAAAAGTTTTTCCCTTTTAATTAGAGATAAAAATGCCGTTCTTATCAAAATTTCAGCATAGCCGAAACAAAAATTTCAAAATGTATTTATATGTATTATGTATATTTTATGTACTAAAATTAATACAATGCATACCATTGAAATAAATATACCAGCATTGTAACAATAAAATAAAATTATGTATCAAATATGATACACTGTGCATTCAAGAGTTAAATTTAAGCGCTCAATTATAACCTAATAATTGATTTTTCATTTCCTATAAGCAATTTTTTGTAGCAAATAGAGGACTATCTTTTACATAAATAAAATTATCACTGAAGTAGTGCAGTTAATGGATCCTTAAAATGTAGCAGACTAATCAAATATGCATTCTGTCACAAAGGCATTATTGCAAGAACAACAACAACAAAAAAAAATGCACTAATTAAAATTTATTCTGCATAAGTCAACCGATGATATCAGAAATTTACTGTGCATAAATTAGAACCTCACTAATAAAGGATTTCGTATGTACAAGGAGGCTATAATTAAACTGACAGTACTTAAAATATTCTGTGGTGCAAACTAATTATAAGACTGGTGTCAAATTTTAAAGAAATATTAAACACGATGGGGGAAAAAAAAAAAAAAAAAAAAAAAAAAAAAAGAATAGTTCCAAAAGTCACTGCTAGGGGAATATAGGGCACTGTGTAAGTGATAAGAGAGTTTTAAAAATGGCAGAATGTGTATACTTAAATAAAATTACCTTTTATTTAGCGCAATGTGGCTCCAGCATTCACAACAGCAGAAAGTAATGTGCCTGCAGGAATATCTTGTACAGTCTGTGATTGTCACTTTTCAACAAAGCTGGGTCCTGGACATTTCCTTAATAAACCTTGGACTTTAGATAATGACATAGCCAAAAGTCGCATGGGGTAAGGACCGGGGTGGCCATGAAGTAGGAAAGCAGAGCACTAATGACATTTTCTGTTATGAATTTCTCTCGCACCAGCTGCTGACCCACAAAGCAATATATCGAGGGACTCCAACTTTTATAAAAATGATTTTCCCCAGGCATTGTTTTTGCTGATGTGTTGGAATGGCAAAAGTGTCAACATTTGGTGATATTTCTCTCCTGTAACAGAATAGGTTGCTGGTCCTGTCAGGTTAATGTTCTCACATGTAATTTTATTTCAGTATTGATTCTTTTTTAAAACTCTCTTTCCAGTTGCACAGTGCCACATATTCCCCTAGTGGCAACTTTTGAAACTAACTTAGAACACTCTGAAATCTGTCAGTTAATTATGGTCACTTTCTGTGTATATATATATATATATATATATATATATATATATATATATATATATATATTTGTATATCTTATTGTGCTTAAAAATAGAACAGATATTTAATTATTATGTTTTTGTTAGCTTAACTTAAATTTTATGGGGGGGGGGATTGCAGCATAAAATCACCATAAAATATTTTCTGTGATAATATTTCTGAAGTAGAAATGTCTCACATAACATTTTAGGTCTTCAAAACAAGGTTTCAGTAAGCCATTTAAGACTACCTTATAAAATATATTTATTACCTATTGTAATTTTTTTAGGAGTTTTGCTAGTAACCTGATTTGTTACAAGATGTTGACTCGATTAAAACCCCCAGAAACTGCTGTTGATGCTGCTGGTCATGCAACAGTAAGTATAATTAAATTTAGAAGTTCTTTATTATAATAATGCAATAATAAATAAATAAAATCTATTTAATTATTATATTTGAGCTATTAGAGAAAAAGGTGGATTTTAAAAAAATACTATGCTATTTAAATTTTTATTGTACACTTAGTCAATTTAATTTTGTGTATCTGACCACACTTATGTGTTATTTGCATTATTATTATTTTTACTCAGGAAAACTTAAAAGAAATTTCATGGGTAAAAAGGCATGTTTTGAGGAAAGGGGGAGAAAAATGGCTTTTATGCATGGTTGAGGATGTATAATGATGTAATGTTTATTGTTTGGCAAGTGGTGGGAGACTTTTTTTCCTGGTAAGATTTAATACAATGAGAAACCAATTTCCTGCTAACAAAGTTTCTGTGTTTGAACGATATTGATTTTTTTTTTTTTTTTTTTTTTTTTTGGTATAACAACTGTATGTTATACTATGCTATTTATTTTGTTACATTTGTTAAAGGAAAAAAAAATACTGCTTATGCTTTAAGGAACTGCATTAAAGTTTAATCAAACTTGATACTGATTTCTTAAAATCTTTAAATGTACACATCTATTTGGATTAAAATGTAAAAGCTAAATATATAAATAGTCATTGATATTCTGAATAAACAGCTACAATTAGATGCAAGTTAGATATAAATAGTTTGATACAAAGAAGCAGTAATTACTATTCCAGCCTCTCGCTGATGATATATATTGAAAGTTTTATTTTAAATTAGATCAAGTAAATCCTGCAACATATATTAATACTCGAGTTTTATTATTTTTTATGAATTGTACAGTACACAAAACACTTGTATTGCATATTTTATTTAGTCTTAATCATACAGAAAGCAAAATATTTTTCTAATTCAGATTTTTAGAAATTTTTATGGGTCCATAATACTTATTCTACCTTTTTTTTTTTCAAGAAAAGGTTATATTAATTTCAAGATAATAATCCCTTCCCCAACCCTCAATATTTTAGCTTTAAGTTATAATAGGTAATTTTTCTGTGTATTCTCTCTTATAATCTGCATTTTGCAGTTGTCATATCATTATCATTTCTTGTGATATTGTTAAAAAAAAAATTTCCATTTAAAATATCTAGACATTTTAATACAATATTCTAAGCTCCATTATATGTTCAAGATTAACTCTTACTAGAATTTGTGTGTTGAAAATTGTATGTATATACATGACTTGAATAAATTTATAATATACAGTGGACATATATGCATAATAAAATTATGTTTTAAGTGAGTAAACATCTTTTGTTTTGTGGAATTAAATCTTTAATAGTCATTTTTATTTTCTTCCTTGCTTCCGAGAACAGAATTAAGGCAGTAAGTTTGTTTTGCTGTTTGAAAGTCAGCCATATCTTTTATTTAATTTGAAAATTATAATATGTAACTTTTTAAATTAGAATTTTTAGGGTAAATCATGTAATGTTTATTTTTTATTTATTTGTTTATTTATTTATTTATTTATTTTTTTTTGTGTGAAGTATTGCTAATTTTGTTAGCTGATGTTTTAATTTTATTATGATTTTTATTTTCTTAAATAAAATCTTACAATATAAATATACAATAGTCAGAGTAAAAACAATTTAGAACTAATCATTTTGATCTACTTAGTGCTTTATAAAAACCAAAAAAATCATTTCAAACTGTTAGAGATGAGCTTATAACTATTATCTATGAATTTTTAAACTAATATTTCTTTTAGCTTTTAGATTAGTACTGTTAATGTTTATATTATTTAAATTTACTTTAATTAAAAAAACATAAATGTTCACATTAAGTAAATAAAAGCACATTAATGCTATAGAAAGGGTCATTTCTTGTCTATTGTTATTGATACTTTAGTATAATCATTTGCAAAAAGGCTGTTTCTACTAGTCATAAGTTTTGATTTTTAAAATATTTTTATTGCTAACAAAAAATGCTCAAAAAGAAACTGGTGTTGAAAGATGAGATAAATAAAACTTTGTATTATAACATGCATAAAAAGACACTTATCAGTACTTCTGATCACCTTTTTATTAGTGTTATTACAAAGTTTTATATATCTCATTTTTATTATTACTTCAAACTATCTTTATTAAATATTTTTTTAGTCATTATATCTATCCATTGACTAAAGTTTAAAATTTTCAATATCATTGCAAAAGCAGAAAACAATATTTTTCACATCTGATTACTGTTTGAGTGTAACAAATCATAAAAACTGACATTACAGTATAATATACTTACATATATATACAAACATATAAATGCTTTATATCCATATATACATCGTAAGTCAGATAATATTAAGCATATTTCAAAACATGAAAGAAATAAACTAATATACTGTATTAAGAAGAAAATGGCTAAACTTGCAAATTATTAATAAGTAAAAAATAAACATTTAGTGAGGAGAGGGGGCCGTGTGTTAAAGCTTTGTTTCAGTTACCTAGTGTAAAAAAAAATTGTTTTGCAAAAATAAATGAATGTCTTGATGTTGATGGAAATAACATCAAGATAATATTTGTTATAATTTTTGAATTGCTGATTAAAATATGCTTTTTTTTTTTTTTTTTTTTTTTTTTTTACTGTAGTGGATTCATTTTCTGAATTTCTCTGAATAACAAAAATATATTTATGGAATATAGTACAGAAATAAACTTGAGCTTTGTAAAGTTTCTATTTACAAACTCCTGTTTATTTACTGCTTTTCTTTTTTTCTTTCTTCTGAGTGTTCTGAAAAATTCTTACTTTTCAAAGATTTATAGCAAAATTCTTCAATTTTTAGAGCTTAAATTTCTGAGAACTGTTCTTTGGCATCCAGCATACAATAAACTGCTTACTATGCAATTTTGAGTTTTCTATATGGAGACTTCATTGTAATTTTATAATAACATTTCACAACAAACAAATATCAATCAAAGATAAAATTCATTTAAGTAAAATTTCATTATGGCTGACTTTGTGTATATAATTTTCTTTTAATTAAAATATTTTTGTTTTCATTTATCTGGAATTTTTATAAAGGTAAAGTTTGTAACAAGATTTATACTTTTTTTTTGGGGGGGGGGGATATATTTTGTAGGAGTTTCGGTATTCTTATTCATTTTATTTCTCGCAGGGAAATTTTCGATTTGCCATCATGCATGTTGGAGCCCCCTGTTGTGGTATGAACGCTGTTGTTAGATCCTTTGTAAGAGCTTGTATGTTCCAAGGATTTTGTGTTTTGGGTGTTCATGAAGGATTTGAAGGACTTATTAGTGGAAATGTAAGTAATACATTAATTACTGTCATGGTTTCCAAATAAAAATTAATTTACTTCTTAGGTGATTCTGGTTTAGGCTGTTCTTGTGTAGATACTATTCCAGCTTTTAAAAATGTCAATTTTCTCTCTTTGAAAATTATAATAGTAAAATTATAAAATACAGCAAAAAAGCAAGGAAGCCTATATCATTACTAAGAACATTCAAAAAAATGCATAATGTGTTTATGTAAATATTTCTATGTGATTTCTATGCATAATGTCATACAAGCCCCAATTTTAGCCCCTTAAAATACTTCTTTCTATTTCATCAAATTCAATTTTTTCCCTTTCACCTGGATTATTTAACTTGATTGTGACATATGGTGGTAATCACTGTTCGCAATGGGAATGACTCTCAGTCAAGTCTCTCCCTAATCCTTCTTTTATGTGGATTAACAAATCAGGATATCATTACATAATTCTAAATCTACTACAGATTAAGGAGGCAAGGCCTTTCCTCGTGAAGAATCGTCAAACTAACCACAGAAATCCCTGAAACTTGTAGTTTACATCATTTACTAAGCACAAAAGAGAGCAATTCATACAGTTCGTTCAGCAATCATGTTATCCTCACGTAATCCTATTTTGTCTATGTACATACAATTACATACAATTGTATACATACAATTATTAGGGATGTTATGAATATTCAGCCACTATTTGGTATTCGGCTGTTTTGCCAAGTATTTAGAAGGCTGAATATTCAGTTGGCCAAATATTCAATAAGCTGAATACTGAACAGGTATTGCAACATATTCAGCTGAATAATTTCAGAACAAAGAGAAAAAACTATTTTTAATATGCATTTACAAATAATATTGCTTAGTTATACTTCAATATGTTAATTTCATTTTATAAAATATCCCAAATCATTTAATTTTAAGCTGAATGAAACATAATCTAATGTAAATAATATTACAGAAATGCAGACTTTTCCACTTTGTGACACTACTTGACTTGGTTTTCTACTTGGGTAAGGGTTGGAGGAATCTTTTCAAATCCTCAATTACAAACATAATTTTGAAAAGCTGCTAAATAGAGTTTGCTCAGAGACTGCAAAACCCAAAGCATGATATGATTATGCATAATTACCAGATTAATCACATTTACCATCACATATTTATTAAATTATGATTATCTTAAAATTAATTATGCTGCTATTAGTGATATAACAATATTTTCATTACCAAGATATTTTAGTTTAACAGATAATATACTGTTGTGTGTTTCTAAGTACCTACAAATAAATAAAATTAATTTTAATTAGTCTTTATTTAATATTTAATTACAAATTTGAAAAGCGGCATTTAATAAATTAATTTTAATTGTAAATAAAAATTTGGATGCCGAATGTTCGATATTTGGCCAGAGCTATTGACCAAATATACAGTACCTGGCTATTCAGCTAAATCACTATTTGTTTCATCTCTTAACAATTATTTTGCAGAAATAAATTTAATCTATATTGGATTTGGTCATTTCTGTGTGTCAAGCTTTAATCCTGATATATGTACATAAATACCACATTTTTTTTTAAAGGAACAAATTTATTGTTTGTTTAATTATTGTTAAATCCATTTCATAAATAATTATTTTTTCTTGTCTTTGAGAATAATCATCTGTATATGATAAACACTGAATTGCAACTCAAAAAGAATTAACTCATCAATAATGTAAAAGTATTTTTTCATTTGATTAACTATGTATGAAGCTTTTCAGTTCCCTGTGTTCTTTACGACGAAGGGCTTGGACTGATGAAGTTCAAAACAATTTTTGAACGAAACGTGCGTATCCTCTTACCTATTACTTCTTATGTGTGTTTTTTACAAAGTTTTTTAATTACTTTATCGTTTAACACCAGTATTTTGAGTGATTTTTCAGTTGTATGAATTTTGTTGACAAGTTAATTTTGAAACTTGCATTTAATGTAACTTATTATGCTTGGCTATGTGTATGTCAGCTAAGGTAGTCTGAGATAAATAACTTTGGATAATTCTATACATATTTTCTCATGAATATATTTTCAAGCTTTGATCAAGTGCAAATTTAAGTCTTACCTTGTAATCATCTCATAAAAATGGCTTTTTACAGTTTAGACAGTTCAGCTAAGACAGTTTTTTAGTAGTTTTGTAATACAATTTAACATTCATGTAGGTAAATTAGTACATATTAATACATTTTTCTTTTAGGTTCAAGAAATGCATTGGTCTCAGGTGGCTGGTTGGGTTGGACAAGGTGGAGCCTTTTTAGGAACTAAACGGTATTTTTGCTTTTCCTAGGTTTTGAATTTTTCACTATACAATTGGCAATCATTAATTCAAACCTTTTTTGCCACAAACATCTTTGAACAACATTTGAATTGTATTTATAATTAAAAGCAAATTTAATTACGACCTTATGTCTCACTCTGACAAATTTGTTAGAAGTAGATTTCACTAATTTAAAAAACATAACAGAATATAATTAGTATAATAGAATATTATAAGGAAGGTGCCTGGCTCAAAACCAGGTTGCATCCACCGATCTAACCGCTTGGAGTTTTCCATGGTCCGGAGGAAATTCCCCCCTCGGCCTAGATTCCTCATGCAGATAATTGGCCGGAACACCACATATTTATTTTATTTAACAGAATATAAAAATAAAAGTCACAGCTTTCATCATGGAGTTTTAGAAATTGCAAATGCAGAATGAGCAATAAATGACAATGCATGCGCAACTGGATGAAGGTTGGCATGGACTTCTTTCAAGAAAATCGACAGATGACAGGCTGGGGATGCTGTTGGAAAATGTTAACTGCTAGCTTTTTACTTTTAATGTGATTTTAATGTGTATGAAAGTTGATTTTTAAAAATCTTTGTTGCTATAAATTTGTTTAAGTTTATTGTATTGTGAAAAATATGTGAGAATATTTGCTTCAAGATATTTACATGTATTCTAAAGTAATAACAGAAATGAATTTCTTCCCCTTTCAAGATGTAGTATTACTGATACTTTTTATGTGACTCTTCTGACGTAACTGTTTGCTGTTGCTAGAAGTTTTTCTTGTGTGCTTGTATAGAATGTGAAAGATGTGTGTATTGCATGTCACATTTTGTTTTTATATTCACTTAGAACTTTGCCAGGGAATATTATGGAACAAGTTGTAGAGCAAATAAGGAAACATAAAATTAATGGAATGTTGCTGGTTGGTGGATTTGAAGTGAGTTATATATATTACACTTCTGTTTCATTATTTTGTTTCATATGTGTCATTTATTTTATTACCATAGATTTATGTTAGTGTTTAGAGCTCCCTGAACTGGATAATCTGTTGCACTAATTAGAGGATTGTTCAATACTTTAAGAGAGTAAGAAATAAGTGCATGATTTTTAAATGTATTGTTATATTTACTTACTCGTATGTATAATTTTACCCAAAAATGTATATAAACGTTTGTTTTTAGTTATAAAAACAATTCAAAATGACTTGCTATTTAAAAATAACTAGTCAAAAAATACTGGGCTGATTTTTAAAAATTGCTGTTTTAAACCTAAATAAATACTTTTGATGCATTGAAATAAACTGTTTATTGACTAGTGATTCTTGATACCAATGTTTGAATTTCAAAATCAAATATTCAAACTATGATTTTTTTAATTATTGAAACAGAAATCATTCTTGTAATATTGACAAAGTTAAAAAGTATTTAATGGTATATTTACTTAAATTAATGTAAAATTTAGATGTATTGCTGTGAAAAATTAGAGTACACTGAATAGAAATTTGTATCTCAGTTATTCAGGGTTGAAGATTGTGTTGTACTAGAATTAATAATTCTTTTTTTATATTTTAAGTTTTAACTCATTCAAAAATTATTGCATTAGCTTTTAAAGATCACTTCATTTTCATTCCTTTGATATTCTTGAGTTAGAAAAGTTACATCTTTTTGATTCAATAATGTGCTTCATAAGTAAAGCTAGTTATTTTCTTTATGATTTCGACCCTTCTTAAGCTGTCATTTATAATTTCCTATACTGAATAACTGAAATATAATATTTTTACATTTAAAAAATGTTTTTTGTTTCTTATAATGGTTTACTTTTTTAAGTATATTTTATTATTAATTTATTTATACTTCAATTCAATATATATTTACTGTAGGCATATCAATCAGTTCTCGAGTTAGCTGATATGCGATGTAAATACCCTGAATTATGCATTCCAATGGTAGTTATACCAGCCACAATTAGCAATAATGTTCCTGGAACAGATTTCTCTCTGGGATCTGATACTGCTTTGAATGAAATAACTGAAGTAAGCTTTATATGACAGGTTTATTTTTCTACTTCACTTTTTTTGTTATGTATTTATTTACATAAGGCAAATTAAAACATTTTCTTTTAACATTTTTGTGATTATGATAAAGATATATATATATATATATATATATATATATATATATATATATATAGAAAATGGTTTTTAAGGATTAGTGGTTTTGTCAAAATTTTTAATTGAGAAATGAACTTTGACACAATCTGCTGATAGTTTAATAATGAATCATGCGAATCAGACTCTCTCTTGAAACTGTATTTAAATAATTTCATTCTATGGGTCCAGTTCAAGCTCTTATACTTCATCAGCTTATAATAAATTATGATTCAGTCTGTACTTGAGCTATATTTTCTGTTAAGTGTGTACTTCATAACATAATTATTAGTCTTTAAAAATGCTTTTACACTCAGTATATTCAAGAAATTTCTTTACACTTTTAAAATTAATTACAAGTAAACAAGGTATGGTTTTGCACATGATTTTTTGTTGCACACACATACATAAGCTTTTATTTTTGTGTGCTTAATTTTAATGTGTGCACCATTAGCTCCGGTATAAGGAGAGTCGCACTTTGTTTTAAAAAATAAAATCCATATACAAAACACCCTTTTATAAAGTAAAATATTTTAATTGAAATCAAGTGTTACCAAATTTAAAAATTTTATAAAATAAGCAAGCTGTTTGTTTGAAATTACTAATTATTAGTGTGATGGTTATTTTTGACTCTGGTTTTCATTTAAGTTTTTCTATGTAATGATCCTCATTGACAAACACACAAAAGTATATTATTTTCAAGTGATATATGTTTTCTATTTTTAGATTTTAAAACTATCACATAATAGACAGGAAGCCTTTTTTGCATAAGTGGCAAAGGCTATCAATGTTTCCATTATTGTTACTAAACTTTCATATTTATTATAACAAGGGAGTCACAAAACCTTTTGCATAAATTTTTGGCTTTTAAGAGGCTCGCATCTCTGAAAAGATTGAGAAATGATGCTGTGAAGCATTGCTGAATCAAAAGTCTGGATGGCCACATGTAATTCAAATTTTCAGTTCATCGGTGCCATTTATTGAAAATTGTATTGAAGTACTCAGTGTTTTCCATGTATTTCCATTAAAAGAAGTCCAAAAATGTTATGGTTGGAAACATCGGTGACCACTGTATTGGACTTCCAATACAATTCACATGATCTTCCAATACAATTCATATGATCTTCCAATACAATTCATATGAAATTTTTCATTAAGAACATTTTGCACTTCCAAACTCCGATGTAAAAGTTCCTCTTTCTTTTGGAAAATTCTATTGGGTTGTTCTAATATTTACAGAAATTCAAAAATTTCAAGCATATCAGGTAATTTACCAGATCAGAAAATTACTTCAGAACAAGTGAAAAAATTTCCTAAAATTGGATCTTGCAGTAAACTGCACTCACATTTAGTTTTGGGCTATTTCATGTTTTCTTCAGTATAACTTAATGATTTTCTAAATCTTATACTCAAGAATTGTACCTGATAACATGAAATGTTGCATCTGAAAACATTATTAAGTGTGCTCACCCTACTCCATTTTTTAAAAAAACATTTCTTCTCCTAATGTTCAACATCAAGGCTTATCAGATTTAAACTCATGCAACAATTGAGGTTTAGCTGATGACTTAGTCATATGGACCAATTCTCCCAAGTCTGTCACGAAACAATCCAATGAACATAAGTAAAGCAATGCTCATTTTGGAGAGATCGTCAGAAGAAAATAATAGAAAATCAACTTAGAAAAGACATTTGTGCAGTCTTTCTCTCTAACCCAACAGCCTTTCCAGTTGCAAGTATTTTACAGAAACAACACTATCCCTACGTTGGAAAAAAATAAATATTTAGGAGTAACATTTGACAGAAAGCTCTCGTGGAATCCTCAGGCAGAGGGACATCATCAATCAGGCTTTGAAGAGATTGTTCTGAAAATTTTGTCTGGCTCAAAATGGAGTTGCTCCAGATTCACTCTAAATCAAACTTTCAGTGCTTTCGTCTTGCCTGTCTTAAGGCTGTTCTACCTGAAAACGGAGGATTTCGGTTGATTTTCGACCAAGATAGGGAGTAAACTTATCATCACATAACTTTGAGAATTTTCAGAATGTTTCCTCTAAAACTAGAATAAGAACTGACATTGCGATAAAATTTGAAAAGTTATTTAATTTTTAAAAAAATATTATTAAACTTGACACTTTTTTAGAGAAAACGCTATTTTCTCGAATTTTACCCAAGATTAGAAATAAATTTACGATGATATAGTTATGAGAATTTTCAGAATGTTTCCTCGGAAACTAGATTGGGAACTGACATTGAGATAAATTTTGAAAAACAATTTAATTTTTTTTTTAAATAGTGGAACTTGGCACTTTTTCAAAGGAAAACGTTTTTGATAGACTTTCACTTAAGATGAGAAACGAACTTATGATGCTAGAACTATGAAAATTTTTAGAATATTTCTTCGGGAACTGTACTGTGGACTACTGCAAATTTAAAATCTGAATAACCAGTCAGTTTTCATAAAAAGAAAGAAGGAAAAACATTGTTTTTTAAACTCAAATTCAAAATTGGCTGACTGAAAAATTTTCTTTCAAAAGTAACTTTGAAGTATAAATTTATAGATGTATTTAAGAATGTTTTGGGGCCAAAAATGTACTGCATTTTGCTTTTTACAAATTTTATAATTGAAACTCGTAATTGTTTATGAAACCTAATGAACATGACTTCTGAGAAAGATTTAAAATAAAATGACAGTAGAAAAGCTACTGAAAAATGTATAATGGTTCTTCTGAAACTACTTTACGATGCTTTATGAACATTAAGTTTATAGGAGCAATTTAATTTAAAAAATAAGTAAATAAATGAAGATGATATTTCAGACGGAAATTCAAAGAATTTCAGCAATTTTATCGCGTTTCAATCGAATTTCATTTGAAAATATTAACTCGCGCTGATCTCTAATACTTACTACACTATTTTACATCAAGAAAAGTCCATTTTATCGTTTTAATTTTAAAGTTATAATTATATTTCTAAAATTTTTCAGAGAAATTCTAAAAAACACAGCTAACAATTGTGTCCATTACATGAATAAAGATGGCGCGACATGTATGCTTGGACCCCCAAACCACCCATATTTCAAGCTTTTCCCCTAGTCCCCGATTCGACTTTCGCTCGTCAGGTTAAAAAGCCTTAAACAACTGTTGCGAGCCTGTAATTACTGCTTCTAAGAAAATAATCGGTTCACTTGAAAAATTTCAAAATCAGGTTATGAATCTCATTACTGGTGCCATGAAATCCACCCCAATCAACCTTTTATTGCTGTGTACTAATATTGCAGGCCTTTCAGTCTTCAGGAATGGGCCCTGCTGCTATGGTAGAAAATAATTAGAACACATGGTTTGAACATGTGGGAACAAATCACTAGTAACCCTGATCGTAACCTAAAGAGGCTTTGTGCAAGGGGTTACGGACATGATCACTCAGCTGGACTTAGATTTTGAGGCCCAAAGGTTGTTATTACCCCGCAATCCAATCGAAGATAGAACATTTTCTGTCTGCCTAGGCTTAAGTCAAGAAGTGTTAGTCTGAAGACAGTGATCAAGTTCTAAGATCCGTGGCATATGAAACTATAAATTATCTCTATCCTGGTACGTGTTTGTTCAGAGTTTTTATGGATCGATAACTGTATCAATTTACTTGTTTGTTTGTCTGGTCACCATGAAACAGTTGTCTTGCAGTGGATACCAGCCCACTGTGGTATCAAAGGGAATGAGTCTGCTGACTATCTGGCTAAAAAAAGAGCTTCTATTTTACAGCTAAATAATCAAGATCTGCCTTACCAAACCATAAAGAAAATAATTAAAAGAAAGCTAATTGACTCCTTTTCCAGGATCTTACCGACAGAAATCAGCATAAGTACTGGTTTGACTTTTTTCCATACTATTCCCAAGTGGCCTAGAGATAAGTCAGTGGCTCTCTTGCGGCTATACTCTGGCCCATGACTGTCTTAGAAAACATGTACACAAGATCAAGTTGGCCACTGACCCTTTTTGCCATCTATGTGACTCCAAAGCTGAAATGGACATGCATCACTTTGGTTCCTGCCATGCTCTACCACCAGTTTCCCTCTGGGAATGTTACTGGATAGCCAGAAAAAAGTTCATGGATTACTGATTTCTGTTTTACTTTTTTTAAATATTTTTTTTATTTATTTAAATATCAGTTTTCTTGCACACTTGCCATTGGAAAACAAATAAACAAAACAAAAACAAAAAAAACAAAAAACAATTGAGGTTCATACATATAAAGCCACAATTTTTTATGTACTACTTCATAGGCAGTTGATCTCTGCACTTATAATTGCGGAGCTGTGCTGTAAGTTGATTTATGAGGACAATCACAAAGCTTCTTCAACTTGTTTAATGTTGTCAAAGCTTCTGCTAAGCTAGGATAACTAGTTTTTCCTTTGGCAATACCCTATATGTCATCATGAAATTTTTGCGATTCATAATGGTGGCCTTCAGTTGTAGGTAATTTGAAATTTACTCTGTTGCAGATTTAAATTCGATAAACGATCCTACAATTTGTGTTTGTACTTGTGATGAAGCCACTTTAAAACAATGATGTAGCACTATCTAGTTTAACCTTTATTTAAAATAAATTTTAGTATTTTCTTTATGAAACATAAAGAACAGTAGCTTTTGTTTTATTATCTCCAGTATGAGTATCTTAATAGAAAAGTGATAATCTTTCTGCTTTTTTATTAACTTTATTTTTATAATATATTAGATTTGTGATAGAATTCGACAGAGTGCACAAGGTACAAAAAGGCGTGTTTTCGTTGTTGAGACAATGGGTGGTTATTGTGGATACTTGGCAACATTAGCTGGCCTTGCTGGTGGTGCAGATGCATCTTATATTTTTGAAGAACACTTCTCCATTAAAGATTTAATTGGTGATGTGTATAATATGCAAGCCAAAATGGCTGAGGGTATTCAAAGAGGTCTTATTTTGAGGTAAGTTTTTTTTCTTTCAATGGCTATGTTTATACATTTTGTATACTTATAAAGAGAACCTTATATACATTTCAGCTTTTAGAAAGATGTGCTACCTTGAATTCTGTATTTTGAATTAAGTTATGAAATTAATTATTTTTAACACTTTATGGTTAGCTTACATCCTTCTCATTAATTAAATAATTATAGCTTTGCTAATTTGTTCTATTTAAATTAAAACAAAAAAACTTCAGTTTACTTTTTTTTAAAGTTCTCTCTGTGATTTTAATTTGTGGATAGGCATGGAAAATCTTACACATTTGTTTAAGAAAACTCTTGAACAAAACTCTTACACAAACAATTTGTTACTCTAAATGTAACCTTTTACTTCTTTATATTTTTAACGATTTCAGTTTTTTAGTTGTTATTCAGCTATTTTAATATTAGGATTTGCTAAAGATGAACAGGAATGGAAATGTGTAAACTGTGGTTTTCTTTTCTTTTTTTTTTTTCTTTTTTTTTTTTTTTTACTATAAGAATAACCTGTTTACAATAGTTTTCTCCAAAATTCTGTTTTTATTAATAATTTTTACTGCATTTTAACAACCTTTAAAGTTTTTGAGCACCGGATTATTTTTTTATTTATTTATTTTCAGAAATGAAATGGCTAATAACAACTATACCACTGATTTTATTTATCGTTTATATTCTGAAGAGGGTAAAAATATATTCACTACTCGTATGAATATTTTGGGACATATGCAGCAGGTATTTAAATTTTTAAAATTTATAATTATCTTTTGCTCATTTTTTAAAACTGACTTGCTAATATGTTATCCTCATTCTAAGCACTGTCACTGATGTCTTAGTGTTTCATTCTAGAAATTTTCTCTAGGAAGAAAAAAAGATTTATAATGAATGTACCGTGTTTACTTGTGTAATAGCCCCGCCCCCCCCCCATTTGAAGGGGGGGAAAAATACGTCAAAATATTTTCCCCTCATAAAAGTTGCAGTAACGTATTTGACCTTCATTTATCTCTATAAATATATAGCTATAAAAAAAGTCTTTTTTTGTGTGAAACTGATGAAAAGATTATTTAAAATACGACAGATAACCTGGAAACATTTGCTAAGTTAGTAATTTTATTATAATATCAAGAATGTTTTAGTTTTAGAGTGTACAATAGTATGTAGTAGATTTCCCCACATAATAGGCACACCTAGACTTTCACCATGAAAAATTGGCAGCAAAAAAAAAAAAAAAAAAAGTGTGACTATTACTCAAGTAAACACGGTATATAGTTCACATATTAAAAATTGTTTTCCATAGAAATATTTTATTTATAAAAAACCCTCTTAATTAAATGTTTTTTATTAGTACCTTTTTTTCTATCATTTAAAGAGTCGTTTCAGATTTTTGAACCGAAAAAAGTATAATTGAATTGTTTTATTCATAAAATTATTTACAGCTACATAAATCAGTCATTACAAAATTGTTACCAACATCCTTAAAAAAATTTTAAAATAAATTTCACAATTTAAAATCAATGTACATTGGAATTGAGATCTTAGTGATTTTTTATTATTATTATTATTATTTTCATTTAAAATTGTATTTGCTTAAGGTATGAAATCTCCTTTGTTGTCATCAGTTTTTCTTTTTTGAAATCTGAATCTTCTATTTTATTCTATTTTTCATTAAAAACTATCTTTGGTTATGGCATTTACCTCATTTGTTGTCATCAGTTTTTCTTTTAAACAGTCAAAATCTGCACTCTTTTTTACTATTCTCATTGAAATGGTGCTATTAGTTTGTAGTTAAATATATAAAATGAATACTAAGTATTGAAATACTTTTATGCTGGTTATTCCAATACCCAACATGCTATTTTAATTGTAAAGAAATCATTTGGTAAAAACCTTAGTTTTACCTCTGCAGACTACTGTCTCTGCTCACCCATTCTTTAGCTGGGTGCGATGGATTTTTTGTAATAGCATGCAATTTATATTATTATTATTATTATTTAAATCACAGCAAAATGCAGTATGGACATTTATACATTTTATTTTATTTTTTCAATTGATATTTCAAGTTCTATATTTCAAGATGTTGGTGCTTTTGGTTAATCTAACAGTTACAGATATGAATGTTCCTTTGAAATTAAACTAAAGGAAAAGGAAACAAACTCTCACACAGCAGATGCTTAGCTTCTCAATGAGACAACTTGCCCCTGAAGTGGCAAAACAGTATCCTGTATGTGATATGAAACCCTTGCGACATTTTGGAATCTGTGTCCTTGTCCTAAAATATGGTTATTTTTTTTCTAGTATATTTGTGAAGTTGTGTTACCGTGTTTTCTATGCTTAGCATTGAATAAATTGCTCTGTGAATCTGCATAACCCATTGGTGATGCTACATTTTTCATCATGTGTAAAATAAAAACAGGTTTGTGAAAGAATTAAAATTAAGATATGTGCCTTGTTTGTGATATGGCAATGAAAACTAGGCATTATCAAGAAAATATTTTGTCGTATTTAATATATCGTAAATGTTTTTAATTTCAGGGTGGCAGTCCATCTCCCTTTGATCGTAACATGGGTACAAAACTTGCTGCAAAAGCTGCAGATTGGTTAATTAAACAAGTAGATGCATATGGCAAACCTGACAACACTATTTTTTGCAACACACCAGAGACTGCTGTATTATTAGGACTCGTGAAAAGACAATATCAATTCACACCAGTGCAAAATTTGAGACAAGAGACAGATTTTAAGTAAGTTACAGAAAAATTAACTATTGACAAATTCTTTTCAATTTTCTTGTCATGCTTTGCATTCAAACTTTCATGTAATTCTTTTTACAAAAGTTATTGACATACTATATAAGGATAAGTAACTTTCTTTTTTTTTTTTTTTTTTCTTTTTTTTTAATTGGGAGCCAGGGAATTTTGTAGACATTGTAGGAATACTTCCTTGCAAATCTCAATGACAAATTGATTCATAAACCAGAAATAATAAATTAATTTGTTATTAAAAGTACTTAAAGTATCCATTCAGTACTTTATCTAAAGAAGAGATAGATCACTATTTAAATTCCACTATTACTATTTAAAAAAATAAAATAAACTTGCATTCAAAGCATCTATCTTATTAAAAAAAAGTGTAGTAACACCACCTTATGTTTGTAGAATCACAATTTAATTATTAAAGAAAGTAAAAAAAATAGCTATGTTAATTATCAAAAAATAGTACATGAAACTAGTTTGAAAGCTGGTTTCAAATATTATTTTAAAAAAGTCATTTGTTTTCATCTTAACTGATTTTTAGTCCAGATAAAGCTACGAACTATGTGATGTTTTGATTTTGTTCATTCCTATGCTGCTTATGTGAAGCATGTATAAAAAGCATATTAATAATTTATATTTTGAATATGTAAGAAGTATTTGTCTTTTGTAGTTAGATTCTTTTTATCGATGTCAAATTAGCACATGTTTTTATTTTGAAATCTGCTTTTTGTACAATCCTTTGATATATAAGTTGTTTAGCTAAAACAACATACATATATTTTTTCCAAATAATTTTTTTTTTTTTTTTTTTAAATATTGTAACTCTCAATAATTGTGGTTACCAAATGCATGTGGCGCAGTGGAGTATGCTTGATTATTACTTTTTGTCATAAGAGTTTATTTTGTTTTAGGTATCGTATACCCAAACATCAGTGGTGGCTTCACCTTAGAGCCCTTTTACGTGCTTTAGCAACCCCTGTGTCATATTTAGTGAAATCTGGCATCACCCCTTCTTTAGCTGATGTTGAAAAACCTTTAGAAGAACACGTTGATGATGTTGCTGCCAATTATTAGAACAGCTGTTTAAACTATTCCCCCCCCCCCCACTCCTAAAACGTTTATTTTATCTCTAAAGTATTAACTTATTTGAGTCATTTTTTTCATTATTATTTGAGTTATTGATCAGGTTGTTATTTATTTTATTATATTGCAAATTTTTTTATATAATTGAAAATAGGTTGTTTTTAATTTAATAAAAGTATTATAATTGAAAAAAAAAATAGAAATATTGTTGCACTGTTGAATCTCATTTGTTGTTTCTGGGCTGTGTAGGTACTTATGAGTTTGTATTTGCAATGCATACAGTGTGCTGCCATAGAATGAGTGTATTTTACTTAAGTATTTCAAATTCTCTGGAATTTGTGCATTTTGCATCTTTAATGTATGTATGTGACTTCATGTCAAACTAAATTCAAAAGATATTTTTGAAATTTAAAGTATTTTATTAAGGTGTTGATTTTTTCTTTTTATACATACATGTACTTGAACTTATTCATTGCTATAAAAATGAAAAGCATGTATTTTACTATGCTTGACTGAATATATTTGTGCAGTTTTAGCACTTTAATATTTTTACAAATTCATTGTTTTAAATTTAAATTTTTTATATTAATATAAGAATTAAATATTTAGACTATTTTCCCTACCTCACCCATTTTATCTGTTTATTTTGTGCTATATTTTACTAATAAATATTTGCTTATACAATTTATATTTGCTCAGATTTAATTTAAGATAATGTAAATAATTATTAAATTATTGTCTATTGTTCTGAAAGTATTTTTTTATCCTTAAAAAAATTGACATTTTTTTGTGAAACTTTTTAAGTCACTACTATTATTATCATCATTGGATTGTTTTCAATATTTTTCCAATTGTATGTATAGAGAATAAGAGTTGATATTAATTAATGGTCTTCTCATATTGTTTGCATGAAAATTTAGATTTAAAAATTTGTAAAATCTCTTTCTTGATTAAAAAAAAAAAAAAAGTCATAATATTATTAATTATTATACTGATGTTATGGAAAAAAGAAGAAGAAAAAAAAGTATAATCTTTTTTCTTTTAATTAAGACTTTCTTTTAAAGAAAAAAGATTTTTTCTTTTAATTAAGACAATCAGTAATTAATTGATATTTTATATGTTGAATGTTTTTAATTTGCTTCAGCTTTTTCTTTGAACTAGCTTACATAAGCCAAATTTTGAATATTTGAAAACAATTATTATTATTATAGAATTTATTCTAGCTAATAATTCAGTTTTACAATATGTTGTAGATGAGTTAAAAAGATGAATAATTTTCTTATAAATGAAAAGTTTGTGTTCCTATTTATGTTCAATCATTTTTGTTGGCCAAGTGTAACATTAAACTTCATCAAAAAAGCAGCTATTTAATTAACTTAATCTGTGTAATGCAAATTTTATATTTGAATATTTATAATCATTTCTAATTCTTATATTCTAAAATTTTCATTGTTTAATTTGTTGTAAACAGTTTGAAAAAAATCAGAATAACTCTTTGGTAATAAAAGGTAATCACTAGAAATTTAGAAGTAAATGTACAAAATAAAATGAATTTCATACTAAAATATGCTGATTTAGATAAAAATATTATTTTTGACTTATTTTGTAAATGACATTAATTTGCTGTCACACTAAATAACACAAGATTAATCAAAGAACAAATTATCATCTAAATTTTATGTTAAGTTATATTTAGAGTTTAAAGCATCTGTGATAAATGTTACTGTGCTATATGAATAATTAAGTCAAATCATCTGCTTTGTGATGTTTTGAGCTTATTGTGTTAATATGCACTGTATAGTTTGAGCTATTAAACAAAATATAAATTTTATTTATTTAAAAGAAGTATTAAAAATTACTGTATTATAAAATCTATGAATTGGATTTTGCTATATTTAGCATATTTAGCTTATGTTATGCTTTTGACCATATTTAGTTTGGCAGTTGGATTGTTCTTTTTTATTTTTGAAACTGTGATATTTGTATCTGATCAGAATATATGTTTCAAATGAACTATATCATTTTCAGTTTCTACCTTTAGTGCACGTGTGCTTTAATAAACTTTATATCGATGTCTTATTGTGAAAATCACCATTACATCTCAAGCATTTTTGGTTTAAATTAATGTTTAACTATCATTGTAGAATAAACATGAATACCTGTGACAAATGCGTATAGTCTTTTTTACTATTTCTTCCTCTGTTCATCTGTTTAGTCTCTCTTAATTTTATTTTTCATTTTTGTCTTTGTACCTTGTCTTTCTTACCCTTTTTCTTTCTGAATGATAAATGATTTTTGACTAGAACATATATTTGTTCTCAGTTTATGCAAGAAACTGTAATCTAGTCAATCAAAAATTATGATCTTTAATCAAACAAAATGGAATTTGTCTACAAAATTTCTTTACATGAGTGGTTCAACATAATCTGTTTTTGAAATTATTAAATTGTTTTCATTTCAAGCAATGTCTTAAAAAAGATAATTTATTAAAAACTCCAGTACTAGACATATTTGAATGTATTTACATTTGTTAGGTTTGTGATAGACGATAGATATAATTACTATTAGTAGTAATGTTTTTTAATGTAAACTATTTGGGGGACTTGTCTCTAAATACATTGTGTGTAATTGTAAGTTGCATTAATTCAACTTAATTTTACAAACAAGACAACTAGTGGTAGATTTTATGGAAATGTGTGTCTGTAGCTATGAATTTTAGTTGGAACAGTTAAATTACACTAACACTGTAGCTAAGTATAGCTACTGTAGTTACTGTTTTACTGAGCACTAATAGGCATCACTGCTCTTTAACACTTTGTAACCATTTCTTTGAAAAATCATTTAATCAGCTTACATCAGGACTGTATCTTTTATTAAAGTACGATTGTTTTAAATGGATAGCTTCCTGCTCACTTTCCAATAGCTCACTTTCTTTCTCTATCATATTAAGCCAATGAAAAAAAAAGGGGGGGAAATGAGCATTAGTGAATTTTTGGAGATTGGTTTTATGATTAAAAGATAAATTTTCCCAAAAATATGTTATTCAAAGTATTACTTGACTTCAGTTTCATTTGTGCTGTATTCTTTCGAAAAAGGACTCATTAATTACTTATGAAACAGTCATCGGACCTACAGCTAGTGCTTTTTAATTTTTTTCTCAATTTTCTTTTATATTACATCAATCATATTGATCATTCAATTCATTCATTCATCACTGAAACATGAGAAAAGAAACTGTTTTAAGTTGATATTCTTGGCAATTCTTAATATTGTAGATAAAGAGTTAAAGCTAAATGTTAAAGAGTAATTATGCATAGTAATACTCAGTTCATTTTAATTAGTTTTAATAATTAAATTAATTGTGTAACAATCATAAAATGACGTCAAAGCATCGTCATCCTTTTAGTTACAATCCACCGGATGTAACAATCGTAAAATGACGTCAAAGCATCGTCATCCTTTTAGTTACAATCCACCCAACTAACTCCATGGCGCGAGCGCGCGATTTTCATTTATCCAGTAATTCGCCTAATTTTGGTATTCTAAAGTTTTAGTGAAAGATGTTTGCAAGAAAATATTGTAAGAGGATTTTGTAATGGTTGTAAAAAATAAAATGTTTACAGCTAGCTAAAATTGTAAGTTAGACTTGTTTAATGCTAATACTGAACTATAAATGCTTATGAATTTTTTTTAAACGTTAAATAAACTTACGAAAAGAAGCTTTTGTTAATCCTTTTGCATCGTCAGCAAATATAGATATATGCTGAATTTTCTGGTCTCTATCACCAGAGCCATATACATATGCTCAACTTTGTTACTGATACTGATGAAATTTTGTGATAATGGCCTTCTTTTTGTATTCCCTTATGATGCAAATTTGTCAATAACCTTTTATTTAAATGTGTGTTGTCAGTAGTATGAACAGAATTTTCCCAAAGGGCTGGTACATCCTTTATTTGTTTATTCTTACCAACAGGAATAAATGTTTAAATCATTCAAAAGCTTGATTTTTGTTTATTTATTTTTTCTGAAAGCCTTTACTGCCTTACTTACTTAAATTAAAGCCTTAACTTGCCTTAATTTAACTTAAAAGTATACTGTCTTTATATTGATGCGAGCAAACCTGTTAAACCTGGCTTCAAGTGAAGGAAAGTGAATGCATAGTTCTCTTTGCATACAGCCCTGGACTAAGTAAATGTTGATATAGTAAAGATATTTAATTCATTTAATTTAAGTGAATATAAATTTGAGTCATCAGTGTTATTTAAATGTACATTTAATATTTTTTAACATTAGTTAGTATTCCACAAATTATTATAGGGCTTATTAATATTCTACATTTTATTAATCCTTTCCACAGGCATAGGAAACCTGAGAAACAGTGGTGGCTGTCTTTAAGAGTATTAAGCAAGACTCTTACTTGTCTAGTATGACAGCTATTTACTTTGACTATCTTTATACTATTACTTACAATGATAGCATGTAACTGAAAGATCTTACCATGTATTTTTAATTATAGATGGAATAAATTTTTAACTCTGTCTTAACTATAGTAGTAATTTCTTTTTCTTGTACATTTAAAACATCAGATTTTGAATCTAGTAAATTATTTGCTATGCATAGTGATTGTAAGGAGCTTCTATGTATGTATATATATATACACACATACACAGATGCATATAAATTTACTATTTATGATATATACGGTTTTATTTATAAAAATTATACTTTTAGTATTGCTTTAGGTATTAGTTATATGAAGGAAAGTGTTTTTATCGCTTTATAGATAGACCAGTGGTTGCCAAACTTCTGAAGCTCCTGAGCTATTGTACCATTTTAAAATCCTGTTGTGAGCTACCAACCAAAAGAACTAACTACTTTTTACTACAATATCTTCCATTTATTTATTGCCTATTAGCATATCGCTGTCCACTAGTAGCTCACGATGAATGGTTTGGCGATTACTGATTTAAACTATTGTTGCATGTAGGACACACAGATTTACTTTTCATTTGTCATATACAACTGTTGAAAAACACTATATATGAATATCCTGCTTGCTGTTATAAATGTTTGAAAATTTTTTAAATCAATCTAAATAGTTTTTCTTTAAATGTTTTCTCGGCATTGACCTTTTATACTGTCTTTATGACAACATTTTTTCCAAGTTCCTGAAATTGCCTTGACTTGTTATTAATTCTTTTTTTTTTTAAAGCAAAATATACTTTTAGTTGTATTTTATAATGGTTTGAAACATAAAAAAAAAAATATAAAAATTTTTAGTTGTAAAGTTAGTATGATTTTTTACTTTAAAATTTTATAGTTATGATTCTTAACGTAGTTTCATTGTTTTCTTTTTTATTCTTGCATAGCAATATATTTTTAAAAAAGCTTCATTGTTGAATATTTTATTATTATGTGTTAGTCTAGTCAGTCACTGTATCAAATAATTTGTTTTGTTATTGCTATATTTCTTTTATCTTGTGCAAATAAATTTTGTTGATAATTGAAAAATATTTTGTTTGTTACTATGATAAATTATACTAAGAAATCAATCTTTCACAACTTTATGCTCCATGTTCAAACTATCTGAGTTTTAGTTTAATTATGTATTAATGTTTGAGCATGAAAGCAAGCAGTTTAAACAGTTTTCTTTATGTCATATCTTTCATTGTCTGGGATAGAAGGTAAAAAAGTTTTACTTGTGTTTGATTGATGCATTTAAAATTTAATTCTTTTTAAATGTTTTCAGTGTTGTAGTAGGCATTGAAATGTGGTTGAAAATCATGAAATGTAAAATTTCTATCCATTTCTGAAGCTTGCAAGAAAAAAATATAAATGCTGAAGATATGTAATAAATTTATTACACATATATTTTTATGTATGAACTACATATTGCACTTTATTAAAAAGTATTATTACACATTTATTTCTCATTTTCTTATAGCACATTCATCATTGCACAGTTTAGATAATTTTAATCACATTTAAACAATCCTTCTTCCCTTCTTTATTTCAAAGAATGAAATAGAATTAAAAAGTTTTTATTTTTTCACTATTTGTATTAACTTTCTGAAGCTATCTGAAATAAAGGACTTCAGTTTATTTGTATACTGTACTTAGATATTTCTTTATACATAGTAAAACTGCTTCTTTATCCCACTTTTCATATAAATGGATCACCTGAGAAAAAAAGATATTATTAAAATAAAAATGTTATGGCATTTCAGTCTACTTTCAACATAATACATACATATACAGCAGTTGTGTGTGGTTCATAAAAGCTATGTAACCATTTCTTGCCTAACAATAATTAATGTTCTAAAATAGGCATTTATTTTAAAGTAAACTTTTGTAAGTTTTAGAAAAATATACTTTGGGGGGAAAATATATTTATTGTTGTCAAAAGGAAGTTAAATCTTTCATTTGCAATAATTTATAACGACTGTAATAAATAGTGTCCTTTAGTCACCAAATAACTCTACCAAAACGGCCAAATATGCGAATAAAAACAATTCTAATTTTGCCTCTCAGATCTTGTATTTTTGGCATTGTTTTTTATCAAAATTGTTATCTCCTTCGTTATTCTTTCCTTTGTAAATTGTTTTATGTCGAGCTTAATAAAAAATATTGATGAAAATTGTCAAATGATCAAATACATGTTTTATTAAATTATTTATTCGATTTAAATTGCCAAAGTATTATTTCCCATGTAAACAATTTCATTTATGTGTATGAAAGTGAACTGTGATCGTGGCTATTATAGGCATTGAAATGTGGTTGAAAATCATGAAATGTAAAATTTCTATCCATTTCTGTAAGTATCCGTTTTTTGTATTTTAGGTATTTTGTAGACAAAACTTGTAGAAAAAATTAACTCAGTTTTGAAGAAAAATTGAATGTTATAAGATCTGGTCAACCAAGACCAACATTATAATTGAATAAGCATAAACTAGTTGCATTACTCTAGTACAACTGTTTTATTGCTTGCCCATAAATAAATAACATTGCACACCACTGATATACAGGGTTTCCCAAAAACACTGACCTGGATTTCTATTCTTTAAATGTTACTCATAGTTGTATATAATGAATTACAAAATTATGTTTAAAAAAGGTGCAGAATTTTATGGTATTGTTAAACTTTTCAACTAAATACAAAATTTGAATTTTTGTAACATCCACATGGGAAAGAAAAAAAAAAAAAAAAAAAAAAAAAAAAGGTAAAATGTACCCTATACATTAATTAGGTGATCTACAAATTTTCAGCCTTTCATCATAAAATAGCTCAACTATGTTTTTAAACAAAGTTGGTAAGGGATGAAATACCAATAGCAAAAGTATTATGTATTTATTTAATCTTTTTTTTTTTTTCCCTTTAGTAATTTGTATACAGCCCCTGAAACATGATCTTCCAATGTCTTCTCTTTGAGAGCTATTGAAAAGTAAAAATACATTTATTTTCATATCCCTGAACCTTTTTATGATGAAAGGCTGAAATTTGAACATTACCTAATTAATGTATGGGGCACATTTTACTAATTGGAATTGTTTTTGTGCAGGGACATATAAAAATTACAATTATTTATTTTTTTAGATGTAATCTCTGGAAAATTTTAATTGATGCCAGAAAATTCTGTACTGTTTTTATATTGTAATTAATTTTATTTGCCTATGATGAATGTTTAAGGAATAAAAGTCTAGGTCAGTGTTTTTGAGACACCCTGCCTATAAAGAGAGAATTATTTAATCATACTTTATGCTATTGTTGTTACTCATACTTTTGGTTTAGGCCCAGGCCCATATTTGCCCAGGCACTTGTCTAGTGTGCAAAATTTTGAGAAGCGGCTGACTTGGTTATTCTTGTTTCTCTCTCTCTTTTTTTAAAGCAGATGATTGTTGTCTTATAGAAATAAATATAATTTTAAGCTCCAATCAAAAGAAGTGTTTCGGCTTTGTGTCGTCATCAACAGAACTGAAATTTTAGAGCTCTCCCACCATACAAACTAGTTATATTTGTCTTTCTTTGTTTTGTCGCATTTCTCTTTGAGAGACAGTCTGGTTCCTGTGAAATGGTCAGGGCACATAGGGTGGAGCCTAATAAACAATATGGCTCTGGGTAGATGCAGTGGCAAGCTTGCTTTCTTTATCAAATTTTGGAAAATGCATTGTTTTCTGTCAATTCCATATAAATGGACATCAAGGAAGTACACAAAATTTCAGCTGTATGATCAATCTCGAAATTGTACCACATATCAATTTTAAGATATGTCTAACAATGTCAACAATCTTTTCTTATGTACACAGTCACTAATTATCAGAATTAATTTTAATTTATCAGATGTATACAGGTTGATAAACATTAAAATAACTAATTAAATTTTTATTTCTGATGCTGAGCCTCTGAAATGGTCAAGACCCATAGGCTACAGCCAACTGAGCCTAATGGGTAATCGGGCCCTGCACACAGCATGTCTGTAGAAATACATAAAAGAAAGGAAACCCGTTTGCTACAATGTGGACAGTGACTAAAAATGACTAATGACTACAAACCAAAGTTCAAGTCACATCATTTCATTCTTATTTCTTTTCTCCCATAGGTTTGTAATACCTACACTGCCCTTCTTTGAGCTAAATTAATTCACCCATGATATCAGTCTATTTCTTTACTGTGTTACTACTGTTACTGTAGAACTGACGCTGGGTTAACTGGCTTTTATAAGCTGGATTTAGTTACTTTTCATAATAAATTAATTAGGTTTCATTCATTTGGAATACTTTTTTTTAAGATTAAAAATTAAATACGAATTCTGGCTGTCATAAAAAATGTCGATAGGAGTAAAACTAAACTGAATCTTCATTGAGGGCTCGAGCAATGGGCTCCTGTGGTAGAGGCACAGCAATGATTACTGCCTTGTTTCTTTTAAACAGTAAATCCGGGTCTGTTTAGGCCTCTAAACCATGTCCAAAAGATCATTACGCATCAACAGGTCCTAAACAGTCTCTACCTCATTCAACAATTGCTCCACAGAGACACCAATGATATGAAAGGGAGAAGTGCTAGCTGAGCAATGACGAGGCAAATGTGTTCTCATTTCCACTGAAGGTTAAACTCTTAATGTGACCAGTCCAAAGCCTTTGTGCGTCTTATAAACAAAGTACTTTTGCATTAAAATGGAATGAATCGAGACTTAACGAAATGAATCGAATGAATCGAAAAACAATGTGTAAATGTTGAGGTCGTAGTCGTATAAATGAGAAACCTATCAATGGTTTTTTACTGCATTTCTGCATATTGATTCAAATTATTTCAATGATTATAGTATAGCATAGCTGCCAATTCTTCCGATTTTATTGGAAGATTTTCCACCATAATTTTCAAACAGCTCCATTTTATATTTAAAATTTGGAATTATTTTAAGTGTAAATTGTGAAGTAAAAATTAGTGGTGGGAAATCTTCCGAGAGAGATAAAATTGTCAGCTATAGTATAGGGTGACCACCAATCAGGGAATTGACAATTTCTGGAAATATTGGACAATTTAGTTAAAAACTGAGAATTGAGACGAGGTTTTTTAAAACTCTAATGTGAAAGAGGACCTTTAGTGCTTCTTAAAACTCACATGGAAAAGTTTTTTTTGTGAGTATCCAACAGTCACATAATTTCCTTCTTAAGTATCACACTTTACCACTTTTGAAATAATAGTGTTGTTCCAATTATCGTTAATATTCCTATACTAACCTAACAAAACAGTTAAATTGCAATTTATTCTAAATTCAAATATATTTGAATTATAATGAATTAAGTTGCTGGGTTATTCCAGTTCTACTTATTTTGTTGTAGTTTGAAATAATCATCAACAATCTTTCAAACCTATGTTTGAAAGTTTATTAAAATGTAAATATTTGGGAATTTTCAAGTAAAAGTCTGGTACTGTGGAATCTGATCAAGAATGGCATGGGATTTCAGAAAAATTTCAAATTATTGTTTGATGGCCATCCTGTAAAAGTACTGGCAAAATAAAAATTTATTAAAAATAACAAGCTATTATAAAGGAAGATAGAGGGAGCGAAGAAAACACTTGCCTGTCTGTGTGCATGTGCAATGTCTGATTTGAGTTGTAGGTTCTCCTGTTCCCCTTGAACATAAAAAAGTAGGTATTATCCGTGAGCCAGGACCGAGACATGCCCGTGTTCGCTTCTGAATGTTGCGACTGTCACAGTGAATTTCAGAGCAAGAACTCCAGGATGACCACTCTGACCACATTCCTAGAATAGATGGTAAACACAAAGCAGATGGCTTATTAAATGTAAGTGTATCTTTTTTTTTTTTTTTTTTTTTTTTTTTTTACAGCATTATAAAATTCTACAACTTTTTAACGCAACTTCGCTGATAGTGAGTCATTGAAGTTTGACAGAGCATTTCCCCTGCGATAACCTTAAATTCATCTTCAAGATATACAGAGCCGTGTATATCAATTAAATCAAACACATATTTGGCCAAACAGTGTACTGGGAAAATTAATACATTTCGATCATAATCAGTATATATACCTTCCCCTCTCTTTCACTTCTAAAACCAGTTTTACATGTTGTAGCATGGATTCCATTGGAACTACTTGTTCATCCTGTTGCAATACTTAAATCAGTGAACTTTTTTTTTTCTTTTTCAATTGGCGTGCCTTAACAATGCCTTGGAGGCATCGACCACCACTAAGGCTGGAGTTGTTGGTGACTTTATTATGGGGGCACCTAGTAGGTGGATGAACGTTGCTCCGTATGAAGGGAGGGACACAATGACATCCACGCCCAGTCGGGGATCGAACCTCGACCGCCGTTAGTTGAACCTGAAACCATAGTACCGTACTTTATCCACCATACAAGCTGGTCGACTAAATCAGTGAACTAATTAAGCTATTTTTTGTGCTGCAAGCCTTTTTTACGAGTTTTTGCTTGCGATAGCTCGCTGGTTCTCTGTGGGATTATATCTAGAGAGCTTTTCTGGTCAATCTAAAACAGCATCTTATTTTCTAACGAAGTATTCTTTTCTTTCTTTCTTTTCTTTTTTTTTTTTTTAAATTATGGCAAGGAGCCAAATCTTGCTGAAATAACCCACTTTTTGATGAAAACTTCCTGCTTCACTCAGGCTTCATTTTCCCCCGTTATTATTGTCTCCTTCTTGTCGCTTTTCATCATGCCTTGAAAAGGGATGAGTGCCCCTATCCCTTCTTAAAAACATCCCCCAAAACAAAGGGGGGGGAGGGTTAAAGATTTCTTCAACATATGGTTACCATGCTAGAAAGAACAAAAAAGCAGGGGAAGAAACGGCATACAAAAATCCAGGAGGGGCAAATTCTCCCTTGTCCTATGCTGCTGATGCCCATGTTTTATACATTATTGGTACCAGTACACATTAGGCTATCACAGTATCCGAAAACTTTACACCAGTTGGATTTACTAAATCCAGGTTTGGCAGACGCTCATTTTTACCCAGGTGCTTCTCAGCTGGAGCAGTCTAAACTATGGAAATGTAATGGCGTCAGGAGTCAACACTGTACATAGGGTCACAGGTTCAAAGGAAAAGCCGGCCAGGCCAGATACGGTCGCGCGTTCCGAGTTAAGACAAGAAAACATTTGATTTAGCAAACCCAGTGTCGCAATTCAGACTGTTCACATCAAGAACTAATCTTCAAATGGAGTTGATGAGAAGGATAACAAAAGCAAAGGTCACTTTAGTTTCACACGACAGTCGAGTTGAGACAAAGCGGCACCCCAGAAGAAAGCCAATGAACAGGTTGTAGCCTACGCACTCCAGCCCTCTTGCAAAAAGATCATAAAGAAAGAGGAGTGGGTTGGAAAAAGAGTTACCATCAGATCTGGTGTAAAAAGAAGAGTTACTTGCTGAGGGTTTGGAATGTTTCGTAGTCTGAGGAGATGAGATTGTCATTGGTATGCTACATCTCAGCAAGAAGACAATTAGGTACCTAATATCCGGTCAGATAACTCCTTCAGCTGCCACATGCAGTTCTAGTGATTATAATTTAGCCTTCGCCACCTCTCCATTGGCGACCCGGACGTAACGAATACACATTTCCCTTCTCACCTTTAACGACAGATGGCACCAAAGCAGAGTCTATCCATCGCTTACTCAAGTCCGCAACACGTGGTAACAAAGTCCACATTGGGCCGTATTCACCAAACTGTGAGTAGCCAGCCCGTCATAACTCCGAGAGCTGGGAAACCTTCATGGCCGGTTTGTCTCAAAAACAACTTGAAAACTGTATTCGTCAACCAATTTTCACACAGGGTTACTTGACTCTGCAGTTATCTCAAACTAATGCACCCAGCTTTGAAAGCTCAACTTTGATTGGGCAGAATAATTATTGAATGAAGAGGGCCTGACCAGTGGCATTGTGCATAGCCACCACCCGCGGGAGATATATATGCATCTCCCATGGGTGGTGGCATAGCGCACCTGGAAGATGGAAGGTGCCTGGAGCTCTAGCTAGTGCTGTAAAAGTAACGACAAAATGAGTATCCGTATGTATTTGTTACTTAGATGTTCGCTATTCGTTACTCGTTACTTTCGTTACTACTAATAGAATCGGTAATAGGGTGTTATATGTGCCCCATAACAACACATCCGGGACAGTGTTGTTATGGGTATATGACGCCCATACATAAACCCATAACAAAACCTAACCCAAAAGAATTTTTTTTAGCGAAGTTGTACAAAGTTGTATTTAGAGCTTATTTTCTCTGATTTACAGATTGTTTTTATACACATTTATGGTTTTATACAATGCTAAATTATCCGAATTACTGAGTACACATAGAAATCTTCCAAAGACATATGCCATTCTTTTTTTTCTCAACCCCCCCTTTTTTAAATTCTGAACGCTGGTTTAACCTGTTCACTCTTATCATAAAAAGTGTAAAGGAAAGCTTGTGACTCGTGTTTTTTTCTGGGAGCGGGTTCTCGAATACTGAGATCCAGGGATTGGGCCAAATATATTAAATTCACAGGGCAGGGGATCTCAGTATGATATCAACTACTTTGCGTCTCTACAAGCATAATATCTTTATTATTTGTGAGTTCATATTTCATATCAAAAACTTCTTTTGCTGGACGATTTTTCGAAGTAAATTAAAAATTACCATATTTTAAATTAAAATTGCTTAATTCAGTGAGAATTATCTATTAAGATATTTCCAGTTCTATTTCTGCACTTTTGGGATGAAAGGGGTTAGCCCCTTCTGTGGGTGCATATATGAGAGCATTCTTTAAACAAAAATTATCACTCCTTTCATACAGAAAGAATGGTTGCACCGGACTATGCGTATTCCATGAGTTCATGGAATAAAATGTACCATAAAATAGGGCAGATGGCCCCCTAAACGCCGACATTTTAGAAACATACTGAACTTTATTGAATTATTTTAATACCAGTGGCTTACGCAGGAGTGGGCATAGAAATCCCGGGTAGCTCCCAATTTTTTATATATTTTTTAAACAATTACTTAAAAAATGTGTTTAGGTTTCCATGCTAAATATTTTTTTTAGTTCCAAATAATATTTTAAATAATAAAAATGTGTGAATTCGTTTACTTTATAAAAAAAATATTTTTTTTAAAGGTGTATTTAAATAATTTGTTATTTATTACTCATATTTCGATTCTAGCTAAAAAAAGAAAAAGTTAAGTTCGCAATCCTGCTTCGGAACCACCCTGAAAGAAAGAATTCTGATTGCACCACTATTTAGTACTAAAATGTTAGTAAGCCCGAAATTAGCACCCCTTACTAACATGCTTCTCTTATATGTATTGCTCCTCTACAATTATAAGAACACCCCCTTCCCCCCCTGCAAAAAAAAGTTCAACTGCGCATAAGAATGCACTATACACCAGATCCTATCCCCCCATTGTACGACCCATATCAATAGAGCAGCAGATAGTATATCCATCTCCATAACTGTAACGAAACATACGGATTCTTCCAAACCTCATCAAAACGATACCATTCGGCTCGGCACAAACGAATTGCAACCAGAACATACTACTACTCAAATACCGAAACTGATTTTTCCCTTCAAACAGCGAGAATCCATAATACTTCCGGTATCTAGTAACGGAACGGAACATACTATTACTCAAATACCGAAATTCATTTTCTCCCTCCGGCAGTCTTGTATTCGAAGTTCGAACCTGGTCGATCCGAAATGCACACTCAAGTCATTTTCCCCCTTGAAACCGCGATCCGATATCCAGTAACAAACAGAAGATATTAGTACTCGATTACTGGAACCCGTTACCTCCCTAGTTCGCCTCGCCTGGAAGTCTGTATTCGAAGTTCGAAGCTGCTCGATCCGAAACAGCTTCGGATCGAGTAACGAGTAACGATATCAACCGAAAAATAACAATTCGTTACTTCGAGTCTGAGTGATTATCCGTATCTTAGTACCGAATACATGCGGTTTGCTTCAGCTCTAGCTCTAGCACGATCTTATCGGAAAGCATCCGTCACGGATAGTTCTCACTCACGAGTCCACGGATACTGAAAATCTTCGGATAAATATCCGATACCCTCATTTTGACTCTACCACCATGGTTTCGACTAATGGAAGTGAAAATTTTTATGCCTCTTCCGAGAGTATCGGAAGGGGACGCTATCAACCAATCAAAACAAGGCACTCTTTGCCGCATTCGAGCACGTAGTTTAAGTTTATGACATAGTACTTAAATAGGTATCACGTCTTGTCTTATTTTGTTAGTCGATCTCTGGCTGTGTTATACCATGTGAATATACAACGTGTAAGATACTAATGCGCAGTACTCAAATACAATCAAAAAAAATTAATATCGATTTTCGAACCGCTTTACCAAAACTTTAATTGTAAGTTGCGTGCAAAGTTAGTTGCGCTTCGGTGGCTGAATCGGTAAGACGCGGGACTATTACTAGGGCGTTATGTGATCGAACCCCGTGCGCAATATTTTCCTGCACATTTTTTTTTTTTTTTAAATACGCGAATCTTGGTAATTAATTCATCAGAATTTTACACTTTCAAAATAAATCACTTTTAACACCCACAAAACTCAATATTTCTTTAAGGTACATTAATTTTTGTCAGACAGACTATTTTTTCCCTAATTGTCACCCGTTCGTGATGCAACAGCAAGAGTATTCATTTTTTAAGCATCATCAATTGTAAAAATATATTCTTTGAATAGCAGAAATAAAATTTTAAAAATATATAAATAAATATACAGTCAACTCACAATTTTACGACCCTTCCGATTTAACGACCCTCTGATGAAGTGCTGACAGTTTTTCAATACCTTTTATAAACTTTATTTGCGCTTCGGTGGCTGAATCGGTAAGACGCGGGACTATTACTAGGGCGTTATGTGATCGAAGTGGTTATGCCCCTGAAAATGGTAGACGGCCGAGGTGTGAAGGTCCCGGGTTCGGGTCCCATCGCGCGGCTGTCGATCTAACGGTCTGGAGTTTTGGTAGGTTTTCTCCAGATGTAACGTGAATACGCGTTAGAACCCCTTAGAAAGTCCTCCTACCAAGGCACTCCCCCTTAGGCAGATACCCCGCGTGCAGGTTTGCCTTAAAAAACACAAACAAACAAACATAAACTTTATTTTACACTCAGTATATTCACATGGCCATTATGCCAAAGTTCATTGAAATCCGCATTTTCCTGAAACCGTGCCTCCTCCTTATAAAATAAAAACGGTAATATTCGAGTAAAAACAAATCAGATTGAAATTATCGTCCAAGCAATGGAAGAAAATCATTACTTAAATGAAAACAACTTTTCCAGTTTTTATAGAGCGCAGCAAACGAAATGAGGATTTGAAATCTCTAGCACAAAAATTAAACAGCAGTGGAGGTTTTATTAAAAATGTGAAAGCTTGGCAATAGGTAAGCAGACTGTTATTTTATAAATTTTAAATATCATTAAAAATTAGCATTAGTATATTCTAATTGTTCTAGGCTCTAAATATTTTTTAAACTCTTGAATCAGTTGGAATGCTAATGATTTATTCAACCGAAAATTGTTGATAAATTCGTCGTCGCTTAACTCAAGGGATTTACACCTAGGAATCGAATTTCGTTCATAGGAATCGAATTTCGATTCCTATGAACCCTTCTAGCATCTTATTGTTGTGCAACAGTTGCTACAATTAAAACTGAGCCATTATTTTGATGTAAACAACTACCATCAGAACAAATAACCACGCACGCTGACTTGTATCCGAAGCGGAAAGAGCTTCTCACTCGCGTTTACCGTGCCGGGAAAAAAAAGTGGAATTTACGACAGGGTTTCCGATATCGGAACGTTCCCGAGAGCATCGTGGTAGACCAAATTGACGCCCTTTCGGAATGTGACGTCATGAGTGAGAAAAGGGTTGTTTTTCCGCTTCGGAAAGGTTTCCGAGAAGATCGTGCTAGGGCCCCGGTTCGAAACCAGATCGTGTCCGCTGACCTAATCGTTCGGAGTTTTCCGTGGTTTCCTCCGAAAATCAGCGTAAATACGGGTTAGGACCCCTTAGGAAGACCCCCATGGAGGGCACGCCACCCATGGGCCTAGATCCCCGTGCAGATAATTGGACTCAATCCCACAACACAATACACATTGAATGAAGAGGTGAACTAGTTTAATATTCGCGAGATCAAACCCAGCTCCAGCCACATGCACTTCCTTCACTATATTTAATTTTGTTTTTATGCTAACAGTGCATTAAAATATGAAAATTAATTTAGCTTTATTGTAAAAAAAAACAAAACAACAACGTTGATTAAACGTTTAAAACAAAATTAAAACCAATACTTTTTATAAATAAAACTATGAATTTCATGTCTGTTAGACTCTCTTCAAATTTCTTTATATGCAACATTTTTATTTCTTGAGTTTTGATTTTAATAATTATTTTAAAATATAATATATATATATTATAAAATACTATACATGTGTACGTATACGCATTAATTAAATTTATGATGAAATCAATATATATGTTATATGTACTTAATTATTATACAATATATTTATATCAATAACCATTGTATATGTAGTCTATATATTATGTATAGAATATGTATGTCTTAAAAAATTCTATGATACTGAAGCATTTTTAATTTTGTTTTTAAAATTTTTTTTCACACATTTGTGTGAAAAATTGTTAATTCGCTGTGCCCAAGTACAGTACACCACAATCAGACAAAAATGTTTAATCCCTCAACAAGATTATTTTTTCATTCTTTACTCCTAAATCATTAATCTTTTCCATGTAAACACAAGTAATTTTCTCCCGTCTCTTGTTAACACACACACACACACACACACACAAAAAAAAAAAAAAAAAGGTAGATCCACAGTGTTTGGGCCAAATCGCCCCTCATCTGTGGAATAAATAGAGAAAAGAAATAAATAGGGACGATCAGAATTTACTTATTTATTTTAAACATAAAGAATAATTAAACAACAACAAAAAAAAGCATTAGATCAGAAAAAAGAGGGATTGAAAAAGTAAAGTCAAACAAGCAAACCAAGATAAAGCCAACAAATGGTGCTTGTAGTCTCTACGGAATTTATTAATGACTATGTCATTTTATCTCTCACCCCCTTAATTGAAAATTGTCCCAAAAATGCAACATAATTTTACATCCGCTCTTATATTAAACGAGGAATGTTTGTGTGTGTGTGTGTGTGTGTGTGTCCGAACGATCTCGAAAACTGCTCTAAGGATTCTTTTTAAATTTCGTACCTGAGGGTTTTTTGGGCCCCTGAAACGATTGAGCTAGGTCAATTGATTGAAAAAACTCTAAAACGCTCAAAATTTAAAATTTAAAATTTTTGACGGTAGCGCCATCTATTGAGCGTTTGAAAAACACACTTGATGCAATCTTCCTAAAAGGGACGCTCAAATGAGTTTGGGGCGGATTAAAAAATACACGCCATCGATATATAATAGTAAAAATTAATTTCGCAAAGAAATAAAATAAATGGAACTTGATATTCAGTACACAGACAAATAAATATTTTAGAAACTAGATATATTACACCATTCAGCTACATAAATTTGTTTAGAATTAAAAAGTTATTTTTATTTCAAAACTAGCTGCGTGCCCGTTCTTCGCACGGTAGGAAACGAAAATTTTCCTTACATGTGTAATTCGAAATTATTCGTGATGTGGAATTAAAAAAAAAAAAAAAAGAGCAAAATTATTTGACTCTTAATGTAAAGTTTGTGTCATGAGTACTAATCTGATCATTGCAGTATAATGACTCAAAAAAACTACGTCAGTGTCATTCACTATCAAAAAAGTGGAAAGCTTAATGGCTTGCAGAGAACTCCTGGCTTTCAAAATGTCTTATTCAGGGGCGTAGCCAGAGGGGGGGGGATATCGGGATATATCCCCCCCCCCCGAAATTTTTGGATTAGTGATGAAATTCCGTCTATTTATGCATATATAAGTTCATATATCCCTCGAAAAAATTTCCAGGCTCATATCCCCTCCCCGAAAAAATTTCCTGGCTACGCACCTGGTCTTATTTCTACATCATACTGTTTTTTAGGCTCAAGTTGTAGCATTAAATACCTAAGACACTACATGAAATAGAGCACCATTTATCTCTTTCCGAACATGTACCATATAAGGAAAGTATTGTAATCATGAAAAAATTCGACTTCGAGATTTTGGTGTATTGACGCGTTTTGAGGTCTTCTGAATTCATTTATGCTATTTTCAAGAGAAGTTTTTAAAATAGCTGCGCACCCACTCTTCATACGGGAAGAAGGGAATATTTTACTACTAAAATCATATCTGCATGTGACAAAACAGAATTTCATTTTTAAAAAAAGTTCAAGTAATCTCCTCTGTTGAAATTACTGCGAGATATATTAACGCAAATTAGAATTACTTTTCGTTTAGTTGGTTGTAAGACAACCGTTGAAACAGGACACTTTTAATTGCATGAAATATTTATTAACGTGGTACATTGCGATTTCTTCATATTATCTTTACAAATCTAATAATACTACCTATTACGTACATTATTACTATCTATATTCGCTTCTCCCTCTTCAAGGCTCCCTTTAAAAAAACAGCTTAGATTATTTGGCCTCAATGGGATCTTTTGATTATGTGGCGATTCTTTGCAATTTACGCATTAGCATAAATAATAATCATTTCACATAATGGTCGCCATTAAGGAAACTCTCCATATATATTTAATTTATACATAGTTTTATAAGATGGGCGTATTTAGCGCCGCAAACCATTTCATCTTACTGTGGGGAGAAAATATCCAAGGGGTGCCATTTTAACTATCCATGTATCTAATATAGCGATATCTTTTATATTAGATCTTAGTGCGCAGCTATTTTAAAAATTTCTCTTGAAAATAGCATAAATGAATTCAGAAGACCTCAAAACGCGTCAATACACCAAAATCTCGAAGTCGAATTTTTTCATGATTACAATACTTTCCTTATATGGTACATGTTCGGAAAGAGATAAATGGTGCTCTATTTCATGTAGTGTCTTAGGTATTTATATCCTCCATAGTCCTGTCTCCTGAAAAACATCAAACTGTGTAATCTCGAGGAGCTACTTATTCCCACTTTAATTGTGACAGGGCGTTAGAGTTGCAGAGTTTACAAATTTCACGCATTTTTTTATTTATGACGTCACTGTTTGACTGCCGTAAAGGATACCCCGGTATGTTGAGGGAGTTAATTTCGATATTTCGCATAATTGTTTTCAAACGGTATCATTAAAACTTTGCGTTATGTAACCTTTATGGAGGAACGTAATTCAACGTTAAAATAAAATTATACTCGCAACCTGCATGCGTATGTTAGGCAACGCCTGCGCTAAATTAAATGCCAAAAATAAAAATAGTAAATAGAAAAAATTTAATATATCGCGCTTTGAAACGAACTTTGTAACTTTTAAAATGAACATTTTCAGAGCCGTGAAAACATTTCAATTTTTAAATAAGCACCGGATTAAAATACCACTTCTAATAATAATAATCGTGAATTTCTTAGTTTATTTCTACAGTAAATTTTAATCAAAATATCGTCTCCCTGTGTTGAAAATAGAGCTGGAATAAATGAGTTAAAATTATGGCGTAATTTTTACGTATCTTAAAGCATTTGACGTCATAGATCCTCACTTGCGAATTGAAATTCTGATATCCCATTTAAAAACTCGATTGGTTGAAAAAATCCTTTTTTCTAATCCTTTCTGTGGCAACAACCGAACATAAATTCTCGTGCCGTGATCGCAATGTAATGAATGGCGTAAGATCGCGTTGATGCTATTAAATTCTAAACATTAGGCTGCATTAAAATTCGTAAAAAATCATCTAATTTACATAATTTTTTCGTTTTTATTTTAAAAGAGGGAGAAAAGAATGTTTCACGATTTGTCAAAATATCTAAAAGTTATGACGGATAGAATTCAAGATGCGACAGTTTTAAAATTATTTTACGAAAAACAATCGCGAAGCAGATGCTTAGTAAAAAAATTCCTAAAAATCGGTAAATCATGTTACGTATTCAGAACAAACTGTTTTTAAAAGAAAATTTCCTCCTCTATCCGATGATACAAATGCCGTTTTACTGCAAGCGTAATTTCCGCCGTCATTACGAATTAGGTGAGAAAAAAGGCCAAAAATCGCATAAAACATAAAAAAAAAAAAAATTCTAGGTCGAATTTTGAAAAAATCGCTTCGAGGTGCACAACTACATATTTACATCTTCCCGAGTACCAAATTTGGTGTTTCTAGGTGTAGCCGTTTGTCCGTAACGCTGCCGACAGACACACACACACACACACACACACAGACACCTTCTTTTATAATAAGTAGAGATATCGTCCTGGCAACCAGCGAAAGAAAAAGAGAAAAGAGTCTTCGTTGCCATCCCCGCAAGCACCTTGATGTAATATACGTAAATAATTTAATTATTCTTAATTCATAGTTATTAATGCGAAACTATTCGTAAATCTTAGGCTTCGTAGGCAATGTGAAAAATTGCCTGAATTTATTACAATTATCCTTTTGTAACTAACGTAAAGCTAAATGTATTTTTGCGTATATACTAAAACAATAAATATTTTTCATGTATTTTATTGATCCATATGATGCGAATTTCAAAAGTGCATAAAAGTTTCAGCTTAGCCGAATAATTTAAATGAAAATGGCACCCTTTTCAGTCATTCACAGTAAGAAAAAAGATCCTGTGACGTAACATGAAAATTCCATTTTTTTTTTTTTTTTAAATAACGGCACTAGGTTGAATTCTATTTTAACCTTGTAATATAATATTCTATTATAACCTTGTAATAACCCCTTAACCTATCGTCAACTGCCTTATTCCGCCAAGTTGACGATAAATATTTAAATGTAGTTACCCTGATGATTTTTTTTTTTTTTTTTTTTAATGGGTCAACCGTTTATAATGAAACGATGTTCGAAACTCCGATGAAAAAATGATACGATCGATTCCTAAATTGGGCTCGCAGCCGATATTCAAATTAATTTTGCAGATGATCAGCCATCAGTTTAGTTTTCATTCACTGCAGTTGATGATTTCAACTCATTTATTTTATCATCGTATGGACAACCTTTTAAAAGTTGCGGGCAGAACTTTACGATAGTGGCCTCCTGGGCCTGACTTCAGGATGTTAGCGAAATCGCGGGCCGTATTATTCGGATTTATATGGAAGTTTGAATGTTTTATATATGTTTTATACAGGGTTTTGACTTGTTCTGAGGGCTGGTCCAAAAGCCATGGCGGGCCCCATCCGGCCGCAGGCTGGGAGTTGTCCATATGTGGAAGCAGTAAATTGGGAGGCTGAAATCTGGTTACTAAGATTTTTTCTAATAAATTTTCAATTATTATTTAGACGTGGATTAGACTGTGTTGTTGCAGCGGGCGATAGAATGTCTACACTCAGAATATTTAATATTTACCCACTTAAAATCAAATAACTTCATATTCAATTTTTATTATACTTCGAATTGTATAATCTGCAGAAACATTTCGTATTCGAAACATTTCGTTTGGTATCAACATCCTCTCCTATATCCATGCTTAATGCATAGAAAACCGTTTTATATTTGAAAAAAAGTTAAACTGAGTAGTAATTTAGAAAAGCTATCTTAAGCGAATTGGAATCGTAATTTTTCCTCCAAAGCCTGATAACCGTGACTTCAATGTAACGTCAATGTCACTTGCAATAGATAATTCTGACATTCAAATGATTAGCTTTTTTTATTCTCTTAAATGAAATAGAGCTAAAAATACAATAAAAAAAAACCGCTTAAAAATCAGGGAACGGGCGGATTATCAGATCTTTTCTTTCTTTCTTTTTCTTTTTTTTTTTTTTTTTTTTTTTTTTTTTTACATAATTATGATAATTTTCAGGCTGATCGCACCAACGAACCGTGTAAATTTTAAGTTATTAGACAATACATTTTTAATCTGTTTGGATGGTAAAAGTTTTATTTTGAGTGGTTGAACTCGAATTGTGACAGAGTCAGGGATCAGCGTAACTATATAGGAGCGATGTATTTTTTATTTATTCGAAGTTAGAAGTCCATTTTCTTCAGTCCATCCGTTTGTTCTATTATTGTCAACGTTTAAGTAGTTGTTAGGGTTATTATGAAAGAATATTTTTGATCTATTCTGTTTTTGATTTCATGATTTCGAAGTGTCCTTTTGTACTAATAATTTAAATTGCGTTACACTTTTTATTTTCTTAAGCGTGAGTTTATAAAGTAAAATTATGTTTAAAGCATATTTATGTAAGATTATACTTTTATGGCATCTATATTTATGTATCTATAAGATTGAATTTACGTTTGTAGAATTTGTTTATGCATGATGTATTTTCTTTGAATTAGAAAAAAATAAGTATTTTATGTTTGAATTTAAGCACTATAGAGAAATTTAAATGTGTGAACGTGCAGTTCAAACGCAAGCAGATGAAACAGATGATTAGTATTTGGAAGGAGAACGACATGGAACAGCTAGACGTCGACAAATACTTCGGGTAAACAGTCTAAGTATCTACAAAGCTGCCACAAATGTGGGTACTTATTATCATAGTTTAAAACTTTATAACATGGATTGCATTCACCCTGGAGCTTTCCATTTTTCTGAAGAGTAAAAACAAAAATTAACCGAAACCATTTTGGGGACTGTAAGATTGATGTAGGACATTCCGAATTTCCTAATGAGTTGGTGTGGTTGTTTCTTCGATGTCACCCACATTTCAAAGAATTCGAAATTTGAAAGCATACTTTACAATTGCTTTGTTCACAGTATATGACGAGTGAAACTATTAACGATTTTTGTGTCTGCTGCTACGTTGCGAACAGTGTATAACAGACTTGATGAATTTTTTTTTATAAACTCATTCATCTGACAGTTCAACCAACTCAAATTCTTGATGCTGAATTTGAACGTCCTCAATATGGACAGATATATTTCTGAAGTAATGAAGATGCTGTTAATGAATGCATCGCCCAAGATCTTCGCTGATACCCTCGTTGATCTGCTACAGAAGGAAAGGAGGCACCTTACGTTAAACTACTTTTTGCTCAACTCTGATGGCACCGACCATCGAATATTTAGCATCCCTCTTCAAAACAACGTATATGCCATTGTAACATTGAATGCCGACCAAAGCTTACCTGATAATGTATGGGTGATCCGACAGCGATGAAAATCTTTGGCAACCATGAAGATTATTGATACGTGACAAGGCATTTACGTATTCATTATTTTACACTTAAGGAGCCTTTAGATTCTGAGCATGGCTCGGTAACCTGGTACTATATTTAAATACTATAAGTTCACAACAGCTTTAATCTATTGTTACAAGATTTCGTAAGCTGTAGACTATGCTTCACATGTATTTTTCTATAAATAGGTTACAATCATAAAAATTTCAACATAGGATTACCATTCGAAATACACGAAAGATGAGGGATAAAATGACATAGTCAATTAATATCGTTTTAATATGGCAATAATGAAGCTAAAAAATTAGGGAGGTTCAGGGGGGGTCTCCCCCTGACGAGGTTCGAACAGCCGAGTTTACTTATATATACCGGGTGATTCAAAATAGATGTTAAGGCGATTATTTTGTAAACCGTAAGTGATCCAAACATATTTCTAATTAGGAAAGTTCGTCAAATTAAGAGTAACTTCAGATATGGCATTTTTTTACTGGGGGTTGTATACATATTAAAATATGAAATTTAATTTTTATACGGTCCCTCCTTTCCTACCCTTTATTTTTAGAAGAATGTAGCTCTTTGCTTAAGAAAATTAATAAAACAAATCTCGTGTCTCTAAGTGAAATAGTTTGCGAGAAAATTGATTTTGAAAATGATTACTTACACCACTTTACCTGCTGTGTGGGCGTCGGTTTTCAATCGAAAAAATCTTTACTTTGGGGACTAGCTATGAGTTGAAAAAAAGTTAAATAATGATCCCACTGTTGGGAATGGCAATCGAACGTGTGAAATTAACAGGACAATTTTACCTGAATGCATCGGTAATGCGTTATGAAATTATCAATGATTTAGTGCTTTAGCGGGGTCATCCAGTAATTACATCACGCTAATAGAAGAAAGATTTTTAAAGTGTAAAAGAAAATGACAAAATGATGGTGAGGGTTATTATGCTGTGGTAACTTTGAATAGAAATTGTCAAACGTGCGTTATAGGAAAATTCTAGATAAACTAGGATTTGAGAGGTTAACTGTGTCTATTGAGTGACTATGAACATAAATTAACTTCATTTGAAAAGTAATTACATTTTTCTCACTTTTGAGACAACCCCTATCTGAAAACTACTCTTAATTTGACGAACTTTTCTAATTGGAAGTATGTTTCGATCACTTATGGTTTAAAAAATAATCGTCTTAACATCTATTCTGAATCCCCCGATATATATATATATATATTCAGGGTAGTAGCCAAAGGGGGGGGGGGTTAGGGGGGTCATAACCTCCCCCATGAGGAATTTTTTGCCATGCAAAATGTATATTCTTCACTCCTTTATCACACACATGTATGCATATATGTGAGTTGCACTAGTCGTAACCCCCCTCCCCTCATGGAAAATTCTGGCTACGCCCCTCAACATATATATATAACTAATAAATAAAACACAATATATACTGCAAATAAGACATACCTCGTATTAAAACTATAACAGCCAGAAGCAAGAATTAGAAACCACAAGTGGAAAAAAAAATAAATAAGAAGCAGAGCCAAATAAAGTACAATAATCAATGTGAAAATAGAATGGAACGGAAATTATAACCACTGTCACCATCTTCAGGAGCCACAAACAATGGATTATAATTAAAAACAAACAAAATAGTAGGGTTTCGTTTGTGTGGCATATCAAAAGAGATATTCACTCCACACGTTCTGGGCTCTACCCTACTATAAAAAGGAAAGAAAAAAATATCAAATTAATAGAAATAGCACTGAAAAATCGACATACCAATCTGGAGTGGTGGATAGCACATGGAAGACGAGTAAAACGTGTTGCCAAAGTTAAAAACTGTAATAAGTGAAAACTGGTGTTACCACAACGTAAAAGTGGAAAGAAGAATGTAAAAGTGTTGCCAAATACTGAAGGGTAATATTATTATACTTTATTAGTATCCAGGTATATTAATTAAATTAAAGATATATAGAATAATAATAAATTTAAAATTATTGAATAAAAGAGATAGTATAGCCATAAATATATCATATTGTATTTAAAATTATAATGATTATTAATAATGACAAAGTATGAATAATAAGTTAGTTTATAACAGAAGATTAATCTAATAAATAAAAAATGTTTTTTATTATAAAATATAAGTAGGACAGAATAATCACAATATAGGACCCCCCCCCCCCTCTTCTTTTTCCAGATATATATATGCATGCATATACACATCCAAATTGTTTTTATACATATTACTCTTTTTATATATGCAGGGTGAATCTAAACTCTTGGGCAAAACTTTAAGGGGTGATAGGGCACACAATGAGGAATCGTAATCACATAGAAATCTGGGGTCAAAAATGCAGTTTTAACTTACCCGGTAATAATCACTTTCGGGAAAGTATTGAAATATTCGTCTAATTTCTTAACCAATAGGCTCGTCTCCGAAAATTTCATTCATGAAATAAAATAAACTTTTTAAACTATCCATTTTAGTCTTCTGTTTTCAGAGAAAAATACATTAGTTTCTGGCGAAACAATGGTCGGAAAGTGCACTGTTGTTTCAGCACTTTTTCCGAAGTGATTATTAACAGCTACACGAAGACGACGTTGCCGACCCCACATTGCTATGTGATTCTGATTCCTTATTATGTGCCCTATCACTACTATATATATATATATTAGTCATTCTACAGAGATTTTGAAGTCGTGTAAGATTTCTGATCACTTTTGGCTACTTTTATAACTTGCTGGCTGGTTTCCATAGTGTTTTCCGTCTCTCAAAGCATAAAATATTCAAATTATTTGCGAATTTTCGAGATTTTCCAAATTTATAAAAACAGCCCACGAATCCACCATGTTTTCAACCCCTCCAAAATTGCGGAGTTAGAATTTGTTTTTGGAGTCAGGGTCAAATGTTAGGGTAACCCTTGTATTCGGTGTCGTGAATACAATTTTCTCACTAACCCTTGAAGTTAGCTCGCTTTTCTGAGTTAACTCCAGGGTTTGAAGTTTGGTGAATATGGCCCATTGGGTGGCACACGACTCAAAGCAACAACAGGAACTTCTCAAAATCCCCAATGAGTTTCAAATTCCACAACGCTTGGAACATCCAGCTCTCGGCTGGTTCACTAGAGAGGGAGTAGTGTGGTGGCACGAAATCAACACCACGTACGTTACATCTCGGAAATTGAAGGCTAGGCAAACGATTACCTTTTGTCCGGTCGGATAACGTGTTGTTGACCTATAACGTTACAGTTGTTAGTATCAAAACCAGCCATTGCCACTCGCTCCCTTTAGTATTTACGGGAATCCTACGCTCGAGATCTTTAATAAGCCGGATTGAGGACTGAGTGACAGAAGTATGCTGCTCTGTTAAGTAGACCAAAAACTATGAAGACCCTTTTCTATTATTAGCATTGATGGACAATTTATTTTTACTGTAATCAATAATTTTATATTAATTTAATAACTGTTTTCTATCATGAGAAGTGTATCTAGCTGTGGGTTTCGTGCTGCACGCTACCATTCCGAACACTGAAATTATTACACTTCCTAAGACTACCACTTAACATCTTGTAAAATAATAATCTTTACTAATAACAGAATTCTTCTTTATTTATTTTAAAGAAAAGTGTAGTTCAGTATTGAGATTTATATTTCTTATTATAAGAATGAAATGTGTGGTTAATTTTTAATATAAATAATTTATTAATTATGAAACAAAGAGTCGCACATCAAGAAAATAACCATGAATTCGAACATTTCCCCTCTTGATAAAATTCTATCCATACAATTGTTTTACATACTTGAGAACATAAGAGTTGATACCGGCATATCTGCTTTGCAAGTGCAGGGTTTTGTCACAACGATTGACCAACGGTACCTTGGTTTGCGAGTATAATTTTTTCCAGGATCTCGCTTATAATTCAAAGCACTTGATTACCAAAGCGAATTAATTTGCAATAAGTAATACTAGTAAGTTTTTATGCACATAAAAATAATTAAGCCATGCAAGAGGTAATGCTCGTATGGGGGCACAGAAAAACTTATTCGTAAATTGTAGGAGGAAGGGGGCTAATGTGGACAACTTTAATAATTCTGCTATTAATCAGTTAAAATTTCTCTGTAAATTTTTGTAGATTAGCAACACTGGTATACACTTACTTGTGTAGTTGCATGACAGATGACAGTACACTTCATATAGTCTGGCAGCAATTTATAAAACAGGTTTTTTTTTTTGTTGATAAAGTAAGTTCTTCATTTGCTTTTAAATTACTAGTTTTGACTGTTTTAATTCATTATTTTAATTTAAAGGAGATGGTATGTTATAAATTAATACATTCTTTACATATTTTAATATTCTCTTTTGGTTTGCATTATCTGAATCAACCAGCATTGAGACTAGATAAACAAATGATTCTATGGGGCTAGTGTGGATATATGGTGGTGGGGGCTATACTGAGAACATGTCAACACTAGCCCTATTCATCTTTCAGTAGTAAAATCATGGGTTTTAGAATTAAGTTTTAAACTATTTATTTACTAAATTAGATTTTTACTGTGATAAGTTAATTTGCAAAGGTTTTTATTATTTTATTTTAGGTATTTGTTTAGTAAAATTAATTCATTTTTGTACAAAGTAATTTAAAGAAATTATTGTTTTCACAAATTAAATATTTATTTCATTAAAATTACAGCCTGTAGAATCTTTAATTTTATAGAAATAATAAAAACTCAAGAAATTTTCTTTTAATTGCTGGTAGCACGATTCGAACAGCATCTCAATCGACATTAAACGTTGGCATGTCAAATTATATAATTAAATAGGAGCAGAATAATTGTTTTCCAATTAAATAAATAAAAGTTAAATAGCTTTCTAGTGTGTTGTTTTGCCGTTGACATTTACTCAAAAATGCACAGTTCTTAATTAGTAATACAAATTAATTATTAGGATTAATATTAATTAAAATTTATATTATTATGGTTAACAATTATTAAGGAATGTACTACCAAGGTTAGAATTTATTTCATTGCGGTTTTGTGTATAAGTTGTTTTACATTTTCTAATTAGTATTCCAGCTTGCCCATGACATGGGGCCATATGGCTAGTGTAGACAAAAATAACTTTCAAAAAATATTATTTAAAAATTATTCGGCAATATAATTTTATATTTTAATCAAAATAAAGGTAATAGAGCAAATTATTGGATTGAAAATATTAGGATGTCTTAAAATTGATATTTAGTATACTTTTTGCCAAATTTATAAAAATTGTGCACACTAGCCCCGTTCTCCCCTAGAAGGTGTTAAACATTTTGAACAAAAGAAAGCACATGCAGGGACTGAATTACAGAGATGGGGGTCCGGAGCAAACGCTTCATTGGGGGGGGGGGGGGTCTTACCCCTCGAAAAATTTCTTGTACCTCACGCAGCAGTCTTAATATCACACCATACAAAGAAGGATTTTATAACAGCATAAAACGACTATTTAATCAAGATGCAAAATGAAATGCAATAGTTCGATAGTAATAATATTATGTAGGATAATAATGTTTCTATTATATTATGCCTCACAATGGCACAGTGGTTATGCCACTGAAAATGGTAGATGGCCGATGTGTGAAGGTCCTGGGTTCGGGACCCATCGCGCGGCTCTCGATCTAACGGTCTGGAGTTTTGGTAGGTTTTCTCCAGATGTAACGTGAATACGCGTTAGAACCCCTTAGGAAGTCCTCCTACCAAGGCACACCCCCCGGCAGATCGCCCTAGTGTGGCGTTGCCATAATCACACACACACGCACACACACACTATTATATTATTTAGCCCCACCACTTGCTGAGAGGTTCTGGTCTCGAAACTGGTAGGCGGGAGGTGGCAGGTTCAAAACCCTGTCGCGCCTGTCGATCTAGCCGTTTCGGAGTTTTCCGTGGTTTTCTCCGAAACCTCGCGTAAATATGGGCTAGGACCCCTTAGAAAGACCCCCAAGGAGGGCATTACCCCTATCGGCCTAGGACCCTAGTGCTGTCAATCGGCCTTAATCCACAAACACAATATATTTATATTTTCAATCGTTAATTTCATTCCATATTTTTCAAGTGTTCCACAATATTTTTGTATTTGTTTTCCTGATGCTTATATATCAGAGCGTTTATTTAGAGTTTGGCAGATCTTCACACTGCTCATCTTAGGAATCTTCTTTTTGCATGTCCTGATTGAAAATCAAGTTCTATGGCTTTTTCGCGATCAGTATAATGTATAAATCACTACATAAGCCACGCCTAAATGATAAGTTTTCGCTGAGTGATTGCCCGAGACTATACCTTTTAGAAAAAAAAAAGGTGTGAATATGATGCTAACGCTATGAAATATAGTAATTATTATTACTACTAGCCGCCTTCGGCGACCAGTTTTGGCCGTCGATGGCCGCTTTGCGACCAAAATATGCAACCTACGGCACACGGGCCTCTTCGCGACCGAAGTTTGCAACATACTAAAATAATTCTATAGCTAACTTTTTCGTTTAAAATCGATAATTTAATAAATACAATTGTTAGTAGCAAAATCTCTTTGAAGGGGCGGCTGGGGAGATTACCGTTGAGGAGAAAAGTAACTTATCGAGATACTTATCACTATATTCATGCTGCAATGTATTATTTCTTTAAAAATATTCTTCCTTGTAACAATAAAACTTTCGCTCGAACATACATTTGTACTTAATAAAATTAGTGAAAAATGAGTAAAATATAAATTAAATTGAATGTTTTATACAGTTTTTGTACTATAGTAAATTAATAAATTTGGTTAGTTAACATATGGCCTCGAAATTATTTTGCGCAATTGCAAAATTATTTAATCCTTTTGAATACTAAATTTTTGCAGTTTTATTGAATGGTTCATACAATTTGTAAATAAATTCGAAGTAATTTACTGAATAAGTAATTAATTATACATGGATTTTGTATTAAGTTATTCTTTAGGCAAAGCAGAGATCTGCTTATGGTCATTATATTATTTCTTTTAAGGACAACGTAGTAAAATGGATTTTTTAAGTATCTAGTTAACAATATAATTCATAGATGTCGCCACCAAACAATCTGTTGCGTTTTTTCTCTCTGTACTTCGCTTGTCTGTTTATTTTTTCAAGGCGTGATATCTCGCTAGATATTTAGAGTTGAAAGTAGCTGCAAATTTGAAAAAGGTTAATTTTTTAGAGATCTTTCGAACTGTACAAAAAGTTTTTGCTTTCAGATAAAAATGTCGTTTTTATCAAAATTTCAACATGGCGGCAGATGCACCGGCCGGCAGCGTTTAAAAAAGGCTTTTATTATTTAGATTATTATTTTTCATAAAACTAGTTTATTTGTCTCTTATTTTAAATTAAATTTTCTTTCCGTTGGTGCTTTTCAACATGGCAATGTTGAAGTTATTGCCAATGATCAAGAAAATCGTACTATGCTAAGTTTGTCGCCTACACCGACACCGAGACTCTGAACTACGATGTTGTGCAGTTTCGGGCAGTGGCGGCTCGTGGGATACAGCAAGAACAGCCGGGCTGCACTTGAAATTATCATCACATACTTTAAAATAATTTATTCTACTAATTTTCCAAAATTCAGATTAGAATTGTGGAATTCCTACGGTAAATTAAAAAAAAATCTCCGCAAAAAACCAAACACAAAAAAAACGTATTGTGGCCGGATCGCTCATTCAGAAAAAAAGTACTTTAATCTTCCCGCAATTCAATTGGGAAAATCTTTGGTTCAGCCCAGAGCGCTGAAAAGAAAATTGGCAGCACCGTTGCCATGACAACGACTACGTAAGCAGCCTCTCCGGCATAGGGAGTATGCAGCTGATACAGCCGATGAAAGATTTTTTAACGGCGGCTGAACTTGAGAACTCGACTAACTGATTGGCTCGGACGAGAAGGAGGGAGGGGGTAAGGAGAATATATGTTTGGAAAACTCTCGACTTTATATTGTTGAATTTATCAAGAAGGTAAGCCTGAATAGACGCTTATGAATGGACAATTACCCATCAAAGTAGTATTGTTTTTAAGTAAGCAAGAACTGGCATTTAGAGGACATGGAGAGCCTTCCCATGTTTAAAGAAAATTCTTTAAACATGGGAAATTTTAAAGAGCTTTTAAAATTATTGATATCTGAATTAAAACAACGCCTTTTTATGGGGACATCACTGACGGATTCGCATGTTTAAAAGAAAGGAGGATTGATTTGACTTATAAAAAATAAGTAAGTTTTCTTTTTTTTTCTTTTCTTCTCAAGTTATCGTTACAAAAGAAAATTCTAAGGAAACTTCGAATCCAGGCGCGTAGCCAGGAAAATTTTTCGGGGGGGATATGAACTTATATGTGTATAAATAGACGGAATTTCATCACTAATCCAAAAATTTCGGGGGGGGGATATATCCCGATATCCCCCCCCCTCCTGGCTACGCTCCTGTTCGAATCAGACACGGATTAATGCAATTTTGAGGATAAGAGCGGCTGGTTGAAATTTATGTCCATTTTGTGGAAGTAAAATAGGAATTCTTACATTTTTTATGTAATTTCTTTTTTTTTTTTTCCTCGGTGAGGGCTTAATCCGCCAGCTTTCGAATTCAGTAACAAAAGATTTTCCAATCCTGTCCGGAGGAAAGGGGGGGGGGGGCTCATATGCTTCCGGCTGCACTAACAGTTTTGACCACGGGCCGCCACTGGTTTCGGTTCGCCTTCAGTCACAAGAACATTATTTCCCACGCGAAAATTCATCGAAAAAATACCAAAACCCAGTGAGATTTGAAGAATTGAACTTTCATAGTTCAGAACTGCGGATGGAGAGCAAACCATATAGGCCCCATAGCTGTAGCTAAAATGTTGCCAAATGTCACCAAACGTGGTGAAAATTCGACGAAATATGGCCACATTTTGCGCAAAAAGCCTCAAAGCTGAATTTAGATAAGCGATATTGCGAATGTTTGGCAAGAAACCTCCCAGTATAATAATATCCAATGGAAAATGTATCGATCAATATCTTGTGTTCTGTTGTACTTAACCCTCTCGTCACCGAATTATGAAAAATCAGAGAAAAAAATCTGTCTAGCATTTAATGCATCTGAAATACTATTACAAATCATGCAAAAATATTTTTTGCTAATATCGATTAATATTAGATTTTTCTAATATTAATTTCTGCATTTTCGAAGGATTTTGTTATGCTAAAATTAATTTAAAAGGATGCACATATTATGTAAAGGTTGAGGAATAAGAAAAAAAACTATACTTACCTTAAAAAGAAAAAAAAAACGGTAAAAAAGCAGCGTAAATATTTTCTTAATTTTTCTCTGAAACAATGAAGCGAAAACTGTAAAAATGATCTAAATTGACTAGTACTGCAATCTAGGCACGATTTATGAATCTAGTTAAGGGCCTCATATACTTTCTACATGAATTAATGATATTGATATCACTGAAAGAAAAAAATACTAAATTCAACTAACTGTTTTCTCTCTAAATATTGCTATTTGAAGTAGGAGCCTCATATGAGGTTCAGGGTGACGAGAGGGTTTAAATGTTTTACATGCAACAAAATGCAAAGTTTAGTTATTTAATGCGAAGAACATGAATTTTTAGGCTAAATTATATCCCAGAAGAGCAGATCACCTCGAAAATTCGTAACAATATCACCAATGCAGGTGAAACGGGACTTTTTTTTTATACCAATGCTTGACGAACAAAACAGCTACTATCAATACAATGACTAGCACAAGCGATAGTAGATTAGATGAAATGGGGCTTATAAATCTTGTGTGTTCAAATGGCATTAAAACTTCCATTGGTTGAGGAGCAGGAATTGTGATTTTTCACGGATAGGGTTTGGAAACAGAGTCACTATTTTCGAATGTATTAACGTCGATTAAGTCTCCACTTACCTGAAAAATCTGACTGTGTGCACATCCACGTAAAGTCGTCCCGGGGCAATATACCTTTGCCTTTTTCCAGGCCTTCAAAAATGCGAATCCCACATTCTGAGCTGCATCTCGCACCCGTCGGGTCAGGTGGATAACACACTCCACTACCACGCTGCCATTACTTAAATAAAGAGAAACATGAGATTAGCCCTTCCTTTCTGACCACTTCATAGACAAATTCCGTTATGTATTGTTTAACGAGCATTTTCACATCAATATGGAAGAGCAATTGAATAGGCTGCTCGACGCTGAAGCAGTGCAGTTATTGCCATCGATCTATTTAGCTACCAATAACATCGATCCCCTTAACTACCAACAACACAGCTGCCTTGCGCGGCCGCACACCCAGCTGTGTCAGGAAACTTCTTTAGCTCTGTGACGCCAGATGGTCCATTCTTCCGCCATGTTGTTGGTGATTAAATGGATCGAAGACAACGGCTGCACTTTTTTAGCGTTGGACCCATTTAACCACTTTTTGCGAATAGCAGTGAAAGTGCTGAAATAAGGTGGTTTAAGGGCGCAACCACCGTGCATCAAATGGGTTAAGGATCGTGCTAATGCGGCGAGCAAAGCATAATTTTCACCTAACGCGAGTATAACAACGTACGTCTCTGAAAGATGCAAAATCAAGTGGGGGCTCCAACTATTTAACCAAACAAGTGACTTACGTAGACTTTTTTCTTTTTTTTTTTTTTTTTTTTTTTTTTTTTTTTTTTAAAGGAAGAGGGGTTGCAGAAAGAGGCCCAATCGCTAGACGTTCAGAATTGGGAAGTCCCCCGTTGTGTAAGCCATTGATTAAGACGTGTTTCTGAATTTTGAAGTAATATACAAGTCACGATAGTAGTTTTTGAAATAATGATTTTTTCCAAGAAAAAATAAAATGGTTTTGTAAAGGATAGACCTTTTGAATGATAATGATTTTTCTTGGAAGAAGGCAATCTAAATAAAGCTGTACAATGCAGAAACTTCCCACCCACATGTTACACAGCTTCACAATTTCACATTCCTCAGTTTACAGAAAATTAGTTACTTATCATTACATTCTTTATAGATAACCGTAAACTCTGAAACTGTAGGTAAATACTATACCGCAAGAAACATTTGTGCAAAAAAGGTATATGTGCTATGGACTTCAGGGCGGTTCTTCATAAGTCCAATTTAAAATTTTTATGGTGCAGGCTTTATTCGTTTCAATTAAAAGAAAAAATTCTTCTATATAAACTATAGAATTTTATTTTCTTTTTCACGGCCTTTTCATTTTTTCGAAACGAAGTCGTTGTTTTGCAATAGATTTTACTTCCAAGTCAAAAGCATTTTAAATATACATTTCCCGTTCTAAAAGGTTATTCTTTAAATAGTTGAGAATATAAAGAACAGGTGTTATGGTGATTATTGTTATTTAATCAGTTGGCGTAAAAGTTTATTAAAAAACTCTGATGTGTCCAACACATGACTTGCTTGCACGTCCATTAGATCAAAAATATTTTCGACGCACTTCCTCTAAACTTATTTGTTTGAAAGAGATAAAATATCAATAATAGTAAGGTTTAGCGATTTCTAGCCAAATATTTCCATATCGCCAAGCTGAGTTAGTTCAATTTGAAAGATTTCCTTCTGACACTTTATTTGGCGATATTTCACCAAAAGCCGACAAACTTGAGATAGTCTGCGAGATTTTGGGGATAGCCAAAGTAGTCATTGACCACAGACTTTCAATGAATTGAATGCATCCATACACCTCAATGTATTTAAAGTCATTTGGCTCACCCTGTAAATAAATTCCCAGTCGATTGCTGTCAAAAAAGATATGGAAAACAGTTAGATATTACAATAGTTTCTAAATACAAAAGTTAAAAAATCTACGGGGTTTAAAGTTTTAGAGTTATATAAAATACGAAATAATTTTTGGCGCCAAATTTGGCGATATTTCGGCGAAACTCGTCAATGTCGACGACATTTGGCGAGATTTTAAGCATGAACCAAACATTGACAGATTATCGCCAAATTTGGCGACATTTCGCCAAAACTCGCCAAGAACGATGACAAATGGCGATACTTTGGGCATGGACGAAATGACTGACTATCGCCAAATTTGGCGATATTTCGCCAAAACTCGCCAAGGTCGAGGGCAGACGGCGAGATTTTTGGGGGATGAAACCCAAAAAATGACTTTTCTACAGTTTTTA